>JARVZY010002010.1:0-446000 GCA_030686995.1 Artemisia argyi
TGCCAAAACAGCCCAAACACCTCACTTGACGGCTATTTTCCTTTATGATCGAGACCAGTATAGACAAACTTTAGTTCTGTGACTTTTTAGATATGGTGAAAATCTTCTTAAAACTACTGAGCTTCTTTCCTAACTCTTAATATTCACTATTTCGCGACTAGTTTTGCGAGACCATTTTGGTCATATTTTCAAGCTATGAAAAGTGTCATTTTACGACGAAAATACTATATTTACCGATAAAACACCAAACAAGGATCGTGGAGTACTGTTTCAACATATTTACATGAAAAGTGATTCTTAACTTAACGAGACGTCAAAAATGTATTTTTCGACAATAAACGTTATTTTCAAGTTGCACGAGTGGTATCGATAACATACGTATTTGCATGTGTAGCATCATTTCATTTCTTACATTAGATCATATCATTCATATTAGGTTGCGGTTAGAGATCGTGCCTCATTTCTGTGTATCCACTCTTGTCATCGTAGCTATCGCACCAGGTGAGTCATAGCCCCTACTCTTTTAATTGTTTTGTAAACTCTTTGGGGGAGAATACATGCTCGTTTTACTTAAACGCATTACTTGCTTTACCTGGTTGATTACCTGCATTTCATTGGTATGCTTGATTACCTGTATTTCATGTGACTTGTCTCTTAAACATTATGACTTATTTTATATGACCTCATTGTCATTATTGTTTACTTGGCGACATTGTCAGACTTATTTACATGACCTCTTTGTCATAGTTGTTTATCTGGCGACATTGTCAGCTTTGTCAAAAATTGCTTATATGGCCTCATTGCCAGAATTGTTTATATAACCTCATTGTTAAAATTATTTATATAGCAGTTTTGCTATATTTATCTTTGAATCTAGATACAAGTATTACTTTTGTTCACATAACTATATCATATTTGGCAGTGGGTCGTAAACACACAAGTTACAAGTCTCTTATGGCGGGACTTGTAACTGAGTGGATTTACGATGCCTTTGCTGGGAAATCTTCATTCATATGCATTACATTCTTTTTCACAAGACTCTATGAACTCACCAACCTCGTGTTGACACTTTAGCATGTATTTTCAGGTATTAATCAATGGCACGCTACTGAAGGTTTTGGCAGGGCATGGCATGGTCATAGAAGACTCTGATATTCATTTGGGGACCGTTTAAAAGTATTTTAAAGGCCTACTTCCGCACTACTTTTAACTATGTAAATTCAACTCGTTTGATTAAACGATTTTATTCTAAATGATTGAAGTGAAAACCATTTTTGTGCTTGTGTTGTGATACCGATTGAGTTACACCCCAGCTACATGTATGCTTCCGCTGCACCCGATTTTGGGTGTGTGACATTCTCTTTCACAACACTACTTCTACTTCTACCCAACACAACTACTTCTATTCACAACTGCTAACACACCTAGATCTATCTATTACACAACTTCTACACCTTTACAATATACACAAGCCTATAATACTTCTTAACAAGATGTTGGAGGAGTATTCTTCTCTTGCACTTTGAATGATGAAAGATTGGATCACTTGAAACAAGAACCAATATGTTTATGATCAAAGGATTTAGGAAGATGATTTGAAAGAATTAGAACAAAAAGTTTTAGTGCAAAAGGTGAGGAAAAAATTCAGATTTGAACCAGTATTTATAGGCAAAGAAATTTGACACAGGAGCGTATGCCGGCCTCCTTAATTGTTTGCTGGACCCCTTAAAATTAAGGGGGCCGCCCATGTGAAACGGCCAGATTCTTTGTCTTTTCTGGGAAAAGTTTATTTGGTGAAAATTTAACTGAATTTGGTTAAAATTTTGAACTCATATATTTATTATGAAATAAACATTTTCTTTTAATTACTAAAAGTGTTTTTCTTAAATATATAAAATGTTTATACCATTTTATATAATTTGTAATTAGTAAATAAACCTTCCTTTGATCATAAAATGTATTAGGCACTTGTTTATTCATACCTTAAGTGAATTAGTTGGATATAATGATATTTTGTCACTAAATACTTATTTACGTAATGATTTTACGTTTAATGATTTTAGATTTTGTGATCGTCAAAACATAGGGATATCGAAAAATATTAATAACGTTTTTACGCATTATTTATATCAATAATCTCCCCCTTTTTGATGATTACAAAATCTAAACTCATTAAATCAAAAATTATTATATATACAAGTATTTAGTGAGTTTATATCACTTTTCCCCCTTTTTGAAAACATCAAAAAGGTTTCCCGAAGACGGATGAGCTCCCCCTTGATGTGTACTCCCCCTCATTTAAAGGTTACAAGACAAGTCGAGATATGGAATGCTTGCAAAAATATTTAGAACATACAATATATATGCATGCAACAATTATATATATAAAAATAAGCCAAGCAATATAAGCATGGAGGAAAGTACTTCATTAAATAGATAAAAATACAAACATCATACATCCAAGATGCATGAATAATACAACTAATAAACTAAAGCCTTAAGGGCTTACATTCAACCAAAACTCTAATAGAAATGTTTTTCCTAGAGCTTGTCATCAAAATGGTTTAAACAAATTTATTTTCCAACCATGAGTCATGCTTAATTTGGGAGGAGCAATGTTGTAGGTGGAGATGATGGAGTTGATGGAGGAGTGTTTGATGGAGGTGGAGGTGTGGTTGATGTTGGTGGTGGAGGAGTGGATGTTGTTGGTTGAGGTTGAGGAAGCAAGCTTTCAGTATATGAAAACATTTAACGGATTTCATCTCTTAATCCAAAGATGATGGTGCGGTTATGGATGCAACAAAGACAAGTATCACCATGAGCTTCAAGCAAGCTCCATGGGATGGGATTATAGTTTGGTGGATTGAGTGGTGATGGTGAAAATTGTGCATCAAGAGGTGTGATGGTTGATAATGAAAGGGTGATGTCTAAGGTTGCATTTTCAATAGGTGGTGGTGGTGGAATTCTTGGTGGAGGTAATAGGTGAGTGTTGATGTAGTCATTGATGGATGATGATGATGGTATGGAAGAGGTGGAGGTTCCATGTGTTGATGGTGTTTTGGATGGTGCATTTGGAGCACTAGGAGATAAGCATTGAGGTGGTGGTGATGGAGTGGTATTGTCTTCATTAGTGAGATCAATAAAGAGTTGTTTTGGTGGGATGATAACAAGTTTTTGTTTCTTGGCTTTGTTGGAGGTGGTGGTTTTTGGTGATGACATGATGAATTTATTGAGGTTGATGATGATAATGAAGTGTGGATGAAGGTGGAAAGGGTTATATAGCATGAAATCATGATTAGAAATGGTATTAATTTGAAATTGCATTGTTAGATTCCAAAATCAGTTTAGTTTTTAAGGTAAAAGGTAGCTGGGACTAGCAAAAGAAGTCACAAGTTGCAAAAGAAAACAGTGTAAAAACTGTTCCAGATGGCCGGTCCCCTTAAAATTAAAGGGGCCGCCCGTGTTAATTATGGGGGCCGCCCATCTGGCAAATTCCCAGACGACCAAATTTCAAAATTTTTCTAAAAATGGTTTATTTTGGTTTTGTGTTTACAGCAAGCTCTATTGGAAAATTTTATTTTAGTTTTGGTCTATTAGAGAAGCATATATATATAATTATAAACTAATCATGCAAACATGTATCTATACTAAAGAGAAAATCATGCATAATAGTCAAGCAAATAATATTAAAAGAACACAAGACACATTCATTGATTGTTTAAATAGATTACGTTGAGAGCATAATCATTAGTACATAAGCATATAAATATATGCTTTTCAAGCTAACTACACTAGATAATACAAAGTTCCCAACTTGAGGTCTCTTGGACTTCCTTGGTATACAAAAGGTTTGTGATGATTTTATTTGGTGATGTGAAACGTAAACATAAAGTTTAGTTGTTTGATGGAGAAGGATATGGTGTAGGATATGGAGCGGAAGAGGTGGACCTCACGATGTTGTATCGTGTCAAAGGTGGTATTGGATGAGGACGAGTGAGAAGATACTCAATCCAAGAGATATCTTCACTCAAGTAGAGGATTTGTTTTTGGAGGAAGATGCAACAAGGGCAAAAGTGAGTGTGGTTTGTAACTTGGTCCAAATTGAGAGAGTGGGGTAAGCAGTTTGCATAGGGTGATGATGGAGGTTGCCCTTTGTTGCGTTGTGCAAGATGCATAGCAAGGAGATCACTAAGATCATGGAATTGGTTAATTTCTTCACGGAATTTTTGTTTTTCTGCGGTAATGTGGAGTGAATCATTTGGTGGAGGTGGATGAATTGGTGTTGTGTAGTTGGGGTTGTAGTTTGATGATTGACCAAAGTGATATGGATCATTGTAGTTGGATGGAAATTGAGATGTATGGTTTGGGATGAAATTGGATGTTTGACCAATGTGGTAAGGTTTGTAGAGTGGTTCAAAGGAGTGTCCTTGTGGGTTTGGAGTGTAGTTTGGAAAGTAAGTGTTTGGGGATGTTGATTGATTACCAAATCCACTTGTTGAGATGGATTTGTTTTGAGGGCTTTGTTTCTTTCTCCATGTGGGCTTTTCAGTCATCCTTGCTAGCTTAGAGGATTTTAATTTTGATTTGTTGGGAGAGGTCATGATGGAATGGTTAAGTAAGGATATGTGATGAGGAGAGATATTTATAGTGTGATGATGATGTGTTTATGGAAGGATGAAGTAGTGGAGGATTTACTAGACAAAATGTGTTTGTGATTTTAGGGAAGTGAGGAATCAAAATAGGGTGAAATGGGCTAAAAAACAGAAAGCAAATAGAAAACCTCGACCATCAGGTGGCCGGCCCCCTTAATTAATGGCCGGCCCCCTTAAAATTAAAGGGGCCGTCTTTGATAATTATGGGGGCCGCCCAGAGCCTGGTTCCCAGATTGCCAGAAATGATTTTTGACAGAGATTTTTCCAGAAAGATCTTTGTTTGGAGGTTTGGTTTTGGGCAAGTCTATCTCTTTAGGCAACTTAATCAAGTATTATCTTAATGGAGTATGCAAGAAAAGTATGCATGTAGGCAACTAAGCATATTATATATTTTCATGCAAAGGAAATCATGTAAGGGGACAATTAAGCAAGTTATATATATCCTAAGGTAACTATCTTAATAAAAAGAGGCCAAGGCAATTAGTGAGTGGAAAGCTAGTGATGGAACAAATGTGATAAAATGACTTATGTCTTAGGAAGAATTTGTGTCTAAATTTAACATATGTGAAAATGCAATTCCTTCAACTCCTAATGAAAAAAAAAATCTTAAGAAGCAATCCAAAATCTCACTGATTTTATTTGTTAAACCCACGTTTGTCAAAAATGTATATTTGATTATATAATATGACAATTACATGTGTAGTATCAAGCACAAATAATGAGAAAACGTTTTTAGCATTATTCAACAATGTGTTTAAGAAAAAGTTTTAGAAAATTAGTGTATAATCAATGAGAAATTTCATTAAGAGGATTTGTAGTAAAGGGATTTTAAGGCATTTTAATCTTATGGAAAGTGTTTAGTTATGAAAATTTTAAACTTGATTTGAAAGAGTCAAAATGATATTGAAGAAATCGAAGTGAAATACTTAATGATGATTATGACCAAAATTTGATGAAATGTGTTATGAATGACTTACAATATTTGTGGTTAAAAATGTGAATGGTTTAGATAGATTGAGTTTTAAAAAGAATCATGCAATGTAAAGTTCTGAATCTTCAATTTTTGTGTGAAGTGAACACCTAAACTCAAGAATGAGGAAGATAAAATAAAGGAATTTTATGCAATAATTTATTTATGAAAAAAAAAATAATAGAATTTTGTCAATTTGCTCCATCATTCCTAATCCTAAAACTCTAGTGATTAAGTCGTACATGCTAAAAGGGTTTAGTGAATATATCCGCAGTATAAATAATACAATAAACAAAATTATCACACGAACATGCAATTAACAATCTAGAAAATTTACGTTGTAATAAAAGAGAGAACGTACCTTGCGTCTTAAAGAGAATTAATTCAATAAGACATATGAGAAAGTGAAAAGAGGAATCAACGAGTACCAAGAAGATCGTAGGGAGAAGGCAATGCAATAGAGAACCCGTAACAAGATAACACCATAGTATCGCAAGCAAGTTCTTGAAGCATAAACACGTGAAGGTTCAAATGCATGCCTCGATAGTTCGTCAAACTTCACGTAAAAGCAAGTGTGCCAATCCACATGATTAAGACACCTAACATGTAATACAACTTGGTATCCAAAATCTTATGGGTTCTAGAAGGTTAGTCACAACATCCATTGCATTTAAAATGCATATGGTATAGATGTTGTCAACAAGTGCAAGAATTTCTTATCAATATGTTTTCACACAATGATAATGACTTTCTTGTCTCAAGAGATAAACAGTTGTTATGACAAAAGTAATTTTCTAAATTTTTCCACTAGGTTTTACAAACTCTATTTGCTTTGATTTATTTGTCAAAGTATCATTAGCATTAAATCCTAATCCGGTTTTGTCATCAAAAGCCTTTTAAGTATTAAGTAAGTATATTAGTGATTTTGAGCTATTTTCGAATTTAGCAAGTATCTTTTCTTTTTCAATATTTTCTTCAGTAGATGTTGAAGATTCATTTTTAAATGTGATATTTGAATTTATGTTGCAAAAACTTTTGAAGTTACTTTCTAATTTTGAAAATTCTAATATGAATTGATCATAGCAAAAATGTTTGGTTCCGGATTGTACCTCATTTGGGGCTTTATATGCTTCACGATCTTCACATGCTATATACCGATCCTCTTCATCTTCCATGTCGCTCCATGTTTCATTTATAATCTTTCTTCGGATTTGGCTCATGTAGTCTTCGTCATTAATACCTTCAATGACCATGTTTGAACTAGTAGCACTTGTATTTACATCAACTAAATGTTTGTTTATTAAATTTTCTAGAACAATTAATTCTTGTGTAACATCAAGTTTATCATCTTTGGCTCGACATTTCCAAATATCATTTTCCGTTTTACAAAAGAATACCCTTTCATATTCAATTCTTGGTAGGGTTTTAAAAATCATTAGTTTGGCTTTGGTATTTTTATTAATCTTTGTTTGAGGGTAATTGTATTGTTTATCAAAATCCGTTTTTGTTTGAATATCACCAATTGAAATGATGTGCCAAAGATCTTGATCTATTGATTTCACATAATTTTCAAATTTATTTTTCCATTCACTAAAATTCTCATTTTCAAAATATGGTGGTTTAAATGTCATTTTTCCTTCAAAATATTTTTCCGATTCCATAGATCGATTACAAGTTTTAAAATACAATTTATTTTAAAAATCTTGTTTAACGTAGCTGATGCGTGGAAATTGCACCAGGCTTTACCTCTCAAGGGATCTCGAGATTCTTACAACCCCCACAAGGCAGTGTACCTGATCGTTGTAGTATAGTATAGTGACAAGTATCGGGGGATTAATCGTTCAACTCAGGAATAGTGTCGCCAGGATTAGAAAGCCTAAAAATTAAGTCTAGAGGTGAGGGATCATTCATTTTGTATTTTTATAATTTTATAAAAGCAAGTAAAATCTCGGGTTTTGGAAGAGTGGGCGGAATTAGTTGCTAGTCAACTAACCCAATAACTGTAACACCCCCTAAATTTCAACTAGAGCAGCGGAAGATTTTGTGGGGTATTACTTAGAGGATCGAAGTCAAGTCATAGAAAACGACTCAAAGAGACGTTTTAAAGTTATATTTATCATTCATTTAAAAGCAAGTTTTCAAATACAAAGTTGTTTTCATTAGTTTTAACATATCGTAGAAGATATGAGTTATTAAAAGCGAATGACAAAACATTTTATTTAACACCCGTACAAGGGTTTAGTGCCCTCTCCATGCCTTGAGCTCATTCGCATTAATTTCCTGAGATAAACATGCTAAAAGTCAACAAAAGTTGAGTGATATTCATAGGTTTAAGTTTAGTAGTTGAACACAAGCGATAGTGATAATTGCATCGATTTACAATTATAAGTTAAAAATCGTTTATTATTGCATTAAGCTCATGACACTCAGCCGATTAACAGATCTCATCATAAATGATGGATTATAGTAACAGGGGCCCTCGGGATGGGTCCTTGCCAGTAACCTATTAGATTTCAAATAAAGTGCGTTTGGTTGTTTTCTCAACGCCCAAACGGGGATTGTCAATCCCTAATAGATCTATCCACAATTATTTACGTTCACCCACTGGGTGACTAAGGTTCATGATATGAGGGGCTTTTGGCAAAAAGGGACTTAAGCAATAATAATTTCAGGCATAGTATAAGAAAATACTTGTGTTCAGATTTTTAAGCATGTATCTCCCCACGAAAACAGTTTTATAAAAGTGGGATATGAACTCACCTTAGTGGTTTAGTGAATAAAAATATCGATACTCAGTTTGCAAAATGGGAACGGCTCCACACACGACCTAGATAATATATGTCAAGTTTTAGCGTTTGATAGTCTTAATGTTTTAATCGCGAGTAGTTTTTGAATACATGATTTGTTAATTTAACGTTAGTAAAACTTTTAGTTTTATAATATATTGTACGTTTAGTTTAGTTATATATATATATATATATATATATATATATATATATATATATATATATATATATATATATATATATATATATATATATATATAAATATAACGTAACGTTTAATAATAATAATAGTAATAATATTTTGAAATAAAACGTAACGTTGTGTCGTGAAATCGTAAAAATGGAAAACAAAAATAAAAATGTTAATTTATATACACGACCCATGTCTTTTCCAAAAATTCACACTTTTTACCCTAACGGCGTTAGCGTTACACCGTTAGTCCAAATTAAATATATTTACATTTTACGTCCAAAACTTTATATTTCTTACACTTTTCACCCAAAAGTTTATAAAAATCAGTTTTCATCCTTAAGTTTACGAATTGACAGTTTATACCACAACTTTGAAAAATTGACACTTTTAACCCGTTTTTGGTAAAATTTGCAAATCTAGTCCAAAATTCACGATTTTCAAAACTTAATGTTTTCATTTCTTAAATAGTTTCAAAACAGCTTATTTAACTTATTCTAACAGCTTATTAGTCGAAAAAGCTTATTTGATAGCTTATGGGCTTTTAACGAAAAACTTAAGCCCGTTAAGGTTTTTAGATCCAATGGGCTTACGAGGATTTTGGGCTTTGTTTTGGGCTAAGATTAGGACTATGAAAAAGTTACCAAACTGCTTATTGCCGTAGCTTATTTGATCGGCTTATTTTGAAATGATTGGGCCTTAAGGCCCAATCGGTACTAATTAGCTTTTCAAAACTGGTTCCTAGTCGATTTGCTTTGTGATTTTTATAGGTTCAAAACACGATTTTTATTACAAAGTTTCTATACGAAAATGATTGTTTGTCATGGGGTCTATTAGTTTGTGAAATAAAATGGCATGCTCGTTAAGTAAATTTTAAAGATATACGTGCGTTTTGGGCTAGCATGGGACGAGTTTTTAGAAGTAAAAGACTTAGAAAATTTTAAGAGTTTTTCAATACTTGTTGTGGTACATTAGAAATGTATTCTAAAATAGTTTGTACGTAGCGTTTTAGTTTCAAAACTTTATATAACTTGATTGTTGAGGTTGAAAATATATAGACTAACGTAAAATATATATATGTCGTTTGTTTAGTTTTTGAATACTAAGGTGCATTTGTTTGTGTCGTGTGCTAAAATAATGCAAATGTAAGTTTAACTAAATAATGAAATGAGTTCGTTAGGAACTTATGACACCAAATGGTGGGGTAAATGAGACGTAGAGTCGAGAAGTGAGTGATATGAGTACGTAGCGTGTATGTTTGCTCGACCAAGATTCACAAACAACAAATTGTTCCTCCTAAACTCACACGATTCCTTTGAATTCCTACCCAAATGCTTCGACCCAATGCCTAGACTCACTACTTAGAAATATTTGGTAAGTTTTTGGTTTGCATGGAAATAGAAACGAAAGCATGCATGCATGGGTTTATATATGGTACCTAGTGTATTCTTGTATCTAAAATTTAATGTGATGGGATTGTAACGTGTATCCAAAAGTCCTAATGTGTAAGAGTAAATAAGTTACTCCATGTTTTGGTTTCTTATGTGTCGACATCCACACAATTCAAAGAAAACGTGGGCATTGAAACTTTGAAATGAACTGGTACTTGTGAAATACATTTTAAAATGTCATAGTACTTGACCTATGTGAATATAATATGCAAAGGAGTGAGCTTAAAATAAGGAGGTACTAGTTTGTTTTGAATCATGCATGTCGACTACAATTTTATTTGTAAATCGGTGGAGACTTGTGAGATTTTGATAACTTTGCAATATTTAGACATTAGTTTGTGTTTAGAATGAGTTTAGGACGTTATAGAAACAAACGTGGGTTAAAATGGTTGAGTTTTGGATTAGATGAAATTTTATGAAATCGTTTTTGGGACAAATGCTTTGCCTCGTAAAATCGTATCTAAACTCAATGTGGGGAACTAAAATTCGATACTCTATATGTTGGCTAGGGGAGGAACGAGTATGTGTAAAAATAATTGGGTGTCGTGTGTAGGATTTGAGCATACGAGGCTCGTTTCTAGCTTGTCCTAGTCGAGTGGTTTGAAAAATAAAAGAAGGAAAATGGGCTAAATTTGGTTTGGGCTAGGAATAGTAATAGGCCGAAATTATTTTTGGGCTTAGGGTGAGATTTAGGGTCCGGTTAGGTGTAATTGTAATTAGTAAAATTATTAATTATAATTAGTGAAAAGTTTAGTATTTAATTAGTGAGACGTTTACGTGAGTCCGAACGTTGTCGAACGCGTTTTGTTAAAATACGTTACGTAAGTTCGTAAGTGGTAAAAATTTAATATTCTTGCGATTGTTAGACTATAGTGGTACATGTGTGAGCATCGTTCCGAGGAAAAATGATTTATAAGTATCGTAGTGATTTCGAGTAACATAGCATATTTAAATAAATAATAAAAAAAAATTGTTATCGGTAAAAACGTTATTAATTAACATAATGATATATTAATCTTTGATTAACTTTACTATTCATAGGGAAATTTTACGGGAGATTACAGTACCTAACCCTTATTCTGAATTCCGTCCCGGAATTCTAGTCTAAGATGGTCGTCAGGGGTGTCTATGAAAATAGATGAGGGTATTTGGCACGAATTTGGTCCTCGCGTTCCCAAGTGTATTCTGGTCCTCGCTTAGAGTTCCATCTAACCTTGACTATGGGAATACGGTTTTGTTTTAATCGTTTGACTTCCCGATCCATGATTTCTACTGGTTCTTCTGTAAAGACAAGTTTATCGTCGAGTTGAATCTCCTTGAGTGGGATCACTAGAGATTCATCGGATAAACACTTCTTAAGGTTAGACACGTGGAAGGTAGGGTGTACTCGGCTAAGTTCTTCTGGCAACTCTAGCTTATATGCCACTGGTCCAATCCGTTCTAGGATGCTAAATGGTCCGATGTATCTAGGGTTTAACTTTCCACGCTTTCCAAAGCGTATCATTCCTTTCCAAGGAGACACTTTCAACATTACTCTATCTCCAACCTGAAATTCCATAGGTTTTTGTCTTATGTCGGCATAGCTTTTCTGCCTGTCTCTTGCAGCTTGCAGCCGTTGTTTGATCTTAACTATTTTCTCCGTTGTCTCATGAATGAGTTCGGGCCCGGTGAGTTGCATGTCACCAACTTCGGCCCAACAAACAGGAGATCCGCACTTTCTTCCATACAGTGCTTCGAATGGGGCAACCTTAATACTAGTGTGGTAACTATTATTGTAGGAGAATTCTACCAACGGTAAGTGTTTGTCCCAACCTTTTCCGAAGTCGATCACACATGCTCGGAGCATGTCTTCTAAGGTTTGGATGGTTCTTTCACTTTGTCCATCGGTCTGAGGATGGTATGCTGTGCTCATGTCTAACTTAGTTCCTAGAGCTTTCTGCAAAGATTTCCAGAAATGAGACGTGAATCGACTATCTTGATCAGAGATGATGGAGATAGACACTCCATGTTGGGTAATAATCTCTTTTAAGTACAACTGTGAGAGTGTATTCATTTCGTCGGTTTCTTTGATAGGCAGAAAGTGAGTGGATTTGGTGAGACGATCAACGATGACCCATATGGTATCATATCCTGTTGACGTCTTGGGTAGTTTGGTGATGAAGTCCATTGTAATCCGTTCCCATTTCCACATGGGAAGTTCGGGTCGTACCAACAATCCTGACGGTTTCTGATACTCTGCTTTTACTCTCGCAAAAGTCAAACATTTTCCGACATACTCTGCTATGTCGGCTTTCATGTTTGGCCACCAATAGAGTTTCTTAAGATCCTAGTACATCTTGTCGGAACCTGGGTGGATAGAGTACTTTGATTTGCGCGACTCATGCATGATGAGGTCACGTAATCCTCCATAGAGTGGAACCCAACTTCTTTCCTTAAAACAAAGCATTCCGTTTGATCTCTTCACAAAACCATTTGAGTTCTCCGGCATGCCGTAGATTCTTTCATTTGGTCTGTTCTCTTCTCGAAGAGCTTCGGATTGCGCTTGAAGTATTTGCGATGGAAGAGGCGAACAAACCGTCATTCCCAAGGATCAAACCCTGAGAGGTTTTATTCGTTCTTTCCTGCTTAAGGCGTCTGCCACGACGTTCGCTTTTCCCGGATGGTAGCGAATCTCACAATCGTAGTCGCTAAGCAATTCTAACCATCGGCGTTGCCTCATATTCAACTCCTTCTGATCTAGGATATGTTGAAGACTTTTGTGATCTGTGTATACCGTGCACTTGGTGCCGTACAGATAGTGTCTCCATATCTTAAGAGCAAATACTACTGCTCCTAATTCCAAATCATGAATTGTATAATTTACTTCATGCGTCTTAAGTTGTCGTGAAGCATAAGATATCACTTTGTCTCTTTGCATCAGTACCGCACCTAAACCATGGTACGACGCGTCGCAGTACACTACGAAGTCTTCACTTCCTTCCGGTAATGCTAAAATCGGAGCTTCTCATAGTTTCTTCTTTAACAACTGAAAAGCCGATTCCTGCTTCTCCTCCCAACTGTACTTCTTGTTCTTTTGTGTTAACTCGGTCAAAGGCTTGGCGATTTTTGAAAAACCTTCAATGAATCGCCTGTAGTAACCGGCAAGACCTACGAATTGGTGTATTTCCGTAGGGTTGGCAGGAGATGCCCAATCCTTAACGGCCTCAATTTTTGCCGGATCCACGTGGATGCCTTGACTATCGATAACGTGGCCCAAAAATTGTACAGTCCTAATCCAAAAATCACACTTAGAGAACTTTGCATACAACTCTTCCTTCTTGAGCAACTCTAAGATGATCCTCAAGTGTTCCGCATGTTCTTTCTCGTTACGAGAATAGATTAAGATGTCATCTATAAATACAATTACAAATTTATCTAAGTATGGTTTGCATACTCGATTCATCAAATCCATAAACACTGCGGGCGCATTGGTTAAACCAAATGGCATCACTTGGAATTCGAAGTGTCCGTATCGAGTCCTAAAAGCTGTTTTGGGAATATCTTCCTCCTTAACTCTTAGTTGATGGTACCCTGACCTCAAGTCGATCTTCGAATAGACACTCGATCCTTGTAGTTGATCAAACAAATCATCGATCCTGGGTAGAGGATGCCGATTCTTCACGGTTAATTTGTTTAATTCTCGGTAGTCAATGCACATTCGGAAAGTTCTGTCTTTCTTCTTAACGAATAGGACTGGAGCTCCCCAAGGTGATGAACTTGGTCAGATGAAACCCTTATCTGACAACTCTTCTAGTTGTTCGGCCAATTCCTTCATGTCGGACGGGGCTAACCTATAAGGTGCTCTTGCCACCGGTCCTGCTCCAGGCACGAGATCTATCTGGAATTCTACTTGGCGGGTAGGTGGAAGGCCGGGTAAATCGTCAGGAAAAACTTCTGGAAACTCCTTGACGACGGGAACATCCTCAAGTCGTTTTTCCTTTGATTTATCTTCTGATGAGGTGAAAAATGAACCACTTTTAGGGGGTCATTTAAGCCCGGAATTGAATTTATTTGATCAACTATTACCCTAAATCGTTCCTTTTGTGATTTTAGGTACTTTGGGAGTGAATTCTGGAAAAGAAGGCATTTTGGACGTTTTTGGAGCATAAAAGAGAAGAAAACGGCAAAGTCTCAATTTTCCTTGCTGGAACAGTACCTGACGGCGTCACCAAGGCCGTCACGTGTGTTGGTAACGGCCCAGAAACTTCATGAAGGCGTCACGTAGGCCGTCACGTGTAAATTGTCACAACTTGCGCGCGCGGTAGCTGACACCGTTTTGGTCATAACGTTTGCATACGAACTCGGATTTGAGCGATTCAAAAAAGAAAACGATCGGGATGAAATGATCTACGATTTGGTGAAGGAAAATTGTTCATGACACCGTCAAGGTTTGGCTGACGCCGTCATGATCGGGCCGGGCAGAAAATAGCCTATAAATATAACATCATAACTTCACTTTTTGTAAGCCTTAAACCCTAAGGTCGATTCCTGGGTTTAGGTAGGTGTTTTTCCAGCAACTTAGAGGGTTTCAATCACTCCATAAACATCATGTATTGGTTTGTTGATTCTATCTTAATTATGTTTTCCATTATCATTGTTGATTGCTCTTCTTTGATAATGTTTTGCTAATTCACCTTGTATCTACTTATGATTGTGTGAAACTTGTGTATAATTAATTAGATCTCATTGATTTCTTGTTGATGTTTGTGTCTATCTCCATCAATAAGGGCTTGTTGATGTGTGTGTCTATCTCCATCAATTAAGGCGTGACAACTTCAATAGATCTAGTTGGTTTAGTTTATAATTCTTGTTTCCTATTTATTCTTGTTTTTATTGAATGTCTCATCAATGTTAGGCTTAAGAAAACTGGCAGATCTCTATTGTGTAACTGGATTGAACGTCTTAAGAGACATGAACCGATGTGTACTAGGTTTTTATGGTTGTATTTAATGCATGAGCGAATTCTAGTGATCCCATGTTAGGAGCTTCTTAGCTGGCTCGACATAGGAGTGAAGTAGGAGCTTATAGGATTGGGGAAGTAAGTACGCCACCCCATGAATGGTATTAAGGAATACAACCCGTCAATTAAAACAAGGTCTTACAATTCAATAGGTAGAATTGGATAGCTAGCAAGGAGTAACATATCATGGGTAGACATGCTTCACTTATCTTATAGAACCTTAGTTTAGTTTTCTTGCACATTAGTTTAATTAGTAGCTTTTGGGTTAGTTGATTAGCAACTAATTCCGCCCCTTCTTCCAAAACCCGAGATTTTCACTTGCCTTTCATAAAATATAAAAACACAAAAAGAATCATCCTTCACCTTTAGACCTAGTTAGATCAATTTCAATCCTAACGACACTATTCCTAGCTGAACGATCAATCCCCCGGTACTTTTCACTATACTATACTACAACGATCAGGTACATTGCCTGGTGGGGGTTGTAAGCTTCTCGAGATCCCTCGAGAGGTAAAGCCTGGTGCAATTCCCACGCATCAAGTTTTTGGCGCCGCAGCCCTGAGAATAGTTATTGTTTAGGTTGAATTTGATTTTTATTAGGTCTACTCATTAGATTCCTATCAAGTGAGATTTTTTCTTTTTATTTTGTAGCTTTCTCGTAGTCTATCTTTTCTTTGTGATTTTGTTTGTAATTTGCTTCAAATGGACTTTACACTTAGACTTCTAAGATTACAAGATAAGGTTGAGCGGCTAACACACCAAAGAGTTCAAAATACCTTATTTAGAGACACCTATGAATCATATGAGCCTTCACCTAGGATAGATTCTTATGAACAACCTCCATGTTTAAGATCTAGTTTTAGTGAGGCCAATAGGAAATGCGACCTAGTTTGCCAAGGAATTATGGAGAGAGCCATTGCAACAAATCATAAGTTGGATGAAGCACTAGGTTTGCTATTATCACTACCTAAGAAAACAATTGAGGAGGATTTAGCCGAGCATGATCACATTGATAAAAAAGACCTCTCGTGACTCGAACAAAAACAAGCGCTTATTGGGAGGCAACCCAAGCTTTATTTATTTATTTGTTTGTTTTTTTGTTTATTTGATTTTATTTGTTTCCGTATGCATGTTTTATTTTTGTTGTTTGTGGCTCATGTTTCAAAGTAAATTGTGAAAATGCTTTATTTTGTTTTTAACTTCGTCTTAATTGCATATAAAGGTATTTTACAAAAGATAAGTGTAAGGGAGATCCAAATTTGTTTATAAGAACGAAATTGAGCATGAACCACAACAATATTAAATGGACATGTGTATTAGTACTTGTTAGAGTCAAATGCTTGTATCGAGTCATAATGATGTTTTGCAGAATTTTCCAGGAAGTAGGACATAAGTTTTTTCAGAAATATTCCGGAAACTTAACATAAAGATTTCTGCAGGTCACTTCTGATGGCGTCAGGAATTAATTCCTGACGGCGTCATGTGTAAAATTCTGGAAATTTTGCTAGTTTTGTTTATACTGGAGTCTTAAAGTTTTTGTTAATTCTTTAGTTTTATAAACTCCAGGAAATCTGCAAACATTCATTCCACAAGCATTATATTTCTAATTGTTTTGTTTCTATTCCTAAGTCTGGAATTACATCTAGTTGTGAGTTTTCTTTGTTCGGATCGATGCTTTGGGTTTTTGTGTTTGTTTTCTCAGGTTTAACAGGTTATGTATGACAAGAAGATGATTATTATTCTGGAAGGGAAGCTTTGATTGTTCATTTTCTTGGAGGAAGATCTAACCTGGCCACCTTATTATCCATACCGAGCGAATCAGGGGAGTATTTGATTTCATTCTTTTTACTTATTTCACTTTTACATTCTTTACTTGAACATTGGGGACAATGTTCATCTTAAGTGTAAGGGGAGGGTAAAATGATGATACCTTACAAATACACTTTCGCTTGAGTTTGTTTGTTTGATGGTAGATGTGTAATAAAACTATGAGAAATACTTGTTAGTGCAATTTTAGCGCCAAATTAAAATTTTTTTTACAACATTTAGGAGTGAAACTTTAGCCATAGAAAGCGTCTCATGGATAGGAGATTGTATGACTAGCACATAATCGTATCATTCAGAAAAATTTTACACCCAAATATGTGAGGTTCGTCTTTAGATTTGATAGGAAAAGCATTTACTATTAGTGCTTATGATTGTACCGGTAGCATTTAGATTCTAGAACTTGCGTTAGTGATGCATCCCGAGACCGCTAGTGAGACTACATTCGTGTAGTAGGATTTACTACATGATAAGAGGCATTAGGATCACCCTTGTGTTAAACCCGTATCATAATTACTTGACCATTTAAGTCATATTACTTGGCTAGTTAAGTCAACTAATTCTGCCACACCCTTAGCGTTGAACTCATTTTTAGTACACGAAACCCCTAGTACACCCCTCCGAGCCTATCTTTTCGTTTCTAACTTTAAGCATTTTACTTAAAGGAAGAATTTGTTACACCCCACTTAAATGTACACCCAAATCGCCTTAGCCTTCCGTGTATGCACTCATCTTTAGTGCATTATTGTTATTTGTTAAACCCTAAGTTAACTATCTAATTGATTACATGGTTGCTAAGTCGAGTCATATCCTTGTACATATTGTTTTGGGACGATTGAGACTCATGGGTAAAATACTTATTTTATGGAGTAATGGGGAAGAACATCATTTATTACCCCAATATGTGCGTTAATCTTAAAAGTACTCAAAGAGTTTTGATTTTCTTAATTCGAGTCATTAGATTAGTTTATTGTAAAGTATGTAAAGATTTAAGTGTAAGTGAAATGTTCATTCCCTATGATGTATTATTTTGGATGGTAGGGTAAGAGTGTACGTAAAAAAAAAAAAAAAAAAAAAAAAAAAAAAAAAAAAAAAAAATCGAAAAATAAAGAAAAAGAAAAAAATATATATAGAAAAAGAAAAAGAGAAAAAATATACGGACTACCATCCCTTTTCATTCTATGTTTTTGTTATTTTACATTTATTAGCTTAAGTCGGGTCTAGTCTTGGCTTAGCAATGCCATATTGTACATGTAATTAACCAAGATTGTTAACTCGCCACCAGTAAAGACAACCTATATCCAACAAAACCGTGTATTTCATATCCCTAAACCTAACATTACAACCTTTTAAAAGACCTCTTTGATAGTTTATCCTAGGTGCTTACGCCATGTGGTAGAGGTTTGATCCTTTCCCAAGCCTATGGTAATCTATTTTGCTATGACAGGTAGTGAGAGATGTTTTCCATTTCCATATTGTAATTTATACTTTATTACACCCGAGAGATGTGAGTATCTAAACACTATTTGTGAGGTGCTACTGTATGACCTCCGTGCTTGTCTTTGGTCTTTAGTGGAACGATTATTTGTTGTAATTACTTTTATATTAGTGTTAAATGACCCCTAACTTGTATTTTGATTAGAATAAAAGCGCATTTGCTTGAGGACAAGCAAATCTCAAGTGTAAGGGTATATGATGAGGCAAAAAATGAACCACTTTTAGGGGGTCATTTAATCCCGGAATTGAACTTATTTGATCAAATATTACCCTAAATCGTTCCTTTTGTGATTTTAGGTACTTTGGGAGTGAATTCTGGAAAAGAAGGCATTTTGGACGTTTTTGGAGCATAAAAGTGAAGAAAACGGCAAAGTCTCAATGTTCCTTGCTGGAACAGTACCTGACAGCGTCACCAAGGCCGTCACCAAGACCGTCATGTGTGTTGGTGACGGCCCAGAAACTTCATGAAGGCGTCACGTAGGCCGTCACGTGTAAATTGTCACAACTTGCGCGCGCGGTAGCTGACACCGTTTTGGTCATAACTTTTGTATACGAACTCGGATTTGAGCGATTCAAAAAAGAAAACGATCGGGACGAAAAGATCTACGATTTGGTGAAGAAAAATTGTTCATGACGCCGTCAAGGTTTGGCTGACGCCGTCATGATCGGGCCGGGCAGAAAATAGCCTATAAATATAACATCATAACTTCACTTTTTGTAAGCCCTAAACCCTAAGGTCGATTCCTGGGTTTAGGTAGGTGTTTTTCCAGCAACTTAGAGGGTTTCAATCACTCCATAAACATCATGTATTGGTTTGTTGATTTTATCTTAATTATGTTTTCCATTATCATTTTTGATTGCTCTTCTTTGATGATGTTTTGCTAATTCACCTTGTGTCTACTTATGATTGTGTGAAACTTGTGTATAATTAATTAGATCTCATTGATTTGTTGTTGATGTTTGTGTCTATCTCCATCAATAAGGGCTTGTTGATGTGTGTGTCTATCTCCATCAATTAAGGTGTGACAACTTCAATAGATCTAGTTGGTTTAGTTTATAATTCTTGTTTCCTATTGATTCTTGTTTTGATTGAATGTCTCATCAATGTTAGGCTTAAGAAAACTGGCAGATCTCCATTGTGTAACTTGCTTGAACGTGTTAAGAGACATGAACCCATGTGTACTAGGTTTTTATGGTTGTATTTAATGCATGAGCGAATTCTAGTGATCTCATGTTAGGAGCTTCTTAGCCGGCTCGACATAGAAGTATAGTAGGAGCTTATAGGATTGGGGAAGTAAGTACGCCACCCCATGAATGGTATTAAGGAATACAACCCGTCAATTAAAACAAGGTTTTACAATTCAATAGGTAGAATTGGATAGCTAGCAAGGAGTAACATATCATGGGTAGACATGCTTCACTTATCTTGTAGAACCTTAGTTTAGTTTTCTTGCACATTAGTTTAATTAGTTGCTTTTGGGTTAGTTGATTAGCAACTAATTCCGCCCCTTCTTCCAAAATCCGCGATTTTCACTTGCTTTTCATAAAATATAAAAACACAAAAAGAATCATCCTTCACCTTTAGACCTAGTTAGATCAATTTCAATCCTAACGACACTATTCCTAGCTGAACGATCAATCCCCCGGTACTTGTCACTATACTATACTACAACGATCAGGTACACTGCCTGGTGGGGGTTGTAAGCTTCTCGAGATCCCTCGAGAGGTAAAGCCTGGTGCAATTCCCACGCATCATCTTCCGTTACTCGAACCATGAATACTTGACACCCTTGATTCAAGCATTTCACCGTTCTGATGTACGAGATGATACCGTGTCGTGGTTTACTCTTATCGCCTTGGATAACTAGAGTTTCACCGTTAAATGGAATGTGGACTGCTTTCTCATCACAGATGATTCTAGCATGGTGTTTGGATAACCAATCTATTCTGACGATGACATCAAAACTACCTAGCTGTGTAGGCAGGAGGTTGATGGGAAAGGTTTCGTTTTGTAAGGTTATGGTGCAATTCTGAATTGCGGTGTCTATGCCTATTAAGTCTCCATTGGCCATTTCTATATCATAGGCGGTATCTAACTTAGAGGGGGCTATGTTAAGTAAGGGAGCAAAGGAAGTAGACACAAAACTCTTATCGGCTCCGGAGTCAAATAATACTTTAGCACTATGATGATTGAGTAGGAACGTACCCGTGACTACGTCTGGGTTCTATGACGCATTTCCTTCTCCCATCACATAGGCTCTCCCACGAGCGTTGTTTGTCTGACCATTTCCTTTGGTGCATTGGTTCTTGTAATGGCCAATTTCTCCACAAGTGTAGCATGTTAGGGTCACAGGTTGCAAATTGCTCCCGGTAGCGGGGATCTTGCAATCCTTAGCCTGATGGCCCACCTTCTGACACTTTGTACACTTAATGGTGCACTGCCCATAGTGGTGTAACTTGCACTTGTGGCACTGGGGTTTTGGACCCGCATATCCCCCGCTTCCAGTGGCGGTGTATGCTTTGGCAGTCTCTTGCCTAGGGTTCTGTTGACTGTTGCGGTTGTTGTAGTTGTGGCGGTTTTGATTGTTGTTCCTAGGGTTGTTGTTGGAGTTGTTGTTGTAGTGGTTGCCACTGTTGGTGTGTGTGATCCGTTTATCATCAAGCTTTCGCTTGTGTTCTTTGTTACACTTGACCTCTCGGTCCAACAGCTTCTGAGCAAGGGTCATTGCCAGTTCTAGAGTTGGTGGGTTTGACGATGTAACATCTCCTTCGATGCTCCGAGGGAGTCCTTCGACATATTTCTCCAGGGTTCTTTCGAAATCTGGCACCATCATGGGGCACAGTGCCGATAGTTCTTGGAACCTCCTGTTATATGTCCTAAGATCAATCCCTTTCACTATTAACTCGTGAAACTCATCTTCCAACTTTCTCAGCTCAGCACGGGGGCAGTACTTCCTCAGTATTTTGGCTTTGAACTCTGTCTAGGTGAGTTGGAATGATTCAATCATTCCCATAGTTTGGGTGATAGAATTCCACCAAGACAGGGAATCTTGCAAAAGTGTTCCAGTAGCAAAGGTAACTTTGCAATCCTCCGAACAGCCACTCCTCTGAAAGACTGTTTCGGTTCGCTCGAACCACTGAGTAAGTCCAGTCACTCCTTCTGTACCCTTGTAAAAAGTTGGTTGACAACCTATAAAATCTTTATAGGTACACTTGCGGGGTACAGAGGTTCCACTTCCTCCTGGTGGCATGCTGGTGCCGCTATTGCGTGCATTTGCTTCCAAACCAGCGGCGACACCGTCAGCAATTGCTTTCTCGATATCAGCCGGAGTCATAGTTGGTGTGGATGTTTCGGTTACAGGTGTCGCGGTTTCGGGTGCTGTAGTCGCAGTCGCTTTCCTTGTCTTAGCCATGGCTCTATCAATATCATATATATAACTACGTTATGTTGAGAAATTATCGCGTAAAATTTATAACATTATAAATAATCATCACGACATGCTTGAATAAATCACAACACACAATAGAAGTATAAATGCTTGGTTTGGTTTGTATAGACTGACATTCCCTGTGACAACATATATATGAGAACACAACAACGCATAAAGATACAACCATAGAAACATAGATCAACATCAGTATAATACAAAGTAACTGACAATATAATATTAATAATGTCTCATTCATTCGTTTTACAAGAAAACATAACAATACAAGATTTCTTTATTAATGCCACATTGGCAGGCTAAGATAGTCCTTAGCTATAATGATATGTCCCTGATCTATGGATTCCCTGGTGCATCCCTGACTCTGCGCTGAAGGTCTTCAATCATAATCATCATGGTCTCTATTGTCAAGTCTCTGGCTCTCTCTCTGGCCTGGGTGTCCCTAATCATACTCCTCAGGGTTAGGACCTGAATGCTAATCCTGTCGATCTCGTCATCTTGCGAATCGATCTCTCCTTGCATCATGATAGCAATACCTCCCAAGGTATGGTATGGTGGATGGGTTCTTCGGTAACAGGAAGAATCCTAGAAGCAGCTGAGGATGAACTCTCTCCTAGTTCCCTAGTACTAGGAGCACCTTCCTGAGATCTCCAGTACTGAAGGATTGGAAGTAAGAAAGACCATTTTCGAGCATCGACCCTCCTACGGGTCTTAGGACGGGAAGTAGTCTCGGTTACGGTTTGCTCACAGGGGTCAGATAGGGATGAAACCACAATACGTGGCCTCCTACGAGGTGGAGCTGATAGTGAGGTAATGGTTGGTGAATCAGGTGCTGGTAAGGGTACAGTGTTGGTTTGTAGGTAAAAGACGATGGTTGGTGGAACTGGGGATAGTCGTATAGTCCTAGGGTGCTCAAGGGATGAGGACGGTGATGGCCTAATTCCAGTCATGGGCGAGGTGGGAAATATCACTGGTGTTGGTGATACGAGTGGAGTAGGTAGAGGTGGAGATGGTGGTGGTATACGTGGTGTAAGTGTCACATGCACCTATTTCCGAGGGGTGTGCTTACAGACAGGACCTCCTCCGTAACGTCGAAAAGGTTGACCAAAGGGTTCTGGCTCGTAAATCTGGAGTTGACGCACATGCCTATGCCTGTGGTTTTGGGCAGGTGATGGGGGTGGTAGTATTGGGAGAGAAGTTTCTGAGTCTGAGTCAGATGGGAAGGTGATAGGATGGGAAGATGACGACATGGTACTGTATAAATCCCGAATAGTAAATGCAAGTCATTAATATAATCATAAACTATGTTAACATTATAAAAGTTCATATGATAAATAACATTTTCTAACCGTTGATGGAGCTGCGAAGGCACGGAGGGCGTAACATGACTTTTGTAAAAATGGTCCATTTTAAAAGCATAGTTATAGTCCAGTGTTTTTAAAATACACCTGGTTCTCTATAACCTTGGCTCTGATGCCAATCTGTAACACCCCCTAAATTTCAACTAGAGCAGCGGAAGACTTTGTGGGGTATTACTTAGAGGATCGAAGTCAAGTCATAGAAAACGACTCAAAGAGACGTTTTAAAGTTATATTTATCATTCATTTAAAAGCAAGTTTTCAAATACAAAGTTGTTTTCATTAGTTTTAACATATCGTAGAAGATATGAGTTATTAAAAACGAATGACAAAACATTTTATTTAACACCCGTATAAGGGTTTAGTGCCCTCTCCATGCCTTGAGCTCCTTCGCATTAATTTCCTGAGATAAACATGCTAAAAGTCAACAAAAGTTGAGTGATATTCATAGGTTTAAGTTTAGTAGTTGAACACAAGCGATAGTGATAATTGCATCGATTTACAATTATAAGTTAAAAATCGTTTATTATTGCATTAAGCTCATGACACTCAGCCGATTAACAGATCTCATCATAAATTATGGATTATAGTAACAGGGGCCCTCGGGATAGGTCCTTGCCTGTAACCTATTAGATTTCAAATAAAGTGCGTTTGGTTGTTTTCTCAACGCCCAAACGGGGATTGTCAATCCCTAATAGATCTATCCACAATTATTTACGTTCACCCACTGGGTGACTAAGGTTCATGATATGAGGGGCTTTTGGCAAAAAGAGACTTAAGCAATAGTAATTTCAGGCATAGTATAAGAAAATACTTTTGTTCAGATTTTTAAGCATGTATCTCCCCACGAAAATAGTTTTATAAAAGTGGGCTATGAACTCACCTTAGTGGTTTAGTGAATAAAAATATCGATACTCAGTTTGCAAAATAGGAACGGCTCCACACACGACCTAGATAATATATGTCAAGTTTTAGCGTTTGATAGTCTTAATGTTTTAATCACGAGTAGTTTTTGAATACATGATTTGTTAATTTAACGTTAGTAAAACTTTTAGTTTTATAATATATTGTACGTTTAGTTTAGCTATATATATATATATATATATATATATATATATATATATATATATATATATATATATATATATATATATATATATATATATATATAAATATAACGTAACGTTTAATAATAATAATAGTAATAATAGTTTGAAATAAAACGTAACGTCGTGTCGTGAAATCGTAAAAATGGAAAACAAAAAAAAAATGTTAATTTTTATATACGACCCTTGTCTTTTCCAAAAATTCACACTTTTTACCCTAACGGCGTTAGCGTTACACCGTTAGTCCAAATTAAATATATTTACATTTTACGTCCAAAACTTTATATTTCTTACACTTTTCACCCAAAAGTTTATAAAAATCAGTTTTCATCCTTAAGTTTACGAATTGACAGTTTATACCACAACTTTGAAAAATTGACACTTTTAACCCGATTTTTGTAAAATTTGCAAATCTAGTCCAAAATTCACGATTTTCAAAACTTAATGTTTTCATTTCTTAAATAGTTTCAAAACAGCTTATTTAACTTATTCTAACAGCTTATTAGGCGAAAAAGCTTATTTGATAGCTTATGGGCTTTTAACGAAAAACTTAAGCCCGTTAAGGTTTTTAGATCCAATGGGCCTACGAGGATTTTAGGCTTTGTTTTGGGCTAAGGTTAGGACTATGAAAAAGTTACCAAACTGCTTTTTGCCATAGCTTATTTGATCGGCTTATTTTGAAATGATTGGGCCTTAAGGCCCAATCGGTACTAATTAGCTTTTCAAAACTGGTTCCTAGTCGATTTGCTTTGTGATTTTTATAGGTTCAAAACACGATTTTTATTACAAAGTTTCTATACGAAAATGATTGTTTGTCATGGGGTCTATTAGTTTGTGAAGTAAAATGGCATGCTCGTTAAGTAAATTTTAAAGATATACGTGCGTTTTGGGCTAGCATGGGACGAGTTTTTAGAAGTAAAAGACTTAGAAAATTTTAAGAGTTTTTCAATACTTGTTGTGGTACGTTAGAAACGTATTCTAAAATAGTTTGTACGTAGCGTTTTAGTTTCAAAACTTTATATAACTTGATTGTTGAGGTGGAAAATATATAGACTAACGTAAAATATGTATATGTCGTTTGTTTAGTTTTTGAATACTAAGGTGCATTTGTTTGTGTCGTGTGCTAAAATAATGCAAATGTAAGTTTAACTAAATAATGAAATGAGTTCGTTAGGAACTTACGACACCAAATGGTGGGGTAAATGAGACGTAGAGTCGAGAAGTGAGTGATATGAGTACGTAGCGTGTATGTTTGCTCGACCAAGATTCACAAACAACAAATTGTTCCTCCTAAACCCACACGATTCCTTTGAATTCCTACCCAAACGCTTTCATATTGCAGGTATTTTGGGTCTTCAAACTCAAAGACATCTTCTTGATAATTGGACCCAAGAGTATTAACTTCCTTAAAGAATCCACATGATAAATCAGAAGTGTTCTTACATCCTCTCCGAACAACTTCATCACATAAGATAAGTTGAGAACCTAGCTTATCAAGCCCGTCACAATCGATTCCTTTGAGGTCCCTCCTCTTGTATGGCGTTTGGTATGACACCCTCCTAATTCCATCAGTGAAGGTCATGATTCCGTTCTGGTCATCAACCATTAAATTAGTGATTTCACAAAAGGGCGCTCCGAAAACAACTTGTGACAACCTTGGGTCGACATAGTCTTCAATGTTGTCCACGATCGTAAATTCCATTGTGAATGCCATATTTCCTACGAATACCTGGATTTCATGATCTCTACCAACAACGTTTTCTCCTTTATAAATCATTCCCCATCTGCAGATACTGTTATAGTGGAATAGGGACATAAAATTCTTAGGTAGGAATACGTTAATGTAGAGATTATCGAAATACTTATGACCGATCATACAGGGGATTTTGAGGTTATTCAGATCACGCCGCCTTATCCTCCCCGATCCTCCATCCCTTGATCCATATATGTTCCCTTCCAGCGATGGACGGTACTCGTACACCTCCTCATTACCCCTCCGAAAAATTACCTTCCTGACGCCATTGGTGAATAAGGCACTACCATCCCTCTCATCAAGGATTACTCCCGATTCATCGACAAATGGTTTACCGAGAACAATGTTGGTAAATGTTAGATTGGTCACTGAGTCTATGTCATCGACTATGGTGAGGTCAATGTTATAGACGAATTCTCCAATCATAACTGATAGATTTTTTATAACTCCGGTGTTATCGATTCCTTCATGCAATGTATGTTCAGGGAAGGCTTCGTTGTAAAGGGAAAGGGGGATTATGTTGACTGGGAGGTTAGGATCTATATGAGTATCGGTTAAGAGCTTTTTCCTAGTAGTGCAGGAAATCTTGAAAACTTTAGAGTTGCTCCCCTCAATCCTATCACTACTCCCTTTAGTCAAGTCCACCAAATTTTTCTCAGGTTCCTTTATAATAGATTTACCCAAAATTGCTGGATTCTTCGTATGCTTTTTTAGTCTCTCCTTCGCTTTATCCAATTTTCCTGACTCTCGTGTGACGGAGTCCTCGAATGAGTTGGCAGAGCTCTTGGCCAATTCGTGGTCTAGTTATGAGGTTTAATCCTTAACTTCATGACCTTTATTTCCAGTTGGTTGTTGGCTCTGGTCAGGTGTAGGAGCAGATATTGTGGTGATAGTATTCACAAAATGGATTGGTCCTAGGGGGTTAACAGGTCCCTCACGTCCTTTACCTTTGGAGATAGATGTTTAAAGAGTTTACTAGGACTTTTTATTTTAACAGGGTAGGTTGGCTGATTCATGACGGTAACATATTTGACATCTTCAACCTGAATCGATTTATTGACAACATGCTCTTTAATAGCAGTTAACAGATTACAAATCTTGTTATTCATATCGGCTTGCTGTTGTCTAAATCTGGTCTCGAGCGTGGAGAGCTGTAATTCTTGAGAGAGAATGAACTTTCGTAAGGCATCTTCATAGCTTTGCCTAGGAGTACTTTGTGATGGAAAATGCTCGAACCATTCGAGTGGAGGGGAATCATTGAAGGATATGCTCCGAGTTTGGTATCCTCTGAAATTAGGTTTATCCTTCCATGCCTCATAGGCCTCCTCAAAGTTTCGGGGGCCTCAATAAACGTGTGACAACGTGAATTCCTTATAAGCATGTTTTGGAAGCTCTAGGCAGTTATGAGTTTCATGAGGGCCATTACACAATCTATACGCGAAAGTGATTTTGTTCACTTGGCTTGAAGGCTTAGGAGCTTTGTAAGATTTCATGGGAAACTTGACTTGGTCCTCAAGTTCCATGATCCTACGGTCAGGAGTGCTGGAGTTGTTCGAAGGCAAAGATATTGCCTTGACCATTTTGTTTAAATCATGGGGATCATTCCAACTTTTGTTGTCATAGAGAGCAAGATCTTCTATGAGTTCCCATGATTCTTCCGCACTTAGATCACGTAGCTTACCACCGGCCGATTGGTCAATGGTTCGCCTTGTGGAGAGATCGATATGGTCATAGAAGATTTAGACTTGGAGCCAAAGATCTATGCCATGATGAGGGACTTTTTGGAGTAAGTCCTTGAAACGAGTCCGTGCTTCATATAGAGTTTCACTTTGACGTTGTTGGAACATCAAGATATCATTTCTAAGCTTGGTAGTTCACCCCGGTGGGAAAAATTGAGCAAGGAAACGAGTGGTGAGATCATCCCATGAGGTGATGGATCCCGAGGGTAAACGTTCAAGCCATTGACTAGCTTGATCACGTAGAGAGAATTGGAATAGGCGTAATCGGGTCGACTATCTAGTTGTAACATCAAGGTCTATAGAATCTACGATTTTAAGAAAATCCTTGAGATGTTGGTTAGGATCTTTGGAACGAAGTCCATGGAATGCACATCCGCTTTGCGACAACCGGATGGTGTCGGATCACAAGGGGGACACATTGGCTCCTTGAGTGAGCTCAATAGTGTTTCGATAGCCTTGGTGGCTAGGACAGGAATACTCTCCTAGGGTTCGGGGCCTAAGAGGTTGGTTCACTAGTGGTGGGTTTTGTTGTCGTGGGTTGATGGGTTCAAAGACGTTACCACCTTCCATGATGTCGGATGGTAAAGATTACGAACAAAGACAAGAAGAAATAGATAGACTAAAGAAAACTTAAAAATGAAAATAAAATCTTACTAGAAAGGAATCTAGCAAGTAAACCTAATAAAAAGAAATCCTAATCTAGACAATAACTATTCCCCGGGCTGCAGCGCCAAAAACTTGATGCGTGGGAATTGCACCAGGCTTTACCTCTCAAGGGATCTCGAGAAGCTTACAACCCCCACCAGGCAGTGTACCTAATCATTATAGTAGAGTATAGTGACAAGTACCGGGGGATTGATCGTTCAACTCAGGAATAGTGTCGCTAGGATTTGAAAGCCTAAAAATTAAGTCTAGAGGTGAGGGATGATTCTTTTTGTATTTTTATATTTTTATAAAAGCAAGTAAAATCTCGGGTTTTGAAAGAGTGGGCGGAATTAGTTGCTAGTCAACTAACCCAATAACTAAGATTCAATCAAAATAAAATAACAAAAATGTAAATAAAGCTAATTAAACTAGTAGTGTGAACAATAAATGGGAAAATTGTGTTCACTTAGATTTCATTACTCCCTAGATATCTTTTATAGGTTGATAGTTTGTTACAATTGCGTGGATGACGGGTTATATTCCTTAATACCATTTGTGGTGTGGCGTACGTACTTCCCCAACTCTATAAGCTCCTACTTCACTCCTATGTCGAGCCTGCAAGAAGCTCCTAACATGGGATCATTAGAATTCGCTCATACATTAAATACAACCAAAAAAGCCTAGTACGCACTGGTTCATATTTCTTAAGACGTTCAAGCATGTTACCCTATGGAAGTCTGCCAGTTTTCTTAAGCATAATACCGAAATCATTCATCCGTAACAATTATAAACAAGCAATCAACCCATAATCAACATCTAGGTTTCATTATATCTAAGCAAACACACAACAAATCTAGCCTAGCATGTTAAAATCAAGACAAGCGTAAGATATATTCAAACAATACATAGACATATTAAATGAATTGAAAGGATACTTATCTTAATTGAACATGAAAGGTTTCAAAGGGTAAAAACCCTTGAAAGTACAGTAAAAATCGTGCTAGGCTTTCTCCAAGTTATCCCTCTAATTGTCCTCTCCTAATGAATGAAAATTACAAAACTATATATAGATTTTCCATCGTGACGGCGTCAAGAAGAAAAATCTGACGCCGTCAACTCGCCGCCCATAGTAATATCGGATTGTCTAGATCCAAATCTGATGCCGTTAAGTGCAATTCTTCTCTGGGCTGTCACATGTAATGGGACCATGACGGCCTATGGTGACGCCGTCATGCCCCTAGTGTAAAAACTCTCTGGATCGTCACGGACTCTATCCACTTCACCTCTTTTTTTACTCTTGACGCCGTCATGTAGAATTTTGTGACGCCGTCAGGTACTGTTCCCAGCAAGGAAAATTAAGACTTTGCCGTTTTCTTCACTTTTATGCTCCAAAAACATCCAAAATGCTTCCTTTTCCAGAATTCACTCCAAAAATACCTAAAATCACAAAAGGAACGATTTAGGGCAATATTTGATCAAATAAATTCAATTCCGGACTTAAATGACCCCCTAAAAACGGATCATTTTTTGCCTCATCAGTAGCTCTGATTCCAATTGTAGAAAACTAGAAGGGGGGGGGGGGTTGAATAGTTTTACGTCAATTTAGATTTTAGAAACTTAGTTTTATAAAAACTTCGATACAAGATTTATTGTAAAAGTCTACTCAATCAAAATGATCAAGTTCACTAGTTTATGTGTATGTATATATTGTATCTTTTTAGATTATTTATAAAACTTTATTTTGTGAAAGATCCTTTTATTTGAACTTTGTGTGAAATCAACTTTAGCACAATATCACAAGCTACAACTAGATGCAAATATATATGAGTATGTAAATAATAAAGATGTAAATGGAATAATGAGCAAGAGATGGAAAGATCAAACCAAGACACGGCGGATTTATAGTGGTTCGGCTACAAGGTCTCCTTCCTTGCCCTACTCCACTCCTCGAGTCTCCTACTCGAGAGTTTTCTTCACTAACACAACGAACTCCCTTTTGGCGGAGAAACCTTACACAACTTTTGCTTACACCGATTAACGACACTAAGCTAAATGTCGAGTCCTAATAGTAGCTAGAACCAATCTCACACCACTACACACCTTCTTCACAACTTATGCACACCACTACTACTACACAACTTCACTACTTCTCTTTCACAACACTAACTTCTACTTCTACCCAACACAACCACTTCTATTCACAACTACTAACACACCTAGATCTATCTATTACACAACTTCTACACCTTTACAATATACACAAGCCTACAATACTTCTTAACAAGATGTTGGAGGAGTATTCTTCTCTTGCACTTTGAATGATGAAGGATTGGATCACTTGAAACAAGAACTAATATGTTTATGATCAAAGAATTTAGGAAGATGATTTGAGAGAATTAGAACAGAAAGTTTTAGTGCAAAAGGTGAGGAAAACATTCAGATTTGAACTAGTATTTATAGGCAAAGAAATCTGACACAGGAGCGTATGCTGGCCCCCTTAAAATTAAGGGGCCCGCCCCTTATAATTAAAGGGGCCGCCCATGTGAAACGGCCAGATTCTTTGTCTTTTCTGGGGAAAGTTTATTTGGTGAAAATTTAACTGAATTTGGTTAAAAATTTGAATTCATATATTTATTATGAAATAAACATTTTCTTTTAATTACCAAAAGTGTTTTTCTTAAATATATAAAATGTTTATACCATTTTATATAATTTGTAATTAGTAAATAAACATTCCTTTGATCATAAAATGTATTAGGCACTTGTTTATTCATACCTTAAGTGAATTAGTTGGATATAATGATATTTTGTCACTAAATACTTATTTACGTAATGATTTTACGTTTAATGAGTTTAGATTTTGTGATCGTCAAAACATAGGGATATCGAAAAATATTAATAACGTTTTTACGCTTTATTTATATCAACACTCCCTTCTCGTGGAATTTTGTCATAAATGGTGGTAGGCTCTTCTTCTTTTTCTGGACAGTTAAGGACATACCAAAGCTTCGACTTTTCATTTTTTCTATCTTACCGTGAGTTATTCGAATCCAATCGTCAAAAGCTATAGTTCCTTTCCATTCAAGACTTTGTCTATCCCTATCATTTGTGAAGCTCCATAAATGTTTGTTGCTTCGTGTTCTTTCTTTGTTTCCCCCTCCATCGCAATGATCGGTATTGGGGTCGCAGGATGCCCATAAATTGTAGCATTTTCCGTTGTCGACGGGAATTTCCTCACACCAATGGTACTTCTTCACAATTACTTAGGTGCTATTCTCCGTTTTCTTTTGATGTTGAGCGAGTACCCCCATAAGATTCTTAGCCTGACTATCTTTTATCGGGGTATCTACAGGCTCATCCCAACGGTTTACTATTTTTTCCATTCTTAATTCTAAAGCAGCACCATTGCTACGCCGTAGCTTACCAGGCGAGCTACGGCGTTGTTCCTCTCTGCTATTATTTTCTTGCAAAATTTTTCTTTGCAAGCATTCATGATTAGTAGTAAGGTGCTTGTGTGCAGCGGGATCAGAAGTAATACTGTTTTCCACTTCATGCCTAGTGTTCCCATTATTAACTACACAAACGACTCGACCTTATGACACTTTCTTCCTTCATCCATATTAAAAACTTTTTTTTATCATTGACCCTAAAAGAAATTAGTTTACTAAACACATCGATCATAGCATGGGCCGTGGCAAAGAGTGGTCGTCCTAAAATTATAGGAAATTCACTATCCTCTTCCATATCAAGAATTACGAAATCAACAGGAAAAGTGAATTCATCGATTTTAACTAACACGTTTTCGACAATCCCTTTAGGTATGCTAACTGTTCTATCGGCCATTTCAATAGTCATGCAAACAGGTTTCATAGGACCTAAACCTAACCGTTTATACATAGAAAATGACATTATACTTATACTTGCCCCTAAGTCAGCTAAAGCATTACTAATAAACAAACTACCAATTGAACAAGGGAGAATAAAACTTCTTGGGTCAACTAACCCAAACAACTACAAATGCAAACAAAATAAAATAAAATGAACTTAAAGTAAATGTGGCGAAAACAATAATAAGAGAAAATGTGTTTACTTAGATTTCACTACTCCTTAGCTATCTTTTATTGGTTGATTAGTTTGTTACAATTGCATGGATGACGGGTTATATTCCTTAATACCATTCGTTGGGCCATGTATGATCTTACCTAACTCTATAAGCTTCTACCTCTTCCTATGTCGAGCCGACTACTAGCTCCTAACATGGCCTCATTAGAAGTTACCTACGCATTAAATATAACCAATTTATCGTAGTACACCTCCGATCATGTTTCTTAAGACGTTCAAGCAAGTTACCAATTGGAAGTCTGCCAGTTTTCTTAAGCCTAACATTGAAATCATTCATCCACAACAATTATAAACAAACAACCAACCAATAATCAATATCTAAGTTTCATTACATCTAAGCAAACACAAAGAAAACCTAGCCTAGCATGTTAAAGAGAAGACAAGAATAAGATATAATCAAACAACACATAGACATATTGAATGATTGTTGGAAAACTTATCTTCAATTAAGCATGGATGAAACAAGGGTTTGAAACCCTCAAAAATACAGTAAAATTCGTCTAGGGTTTTCTCCTCTCAAAGTTGCACACAATGAATGAAAAATCAAAAACTATATATAGAATAATTGGTCTGACGGCGTCAAGAGTAAGGTCTGACGCCGTTAACTCGCCGCCATAATTATCATCGTATTGCCTAGATCCATTTCTGACGTCGTCATGTGTAAACTTGGTCTTGGCCGTCACATGTAAATTACTCTTGATGGCCTTGGTGACGCCGTCATCTACAATTCTCCCAAAATCTCTCTGGCGCGTCACGTGTAACTTGATTTATCCACCTCTTTGTCAAAGGGTGACGGCGTCACATGCATATCCTGACGCCGTCAGGTACAATTTCCAGCATGAATTTGAGACTTTGTCGTTTCCTCACTTTTTCACTCAAAAAATGTCCAAAATGCTTCCTTTACCAGATTTCCTCTCAAAAGTACCTAAAATGACAAAAGGAACGATTTAGGGCAATATTTGATCAAATAATCTCGACTTTGGGCTTAAATGACCCCCTAAAAGCGGTACACTTTTCGTCTCATCAATGTCGTAGACACTTCAACTTATATACTTAATAGGATATTGATTAGACCAATATTAGGAAAAACTTCATACGAAATCTTGAAGGGAAGAAAACCTACATTAGACTACTTTAGAGTGTTTGGAAGCAAGTGCTTCATTCTAAACACCAAAGACTACCTCACCAAGTTTGACCCAAAGTCTTACAAAGGTGTCTTCCTAGGTTACTCCCAAAATAGTAAAGCCTATGTAGTTCTAAACAAGGAGACCATGAAAGTCGAAGAATCACTTAACGTGACATTCGATGAAAGTCCTCCTCCCACGAAAACATCACCCTTGGTGGATGATGATCTAGATGGGGAAGAAGCCACTAAGATTAATAGCAAGAAAGTTCTAGAAAATGACATTGAGGATGAAATAGTCGAAGTTGACGAAGTCGTTAACATTAAGGAATCCAAAAATCATCCAATAGAAAATCTCATAGGAAATCTTAACCAAAGAACTCTTAGGTCACTGATTACGTGTGAGACGTATATCAAATAAATACAAGTAGACGTGAGTGGAATTTACAAATCAAGCTTTGTGAAAAGGCCGACTTGCAAAAACTCGTGAATACTATATATATATATATATATATATATATATATATATATATATATATATATATATATATATATATATATATATATGATACCGGGTAAGTGATTACCCGGGTCATGTCCCAACGAGGTGTGAATGGGCAATATCGCGAGAGATTTGAGATTAAAATGCTTGTAAGGATGTTGAGAGATTATTTGGTATTGTGGAATTACGGGAAATTACAAATTACAAACGAGAAATGAAATAAACGAAACTAAAACATGAATTTGAAAAAGGAATGAAAATTAAAACTAAAAAAAAAAAAAAACTACTTAGAATTCTATGGGAATGAAAATAGGAAGCGGGGGAACCCTAAAACGCAATCTAATTTTAAAAACGTAAAAGTAATTTAAATAAAACGTAAGTGCGCGAATTAAAACGTGAATTTTATGCTACACTAGTCCTACGGCTGTAAAAATGATTTTCCTATGTTTTTAATAATAAAAGAAAATTTTTGAAAAAAGATTTTTTTTTTTTTTTTGCTTTTTTAATTAATTTCTATGATTTTAAAACAATTTAAACTAAATTAAATTATAAAAAAATACTAAAAATAATTTTAAAAATCTGAAAATTTTTTGGAAATTAAATAATACTAATACTAACCTAGGAAAAATAAAAGTATGAAATAAGCATGAAATAAGCAGAACAAAGGCTGATAAGCTAAATTAAACTAAACAAACAACCAAGGGTTAAAAGGATAAATGGTGTAATACTTGTGACAAAAATCCCAAGGGTGCAGTCGGAAACGTGTGCTTGCTTGTGTTTGTGTCTAGCTATCAACCAGGGTTCGAATCCTACAAAACTAATTTTTTGCAATTAAATTTCTTTTTTGATTTTTTTCTTTTTGCCAAACCTTTTAACAGCTAAAAACACAAGCTTTTTGTAAGACCACTTTTAGTAAAACTTTTCAAATAAGCTGTAACAAGCATGAGTGCTTAATAGTTAAACAAAAAAAAGCTTAAAGGTAAATTTACTAACTGATGTATGTTAACAAATTTAAATAAGCCCACAGACTGAACAAGTTAACCAAGGGTAAAATAAAACTAAATTAACTAAACCTATCAGTGGTAAGCTAATTACAAGTCAAATTAAGCAGTTATAATAGAAATTGAGCAAATAGGCTTAATTAGCCAACTAACCCCAAACAGTCCTAGAGGGGACTTTTCAAAGCTATCAAAAGCTTGTGAGAAGCTGATACTAAGGGAAAACAAGCTCAGGCATGCTAGGGGTATCCTAACTAAGCTACAGGGGACAGATTAAGCAGTTAAATAAGACTAAAAAGCACTCAACTAACCTACATTATCCTAAGGGTGCTGAGGCACATTGGGGCTGAGGGGGCTACTTTAGGCAATCTAAAAGCTATCTAAGAAAATTTGAAAAAATAAAATAAAATTACAGGCTTAAACACAAGCTGTCAAATAAGCTAGAAACTAGTTTTTAGACCATAGGATCAAGAAATGAGCAAATGAAAAATTCCTCAATGGGTGAGATTGCAAGCAAAGGTATAAGCTCCCAATTAGCTTGAAAATTATAACCAAGCTTACGCCTATAAAGTTCCTACTTCTAAATGCTTGTGCTTCAATATCTGGAATCTAAAACTAACCTAAACCTTACTAAAATTAGAATCAAAAGGACTTGTTTGGACATGCTTTGGTTTATCAAAAATTGTTTACTCAGAAACTAATTTTACCCTAATTGACTCGTGATCATATAATACTAACTTAGACTAGTTACCTATACCTGAAAGACTATATTAAACTCAGTTTCAACTACAATTTGCCAAAATCCAATGAAGTTCATCACAAGCTGCTACCATTGAACTTAGAAATGCAAATTTTGAAATCTACTAAAGAAGCTATAAATCTAAATGATTCTCTTGACATGGATTTCAAAACATCTAAAAAAACTTGAATCAACCTTAAACTAACTAAATTGATTCACCAAAACAACTACAAGCTTAAAATTGGTACTGACCCAAACATCCCCTTAAATGGCAGGTTTTGGATTTTTTTAAGTAAAACAAAACAGATTTTAAAACTAAAGTTTGAAAAGGGTTTGTGATAGTAGGCTATGTTTGGACTAAAGAAGCATTCATGAACAGAAAATAAGCTGATGCAATAAGCAGAAATAGATAAAAAAAAAAACAGTAAAGTTGGACAATTTGAGTAAACTTAAATTAAAACTTGCATTGATTGAGGAGTAAAGAGTACATAAGATTAAAAATAAAACAGACATTTAAAACAAAAAAACCTACTTGACTGCATCAATGGCTTACAATTGCTCCTATTTATACTAAACCTAAAATTAGGGTTCCATCTGCTATTGTGCTTTCTTTGTCTTCTTGTGTTTGTGTTTGTTCTCTGAGTGCAAACAGCTTCAATCCATACTTGTGCTTTTTTGGATCATTTCCCAGCCATTAGATGGCCTTGGAGTAATCAAAACCCTCCAATCTAGTTTTGGCGCCAAGAAGAGTGGTGGATTGCCAACATGGAGTGGTATCTTGTGACTCTTTTATTGGAGGAGGTGAGATGGGGAGCTTTTGAGGTAGATGGTGGAGTGTAGCAGGGTTAAGGCGTGAAGGAGGGGGAATTCCTGGTGGGTAAAGCAGAGCAGGGGAGGAAGAAGAGGGGTTTGACCTAGTACGTTTTACCAGTGATAAAAATACAAGTGAGTGATTATTTGTGTTTGGATTTGGTTTTGTGGTGTGGGTTTGGGCTAGGGTAAAAGTTGGGCTGGACTAAGGATTAAGGGTGTGTAGGTTTAGTTTAGGATTAAGGGTGATGGGCTAAGAGATGGTTAAGGTTAAAGATTAATGGATGTTGGATTTTAGGTTTTAAATAAAACTGATTTTTGAAAATAAATTTTGTGTTTTTTTTAGAATAATATTATTAATATAAATATTTATAATAATAATAATAATAATAATAATAATAATAATAATAATAATAATAATAATAATAATAATAATAATAATAATAATAATAATAATAATAATAATAATAATAATAATAATAATAATAATAATAATAATAAGAAGAAGAAGAAGAAGAAGAAGAAGAAGAAGAAGAAGAAGAAGAAAATAATAATACTACTAATATTAACAATAATAATAAAATACCTAATAAAACGTTTTGACAAAAAGGGTTTGGTGATTTTATTTTGAAAAGTATATATATATATATTTTTTTTTTTTTTTTCTTTTTTTTTTGGAAAAGGGTTTAGAAAATGATTTTCGTTTAAGCTCGGGATAAAAAAGGGTAAAATGGTAACTTGGTGTCGGGTGAGGGGTAATTTGGTAATTTTGGGTTAAGGGTAAGGGTAGAAAGGTGATTACGGGTTTTGGTTTGGTTTTCCACACTCCCCTCAATGTCACATTCTCGGGATTGACTTGATCTTTGACTTTTTACCTTTGACTTTGACTTTTCGTTCTTTTCTTCAAAATTGTGTCGAGTCGATCCGGTAATGCTCCATTATGCTCCGTTTCCTATCTAAACTCCGGATTTTGACATTTTTCCAAGTCTCGTGCTCGTTTTTTGTCTTTTTGGCATTTTTGGTTAGTTTTTGGTTGTTTTGGTCTTAATTTAGTAAGAAAAAGGTGTGTGAATAAGTACACACCAGTCACAAGCACAAAACAAAAGTAATTTGTTTTGTTTCATATCTACCGTAGAGCCTAAGAATGTCGGTGAAGCGATTAAGGATGAGAGTTGGATAGTTGCTATGCAAGAAGAGTTAAACCAATTCACCGCAAATGAAGTATGGGATTTAGTACCTCCTCTTGAGAATCCAACCATCATAGGTACTTGATGTGCGTTTTATTAGTACAAGTTTTAAAATTTATAAACACGAATTATCCGATTATTATTTAGCACATACGAGAAAGTATACTCGTCCGGTGTAATAAAGGTGGGTAAGTCGAGATCGTCCCAAGGGATTTGGTTGTTTTAGTAATAAGAAAAACGTTTGTTAAATAAGGGTTGTCAATCCAAATTTATGTAAAATATAGATTTAAAAGAAACTCAAGTAAAAACAAAACATATACTTATGTATAATTCCTTGATTGGTCATTAGGAGTATTATGACAATTTGAGTACAAAGTTTGGTGTAAAACTTGTTATGATGCGCAACTAAAAATGAGTAGTTATACAATCTATGATGTATGTCATGTTTTCACTACCACTAAGAATTCTATCACCTAAATGACTCCTTTCGGACATATCAAATTAGTATGACAATCCTATAATCACATGGTTGTTTTGAAAATCAATTCTTTTCTTATGAATTCCTACAAATCCTTTCGGTCCTTTTTCATGATGAAATCGTCTCAAATCCATTTTAACAAGTAAATAAGATGGTTGTCAAGCATCCTATTCCATACTAATTTGGTGCATTAATATTTTGAAATAAAAACAAGTTGAAATTCCTTTCGGATCTATTTTTCAAGAGATTGTTTTTACCAACAAATTAAGCAAGAAAAAATGTTATTTCAACAAACTCATAAAATAGATATGTTTTCATGCATCACCTTTTTCATAAAAGAATACTCCATTAACCAATCACATCATATACACAAGTATATCACAAATTACTCCATAGCAATCATATTAAAACACAAGTAAATAAGAAAACTTTCATAAAACTCAAAGTAACAATTGTTCATTATAAGTATCAAGGTGTACCTAGTCTTGAGAATTACAATAAACTTGTGGAACCTTAGCAACCACACTCCTCCAATTGCTCACTAACGTGAGTAAACAACTCCACACTCGAACCAATGCTTGAGACTCTAACTCAACACGTTCTGGACGTTTTTACAACACTTAGTAAACTTTCAGGCAATATAAGATAAACTAACAAGATTTGGTGTAATACTAAGTTAGATATTGGTGGTACAAGTAATTCTACATCCTAAGTAGTCATTATATAGCATAATGACACTTATCCTTCAAGTAAAAACGTCCCTCAATAGTTAATAAGCAGAAATGATCAGCCACGCATGATTATGGGGAGTAAATACGCCAATAAATGCAAAACTTGTAACTTCAGTCAACCCCATCCGATCGGTTTCTCACCATCCGATCGGATGGTCAATCTTTTGGCATGTTTCCAGCCGAATCGGATGCGATTTGCATACGATCGGTTGGAAATTGTCTGAACATTCTTTCTTTGTCTTTTTACGTTGCATGCATTATTTTTCTTCGTGGCATGACTTTGTCCATTAGAACTTGATATTTCTTTGATAAATTCGTGTAGAAAACTTGTCTTTATCAAATCCTTTTGTCCATGCGACGTTTCTTTCTTCTTGATCTTTCTTGAAATTCTCCAAAAATGCATGTCCACTTCATTTCTACATCATTTTTACCTGCTTTTGGCTATATTTGCATGCATAAACACTTTTCCACGATTAAGTAACAAATATATACAAATATGACCAATTTCCACACATAAAACGAACAATAACGCGACTAAAAACATGTTAATTTTGAGCGTTATCAGTACTAAGCGGGTATTTAGAAATAAGCTCGACGAAAATGGCGTCGTTGATGAGGCGAAAAATGATCCATTTTTAGGGGTCATTTAAGCCCGAAATTGAATTTATTTGATCAAATATTGCCCTAAATCATTCCTTTTGTGATTTTAGGTACTTTTGGAGTGAATTCTGGAAAAGGAAGCATTTTGGTCTTTTTTGGAGCATAAAAGTGAAGAAAATGGCAAAGTCTTAATTTTCCTTGCTGGGAATAGTACCTGACGGCGTCACCAAATTCTACATGACGGTGTCAAGAGGAAAACAAGAGGTGAAGTGGGATAGAGTCCATGACGATCCAGAGAGTTTTTACACTAGGGGCATGACGGCGTCACCATAGGCCATCATGGTCCCATTACACGTGACGGCCTAGAGAAAGTTGCTCTAGACGGCGTCAGATCTGGATCTAGACAATCCGATATTATTATGGGCGGCGAGTTGACGGCGTCAGATTTCTCTTCTTGACGCCGTCACATTGGAAAATCTATATATAGTTTTGTAATTTTCATTCATTAATGGAGGAAAATTATAGGGATAACTTGGAGAAACCCTAGCACGATTTTATTAGTTCTTTCAAGGGTTTTACCCTTTGAAACCTTTCATGTTCAATTAAGATAAGTACCCTTTCAATTCATTCAATATGTCTATGTGTTGTTTGAATATATCTTACGCTTGTCTTGATTTTAACATGCTAGGCTAGATCTCTTGTGTGTTTCCTTAGATGTAGTGAAACCTAGATGTTGATTATGGGTTGATTGCTTGTTTATAGTTGTTACAGATGAATGATTTCGATGTTAGGCTTAAGAAAACTGGGAGACTTCCATAGTGTAACTTGCTTGAACGTCTTAAGAAACATGAACCAATGCGTACTAGGTTTTTATGGTTGTATTTAATGCATGAGCGAATTCTAATGATCCCATGTTAGGAGCTTCTTGCAGGCTCGACATAGGAGTGAAGTAGGAGCTTATAGAGTTGGGGAAGTACGTACGCCACCCCACGATTAGTATTAAGGAATATAACCCGTCATCCATGCAATTGTAACAAACTATCAACCTGTAAAAGATATCTAGGGAGTAATGAAATCTAAGAAAACACAATTTTCCCATTTATTGTTCAAACCACTAGTTTAATTAGCTTTATTTACATTTTTGTTATTTTATTTTGATTGCATCTTTAGTTATTGGGTTAGTATACTAGCAGCTAATTTCGCCCACTCTTCCAAAAACTAGAGATTTTAATTGCTTTTATAAAAATATAAAAATACAAAAAGAATCATCCCTCACCTCTAGACCTAGTTTTTAGGTTTTCTAATCCTAGCGACACTATTCCTGAGTTGAACGATCAATCCCCCGGTACTTGTCACTATACTATACTATAACGATCAGATACACTGCCTGGTGGGGGTTGTAAGCTTCTCGAGATCCCTCGAGAGGTAAAGCCTGGTGCAATTCCCACGCATTAAGTTTTTGGCGCCGCAGCCCGGGGAATAGTTATTGTCTAGGTTAGAATTTCTTTTTATTAGGTCTACTTGCTAGATTCCTTTCTAGTAAGATTTTATTTTTATTTTTAGGTTTTCTTTAGTCTATCTATTTCTTCGTGTCTTTGTTTGTAACCTTTACCATCCGACATCATGGAAGTTGGTAACATCTTTGAACCCATCAACCACCGACAACAAAACCACCAACAAAACCCACCACTAGCAAACCAACCTCTTAGGCCATGAACCCTAGGAGAGTATTCCCGACCTAGCCATCAAGGCTATCGAAACACTATTGAGCTTACCAAAGAAGCCAATGTGTCCCCCTTGCGATCCGACACCATCCGGTTGGTGCAAAGCGGATGTGCATTCCATGGACTTCATTTCGACGATCCTAATCAACATCTCAAGGACTTCCTTAAAATCGTAGATTCTATAGACCTTGATGTTACAACTAGAGAGTCGACCCGATTACGCCTATTCCAATTCTCTCTACGTGATCAAGCTAGTCAATGGCTTGAACGTTTACCCGCGGGATCCATCAACTCATGGGATGATCTCACCACTCGTTTCCTTGCTCAATTTTTCCCATCTGGGAGAACTACCAAGCTTAGAAATGATATCTTGATGTTCCAACAACGTCAAGGTGAAACTCTATATGAAGCATGGACTTGTTTCAAGGAGTTACTTCCAAAAGTCCCATATCATGGCATAGATCTTTGGCTCCAAGTCCAAATCTTCTATGACCATATCGATCTCTCCACAAGGCGAACCATTGACCAATCGGCCGGTGGCAAGCTACGTGATCTAAGTGCGGAAGAATCATGGGAACTCATAGAAGATCTTGCTCTCTATGACAACGAAAGTTGGAATGATCCCCGTGATTTGAACAAAATGGTCAAGGCAATATCTTTGCCTTCGAACAATTCTAGCACTCCCGACCATAGGATCATGGAACTTGAGGACCAAGTCAAGTTTCTCATGAAATCTTACGAAGCTCCTAAGCCTTCAAGCCAAGTGAACAAAATCACTTCTTCATGCGAATTAGGTAGTGGTCCCCATGACACTCGTGATTGCGTGGAACTCCCCGGAACAGCTTTTGCGGACTACGCATCCTCGCGTATCGACGAAGCGGGAGATAAATGGTACACTTTCAAACCCGAGCCAAACCCTTACGGTGATTCCTACAACCCTTCTTGGAAAAATCACCCGAACCTTAGGTGGAAACAAAACAAAAACAATTCTTCCAATCCGCCTAATCGTTACCAACCAAACGGTCCACCCTCCAACCGCACTTTCAACAACAATCCTTCTCATAACTATGGTAGTACCAACAATCTTGAAGGATTGATGTCCACGTTTATGGCATCTCAAGAAGCTCACATATCTAAGTTTGAAGCCGATTTCAAACAAAAGCAAAGCGAGATGACCACCAAAATCGACACATTATTGAAAGTTCTCAATGACCGAGAAATGGGAGCACTCCCAAGCGAGACGGTCAAGAACCCGAAACTAAACGTTAATTCCATATCATCACTTTCGTCACCCACTTCTTGTCCGCAATACTACTCGGTTAAATCAATGATCACGTGTTTCAAGCAAAACCAAATTCTTCATAAGCACCAATCAAATGAAACACCCAATGTCAAACCGGTCAAAAGCATAGTTGAAACACCTCCTACATAAGACCTTGACGATGAATTCAAGGAGCTCCACCTTGAACGCCCCGTCATTGATGTCTTAGCCCGTGCTCCCTACTATAGTGCCCTCCTAGAAAAATATGAGAAATTTAAACTAGGTAAAAATAGGACTGCCTTCGTTCAAAACAAGTTGCCTAAGAAGCTTGATGATCTGGGTATATTTGTTTTGCCTTGTAAGATAGGAAAATCCGAAGCTTTCGACATACTAGCCGATTTAGGATCGAGCCTCAACTTGATTCCCTTATCCTTTTTCACCACTCTTAAGCTAGGAAAGTTAGAGGAGACGGAGGTATTAATTGGTCTAGCGGATGGAAGTATTGCCCACCCGGTTGGAATGATCAAGGATGTAGTTGTTCACGTAGGGAAGTTAACTATTTTAGCAGATTTTCACGTCCTAGATATGGTTAGTGATACTTCATGCCCATTGTTAGAAAGAAGAGGATTTTTAGCGACCGCTAGCACGATGATAGATTGTAAGGAGTCTAGCATAGCGGTAGGTGAGGGCGATACTTGGTTGGTATATGATGTTAAGAAACATAGCTACGATTGTGAGGACGAACCGACACCACTTTGGGTAGAGATGAATAGGAGACCATCTAGATATGGACCTTGGATAGAAAGAAACTTTATAGGACCTCGACGCCCATTCTATCTAGAAAAAGATTTCATCGATAAAACACATTCGGTAGAACAACTCATAGCTAGAGATGAGGAGCTAGACCTTTTTGAGGACCCCCTAGTCTTTAGGAAAATGATTGAGTTCGTAGGGGTAATGCCTATTAACATAGAGATGAACGAGTGGAAAATAGAGGGGGATAAGTGTGAATGGAGGTGGGACAAGCCACCTAAGGAAGGTGACGGATCATGGCATATGAAGATGATTTTGTATGATCCAGATGGAGAAAAGTTTGAAAGGTCATACCATACTAAGAAAACCGATAGGAAATTGAAGCCTAAGTTTGATCCCAAAGATGTCCTCAATGAGGAACTCACCCATATCACGTAGTAGCCCATGACCTTGAGTCTAGCTATAAGACTCGTAAATAAAGAAAAGCGCTTCTTGGGAGGCAACCCATGCTTTGTGTGGTTTTTATTTGTTTGATTGTTATTTGTTTCCGTATGCATGCTTTATTTTTATTGTTGGTAGATCATGTTTCAAAAATAATATGGTGAAAATACTTTATTTTGTCGTTAGACTTAGTCTTAACTTCATCCAAAGGTATTTCGCAAAAGATAAGTGTAAGGGGAAACCCCAAATATGTTTTTAAGAACAAAATTGATCATGGTTCTCCACAATATTAAATGGACATGTATATTAATAATTGTTAGAGTCAAATGCTTGTATCGAGTCATAATGATGTTTTGCAGGATTTTCCAGGAAGTAGGACATAAGTTTTTCCAGAAATTTTTCGGAAACTTAACGTAAAGATTTCTGCAGGTCACTTCTGACGGCGTCAGGAATTAATTCCTGACGGCGTCATGTGTAAAATTCTGGAAATTTTGCTAGTTTTGTTTTTCTAACGGAGTGTTAAAGTTTTTGTTAATTCTTTAGTTTTACAAACTCCAGGAAATCTGCAAACATTCATTCCACAAGCATTATATCTTACATTGTTTTCTAGAATTTGTTAGTATATATAGATTGCCGCTGATTTTACGCGACGTTGCCTTGTTTGTTTTTTCAGGTTTAATAGGTTATGTATGACAAGAAGATGATTTATATTTCTGGATGGGAAGCTTTGATTTTTCATTTTCTTGGAGGAAGATCTAACCTTGTTACCACACTATCCACACCGAACGAATCAGGGGAGTATTTGATTTCATTCTTTTACCTATTTCACTTTTACATTCTTTAATTGAACATTGGGGACAATGTTCATCCTAAGTGTAAGGGGAGGGTAAATAATGATACCTTATAGGATACACTTTCACTTGAGTTTGTTTGTTTGATGGTAGGTGTGTAATAAAACTATGAGAAATACTTGTTAGTGTAATTTTAGCGCCAAATTTAAATTTTTTTACAACATTTAGGAGTGAAACATTAGCCATAGCAAGCGTCTCATGGATAGCAGATTCTATGACTAGCACAAAACCATACTATTCAGAAAAATTTTCCACCCAAATATGTGAGGTTCGCCTTTAGATTTGATAGGAAAAGCATTTACTATTAGTGCTTATGAGTGTACCGGTAGCATTTAGATTCTAGAACTTGCGTTAGTGATGCATCCCGAGACCGCTAGTGAGACTACATTCGTGTGGTAGGATTTACTACATGATAAGAGGCATTAGGATCACCCTTGTGTTTAAACCCGTATCATAATTACTTGACCATTTAAATCATATTACTTGGCTAGTAAAGTCAATTAATTTTTCCCACACCTTAGCATGGTACTCATTTTTAGTACACGAAACCCCTAGTACACCCCTCCGAGCCTATCTTTTCATTTCTAACTTTAAGCATCTTACTTAAAGGAAGAATTTGTTACAACCCACTTAAATGTACACCCAAATCGCCTTAGCCTTCCGTGTATGCACTCATCTTTAGTGCATTATTGTTATTTGTTTAAACCCTTAGTTAATTATCTAATTGATTACATGGTTGCTAAGTCGAGTCATATCTTTGTACATATTGTTTTGGGACAATTGGGACTCATGGGTAAAGTACTTATATTATGGAGTAATGGGGAAGAACATCTATTATTACCCCCATATGTGCGTTAATCTTAAAAAGTACTCCAAGTGTTTTGATTATCTTGATTCGAGTCGTTAGACTAGTTTATTGTAAAGTATGTAAAAATTCAAGTGTAAGGGGAATGTTCATTCCCTACGATGTATTATTTTGGATGGTAGGTTAAGAGTGTATGTAAATATATATATATATATATATATATATATATATATATATATATATATATATATATATATATATATATATATATATATATATATATATATATATATAGAAAAAGAAAAGAGAAAAAAAAACATACGGACTACCATCCCGTTTCATTCTATGTTTGTTTTACGATTTTGTTATTTTTCATTTATTAGCTTAAGTCGAGTCTAGTCTTGGCTTAGCAACGCTATATTGTACATGTAATTAACCAAGATTGTTAACTCGCACCAGTAAAGATTGCCTATATCCAGTGTTGCAAAAATCGGCTGAGGCGGCCGATTAATCGGCGATTAATCAGCCTCGGCCTTGGAACTTGGAGGAAATTCCAAGGTAATCGGCCGATTAATCGGTCAAGGCGGCCGAGGTGGCCGATTAATCGGGAAAAAATCGCAACTCGGCCCCCGACCGCCTCGGGACCGATTCACGATTTTTGCAACATTGCCTATATCCAACAAAACCGTGTATTCCATATCCCTACACCTAATGTTATAACCCTTTAAAAAGACCTCTTTGATAGTTTATCCTAGGTGCTTACGCCATGTGGTGGAGGTTTGATCCTTTCCCAATCTTATGGTAATCTATTTTGCTATGACAGGTAGTGAGAGATGTTTTCCATTTCCATATTGTGATATATACTTTATTACACCCGAGAGATGTGAGTATCTAAACACTATTTGTGAGGTGCTAGTATATGACCTCCGTGCTTGTCTTTCGTCTTTAGTGGAACGATTATTTGTTGTAATTACTTTTATATTAGTGTTAAATGACCCCTAACTTGTATTTTGATTAGAATAAAAGCGCATTTGCTTGAGGACAAGCAAATCTCAAGTGTAAGGGTATATGATGAGGCGAAAAATGATCCATTTTTAGGGGGTCATTTAAGCCCGGAATTGAATTTATTTGATCAATATTGCCCTAAATCGTTCCTTTTGTGATTTTACTTACTTTTGGAGTGAATTCTGGAAAAGGAAGCATTTTGGACGTTTTTGGAGCATAAAAGTGAAGAAAACGGCAAAGTCTTAATTTTTCTTGCAGGGAACAGTACCTGACGGCGTCACCAAATTCTACATGACGGCGTCAAGAGGAAAACAAGAGGTGAAGTGGGATAGAGTCCATGATGATCCAGAGAGTTTTTACACTAGGGGTATGACGGCGTCACCATAGGCCGTCATGGTCCCATTACACGTGACGGCCTAGAGAAAGTTGCTCTTGACGGCGTCAGATCTGGATCTAGGCAATCTGATATTATTATGGGCAGGAGTTGAAGGCGTCAGATTTCTCTTCTTGACGCCGTCACATTGGAAAATCTGTATATAGTTTTGTAATTTTCATTCATTAAGGGAGGACAATTAGAGGGATAACTTCGAGAAACCCTAGAACGATTTTATCAGTTCTTTCAAGGGTTTTTACCCTTTGAAACCTTTCATATTCAATTAAGATAAGTATCCTTTCAATTCATTCAATATGTCTATGTGTTGTTTGAATATATCTTACGCTTGTCTTGATTTTAACATGCTAGGCTAGATCTCTTGTGTGTTTGCTTAGATGTAGTGAAACCTAGATGTTGATTATGGGTTGATTGCTTGTTTATAGTTGTTACAGATGAATGATTTCGATGTTACGCTTAAGAAAACTGGCAGACTTCCATAGTGTAACTTGCTTGAACATCTTAAGAAACATGAACCAATGCGTACTAGGTTTTTATGGTTGTATTTAATGCATGAGCGAATTCTAATGATCCCATGTTAGGAGCTTCTTGCAGGCTCGACATAGGAGTGAAGTAGGAGCTTATAGAGTTGGGGAAGTACGTACGCCACCCCACGATTGGTATTAAGGAATAAAACCCGTCATCCACGCAATTGTAACAAACTATCAACCTGTAAAAGATATCTAGGGAGTAATGAAATCTAAGTAAACACAATTTTCCCATTTATTGTTCAAACCACTAGTTTAATTAGCTTTATTTACATTTTTGTTATTTTATTTTGATTGCATCTTTAGTTATTAGGTTAGTTGACTAGCAACTAATTCCGCACACTTTTCCAAAAACCAGAGATTTTAATTCCTTTTATAAAAATATAAAAATACAAAAAGAATCATCCCTCACCTCTAGACCTAGTTTTTATGCTTTCTAATCCTAGCGACACTATTCCTGAGTTGAACGATCAATCCCCCGGTACTTGTCACTATACTATACTACAACGATCAGGTACACTGCCTGGTGGGGGTTGTAAGCTTCTCGAGATCCCTCGAGAGGTAAAGCCTGGTGCAATTCCCACGCATCAGTCATGACTAGGAACAAAGCTAGATTAGTAGCACAAGGCTACAATCAACAAGAGGGAATTGATTATGATGAAACTTATGCACCCGTAGCTAGATTAGAGTCTATTAGAATACTCCTTGCCTATGCTTGTGCCTTAGACTTTAAACTATATCAAATGGACGTGAAAAGTGCATTCCTAAATGGTATTATCAATGAGGAGGTATACGTAGCACAACCTCCGGGATTCGTTGATTTCGAAAAACCGAATCATGTTTATAAACTCAAGAAAGCTCTTTACGGTCTTAAACAAGCTCCTAAAGCTTGGTATGATAGACTAAAGGCATCTTTGATTAAACATGAATATACCATGGGAATGGTTGATAACACACTCTTCACGAAGAAACGTGATTCACATCTCATCATTGTTCAAATATATGTCGACGACATTATATTCGGCACAACTTGCCCTAAATTGTGTGATGATTTCTCTAAAATCATGCATGACGAGTTTGAGATGAGCATGATGGGTGAACTAAATTTCTTCCTTGGTCTAGAAATAAAACAAAAGGAAGATGGTATCTTCTTTAATCAATCTAAGTATATTAATGAGATGCTTAAGAAATTCGGTCTAGAAGAGTCTAAGCCCATGAAAACACCCGTGTACGGAAGTGAAACTCACGAAAGATGATGAAGGTGAGCCTGTAGATAACACTAAGTATAGGGGCATGATAGGTAGTCTATTATATTTAACGGCATGTAGGCCCGATATCATGTTTAGTGTATGCCTTTGTACACGCTTCCAAGAGGATCCCAAAACCTCTCATCTTGAAGTGGTTAAACGTATCTTCCGATACGTTAAAGGCACTACACACTTGGGATTATATTATCCCAACGGGACCGGCGTAGAAACTATTGTCTATACCGACTCTGATCATGCGGCAGATTATGTGGATCAAAAACGTACGAGTGGCATTTATACCTTCATGGGTTGTTGTCTAACTTCTTGGTTCTCCAAGAAACAAACAGCTCTTGCTATCTCCATGACCGAAGCCGAATACGTAAGCGCTGGAAAGGCATGTCAACAAGCACTATGGATGAAGCAAGCTCTTATCGACTACGACATCCATCTAGACGACATACCGATTATGTGCGACAACAAATGCGCCATCGACTTGAGCAAGAATCCCATCCAACATTCTCGTACTAAACACATTGAGATTCGCTACCACTTCCTTCACGATAATGTCCAAAAAGGAAACATCTCTATTGAGAAAGTTCCCTCTCAAGAAAATATCGCCAACATCCTAACGAAACCTCTCAAATGCGAATCCTTTAACTATCTATGTCTAGGTCTAGGAATGATGGAACACATCCCATAAACCCCCTCTTATTGCTATTTGAATAGTTCACTTGAAATATTAAGGTCATCCCTCGCATCTCTCTAATGATTATTGAAGTCATCCCGTATTGTCTAGTTTAGCTTGGTGTTAGAAGAATTTATTATGTATAAATTCTTTCCTTGTGTCTACTAAGTCAGCGAGACTAGTTCAACAAAAATCAAAAAGGGACAAAATTTGTTCCAGCAGGCACCACTAACTTTAGTGGTACTGCGGTACCGTAGGTCTGACATTGTCGTATATCAGTCTCTTTTCCCTTGCAATCCACATTTGAACTTTCCCAATTTTCTCCATTGCTGTCACAGTCGAACCTTGATTGAGGCTAAACCGTCAGATATTATTGACCAAGGTCAACAAGTCAAAGACAGCTCAGTTCCAATTCTCCGTGGATAGTATAGTGGTTTCCCCGGGTCATTATGTCCCGACATGGTGTGGATGGTATAAAAACGGGTTTGTGATCGGGTGAATTTGAATGGGAAAAAGATAAATGTGAGTGAGTGATTACACTAAGGTTTTATAAAACAAAATAGCTTAAATAAGCTATTAGAATGATTACGTGAAACCTAATTATCTAAAAACGTTTTAAAACCTAAAAACGCGTACGTTTAATTTAAATCTACGTAATCGTACGAAACAAAAACAATTTTAACTATAGTAGGAATTTGCATGCCTTAGGGGCTTAAACGCAAATTAAATAAACTTAAAATATTTATTTTATAATTACTAACTATTTAATTAATTATTATTATTTAATAACTATTTTTAATTATTTAATAATTCACTAATAAATAAGAAAATGTAAAATAAGTCTAGAAAAATAAAATTAAAATTTATAAAAGTCTAAAATATTATAAAACTTATGTTAAAACTAAAATTATATTTTTCACGCTATTTATCTAATAATTATTTATTAATTACTATTATTTAATTATTTATTAATACACTAAAATACAAGAAAATATGAAAAGTACTTAGAAAAATGAAATTTAAATTAGGAAAAATCTAAAATAATATAAAACTAATTTTAAAATAGAAAATATATTTTTAAGACTTTTTATCTAATTATTATTAATTATTAACTATTTATTAATTATTAAAAACTATTTTAAATTAAGAAAAATAGCAAATGAACAGTGAAAAATCTAAAACTTTTTACAAAATTATTTTATAACTACTAGAAGCTATGAAAATTATAAAAATGAAAATTGCTTTTGAAATAAGCTGAGAATAAGCCAAATGGCTTAAATAGAAGCTATCACTATTTTTAAAGTTGGCTTTTTCTAAATTTTCTTTTTCAAAACTATTAAACTACTTAAAATAAGCAACTTTTGTAAAGGAACTTTGGCTAAAGCTCAATAATAAGCTCAGTGCACTCAAATAAGCTCAACAGTTGACTTTCCTTGACCAAACTAGGAATTAAGCTCAAATGAGCTTATGTGGGGTCCACAATGGTTAATTCTGATTCACTTAAGTTGTTTGAACAAGTTTAAGCTAGAAAAAGCACATGGGGTCCACTGGATAAGCCAATAAGTCACAATAAGCACTTGGTTGTTTGGAGCCTGAGAGAAAAATGGGACACACTTTTGGAGTGGCTTCAAGTGGGGTCCACTAAGCCTAAGCTCAAACTCTTGGCTAAAACTTGAAGGTGGCCAGGAGGGGGGTTGAAAGGGCCAAAAGTTAGGTTGTGAGTCCCACTATGGTGGCCAGAAACAACCACCAAAGTGGTGGTGGTTGCTGCAGTGTTCTGTGCACAGGGGAGTTTGCAGCCCTGCAAGTGACTTTGGGCAAAGGTGGGGCCCACACAAATAATCACAAAAATCAAGTAAAGCTTGATTCCTAAAGCTAAGGTGGTAGACTACAATTCCTGAAAAGCTCAAATCCTAAAACTTAGCACAAAAACTACAATAATTCCTTCAAAATCTGAGTTTTCTGCCTAAATGTAATTTTGACTTTTCATGATTTAACTAAAGTTTGACTATGGTGGATTTCTACTGATCATTAATGACTAAATTAGTAATGATAAGCTATAACAAGACTAATTTAAGCAACATATAACACTTATGCATTAATAACTATGATTATGGATCTCAAACTCCTAACAGTGAATCAAGTAAAGAGATTAAAGACCAATTTTGACTTTCGCTCTGTTGAGGACTAAGGTGATGGTTAACCTGAGCCTATATGAACCTAAATAACTTAAAGAGACCAAATGTTACACTAATAATCAACAAGGACAACAAAGAATAACTAGAACCAAACACCCCCTTAGTTGCACTGAATTGTGATTTTTAAGACCAGGGGCTGGTTCAGGCCTTTACTTGCATGCACAATGCTACCTTATGATGAGTTGGGTTTATATAAGCACAAATTCAAAAATCATTACACCATATACTCATAAGTCACTAATGAACCTAAGTTGGCAGTTGAATTCAAAACTTTGTGAAATATGAGATTCAATGAACAAATGAAAGTATAATAACATCTAATTAACTTAAATCCAATAGATAAACCTTAAGAACACTGATAGACATATAGAAACTAGTCTACAGTACTTATGCATAAAAATGAGAATTTGCTTACAAATTGCATTAGACTGAGAAACAATGAACCATGGAACAAAATCACTTCCTAAAGCCTCCCATAAGGCACTAGTACCAAGACCATCCAAAATATATCCTGCTCCTTGCTTCTTCTTTCTTGTGCACTAATTTTTTAATTTTCAACTATTTAATTTGATTTTTTAGTATTTTTTTTTTCTTTTATGAGCTAAACAGATAATAAAGGTTTCTAAAACTTATCTAAGCTTTGTCAGAGCTTATATGAGCTTATGAATATCCTCAACAACCACTAACAACAATATTTAAAACTTTTTGTGATATTTAAAATAAGGAAAATTTGTATAAAATGAGATACATACTGAAACTTGAATTTGATTACTGAAAAAGAGTTGAAATACACTGAATAAGCTTAATACATGATCTTTAAAATGAAAGTTACATTGAAAAGGGTAAATTACACTAATCGACACTAAATTACACTACCTAAGCTAATACCCATTCCCCTTTGCTTATCTTCTTCTTATAAGTGATTTGTTGGGCTCAGTGGGTCCCACACATCATTTCCCATCAATAAAAACAGCCATTGGATGGCTTCTTTCAATCCTAGCCGTGTATGCATTTTTGGCGGGAAAAATAGTTTTGACTAAATGGGGCCTGTGGTTGCAATTGGGGGTGATGGCATTAAATGCAGGGTAGGGTAGGGGTGGTGGAGGTGATGGGTGAGAGTGGTGGACAAGTTGGGAGCAAAACAGTGGGTGGATGGTGGTATTGATGGTGGTATGTGGTTTCAGTGAGTGAGGGAGAGGGAAAAGGGTGGGTTTGACCCGTTTGACCCTGGTAATAATAAAAACGGGAGTGGGCTTTGTGTGTTGGGCCAGGGTAAAAAGAAAGGGTGGGCTTGGTTTGTTTGATGCATTTGGATTTAGTTTTGTTTTGTTATTTATTAAGGATCCGTTTGGTTTAAGTTACATAAGGACCAAAGCTGTAATTTATTCAAAGTTTAAGGGCTGAAGTGTAACTTCTCCAAAGCTTAAATAAGGACCAAACTTGCCAAGATTGAATAGTACAATGGCCACTTTTGATAATTTCCCATTTTTTATATCCGGGGACCTTTTCTGCCAAACTTTCAAACTTCAGGGACCAAACATGTAATTTCACCAAACTTGCCACCCAAGGACCATTCCTGCCATAAAAGATTAGTATAAGGACCAAAATTGATTTTCTCAAAGTTTTTACATCCCAGGGACCATTTATGTCAATTTTGTAAAGTTGAGGAACTAAACTTGTAATTTTGTAAAACTTTACACCAAAGGACTAAATGTGTAACTTTTTGATTTAAAAGGACCTTTGGTGACTTTTTCAAGTTTTTAGAATAACTGGGGACTAGATTTGACAACTTTTGAAAGTTGAGGGACTGAAACTGCCAATTATGCAAACTTTGTTCATTTTTCATCTGTTTTTGATTATTTTGCATTTGAAACATATAAAACACACTTCTAAGATATTTTAAGTATTTTGATGCATATTTGAGTATTTTTGGATGTTTTGGCAGTTCAGATTGGTATAAAATGATGAGTATTTAGACACTCATCAATCCCCCACACTAAAACATTGCTAGTCCCTAGCAATCTTTTGAGAAAAACTTAATGGATTTAAAAACTCTTTACCAAAAGCCATCACTTCTGGAGTAGCCAGATGTATCTATTCAAGTAAGAACTATGGTTCACCTGATAACCATGTGATTTTGAGCAAACCACCAGCTGTCAACGGATTTAATTTGTCTTTACCAAAAGCCGTTTGCTTCTGGACTAGCCAACTCTTGATGGAATAGTCAACATCTTGGTGAGCTGATTACCAATTATGGTTTTTCCACGGCCTTTACAACAAGCCATAATCTTGCGGGCTAGCCAACTCATTCACTTTATGGGATATGGCGAGTTGATTTACCATACAATTTTGGGCAAATTGCAAGCCATCAACGGATTTGAGATATCTTTACCAAGAGCCGTTTGCTCCTGGATTAGCCGATCCTTTTGTCGGTTAGACATGGCGGACTGATAACCACAAAAAATTTTGAACTTTAGTGAAAAATTTTTAAAAATTTTGGTCAAAAACGGGGGTACTAGATAGTAAAATGTGATAAAATTCGCTAGAATAGCGAAATACCCCCACACTTAGAATGAATATTGTCCTCAATATTCAAAGTCCCGGCTATTATGCCGACTCTTTGAACGTAAAAGGGCAACATTACAAGCTAAATGTGGAAACACAATTTTGTTTTTCACTTTATTTGTAATCACAGTAGGGGTAATTCCCCCACACTTAGGGTGAAAACCCTATAAGCATGCTACTGTTTTTGTTTACCGAGTCACTAGCTTGACTCGACCCCGAATTCATTAGTCCTTGGGGAAGCATGATGTGGAAGAGACAATCTCAATCGGACTTTCATTCAAGATGTTTGGACAAACATTTGAAGCACGTGAAAGTTCCACACCGATGAGATAAATTTCCGGCTTAAAAGAATGGTAAATGAAAATGCCGGGATCAAAGATAATGTCTTCATTCCCGAAGGAGTGAAAAGCAGGAGAAGTCACCCTGTAGGTGAAGAAAAGGAAGAAAACCATGATGAAAATCATGATAAGATCTTCATCCTCGAAAGCAGGCTCATTAGCCTGATTTTGGATTTCAAGGGTTAAGCTCGTTTGGTTTAAAAACATCCCGGGCGGGAGGGTGGGAATTTGTAAATTCTCATGATTGAGTGTATCTCCCCCCGGGTTATCATACTCCGGAGGAGTCATGATATGAGTGAGTTCACAGGAGAACTCATCGAATGTGAATGAATCATATTCTGAATTAATGTGCGTGAGTTCACAGGAGAACTCATCGAAGGTAAATGATTCATAATCGGGGAGAGAATTATGAGAATGAGAAGTGGTACTGCCACTAATCTTCTCTTCCATAGGATCAATAGTAAAGGCTTCAAACTCCGGAATAGGATCATCGGAGAAAATGTCACTATCCTTAATGGGGGTAGAAGATGAAATAGGTTTCTTTTTGAAAGCCTCAATTTTAGAAATGAGGAGATTGACATTCAATAATGTTGCACGAAGTGCTTCATCTTTGATTTTAGTGTCAATCTCATCATTCTCTTCTTCTAAGCTAACTAGCTCAGAAGGTAATTCTTCCACATAAATGATGTCCCCACAAGATAAAGAATCATCATTATCAGAATCGGAGAACATCTCAACATTTTCAATTGGGAAGACAAGAGGAGGAGGGATATCACACACATGAACAAGAATTCCCTGTGACTCTCTTGGGATTGGGACAAGGTTCTCAACACTAGACTTTATGAATTCGCCCGATTCCTTTTCCGAAACAGTGTCAAGATGCTCGTCCCCCATGCTCAAAGAGTGAGTGGGAACCTCGGGTGTGATAACAGCAGACTCAGGGAATTGAGAAGGACTAGCAGTCATGGATTGTACAAGTTCCATTATTTCTACTGCTAGTGATTCAGTTATATTCTTTTCTCCCTGTATTTCTACTGAAGCAGTTTCAACTGAAGTTGAATCAAAAGGTTTCTCAGATACCTTTGGGATTGGAACAAGGTCATTTATTTCCTCAAGAGGATTGATTTTGACTTCCTTGTCCCCCATTGGCAAGATATCTGAAGTTTCCTTAGGGTTTTCTTCTTCAAATGGTTCATCCTCATCACTTTCATCCTCAAAATAAAATGAGTCAACAGGAGGTTTTTGTTTCCTAAGAATCAGGTCCTGAAGATAGTTTATTCCATGTTGAATGTTCTTGTTGAATTGAGTTTGAGCAATAATTATTTTAGTAATCAATTCAGCTCTAGCCAATTCGTCTTGAGGAAGTGGTTGAGGGTTTGTGTATTGTGAAGGTTGGTTAAAACCAAATTCATGATTGTTACAAGAAACCTGTTCATAGACAAACTAATTCCTAGTTTGATAATCAGAGCTGTAGTGAGGGCCTCCACAATACTCACAACAGTAAAACTGTTGGGTCTCATGGTGTGGAAGCTGATGGAATGAATTAGTCGTGTCATGGTAGGAATAGGGATTCTGGTTATAAACAGACCCGTTTCCTGGCTCTACCATGCCACAATTAGGGCAATTACCACCATTATAAGGACTACCACACCATCGAAAAAGAAGGTGAGGATGAGACATAGAAAGAATCAAAGGGTTTTGGAGGGTAAGAAGTGGAGAATCAAAAAGGTAGGAAGGTAAGGATGGATATTTTTGGGATTTTTGATAAACATTTTATAAGAAAGAAAATCTTTTTGTGTTTTTTTTTGTGTTCGTTGAAAACTGATTTTAAAATGTTTTCGAGAACCGTTTTTGTTTTTTATATAAGAAAATATGAACAAGGATGGATAAATTTACAAACAAGTTAATTCCAAAATTACTAATCAGCAAAAACCGTTTAGAATACGCGCACAACCTCCCCGGCAACGGCGCCAAATTTTGATTGAGGCTAAACCGTCAGATATTATTGACCAAGGTCAACAAGTCAAAGACAGCTCAGTTCCAATTCTCCGTGGATAGTATAGTGGTTTCCCCGGGTCGTTATGTCCCGACAGGGTATGGATGGTATAAAAACGGGTTTGTGATCGGGTGAATTTGAATGGGAAAAAGATAAATGTGAGTGAGTGATCACACTAAGGTTTTATAAAACAAAATAGCTTAAATAAGCTATTAGAATGATTACGTGAAACCTAATTATCTAAAAACGTTTTAAAACCTAAAAACGCGTACGTTTAATTTAAATCTACGTAATCGTACGAAACAAAAACAATTTTAACTATAGTAGGAATTTGCATGCCTTAGGGGCTTAAATGCAAATTAAATAAACTTAAAATATTTATTTTATAATTACTAACTATTTAAGTAATTAATTATTATTATTTAATAACTATTTTTAATTATTTAATAATTCACTAATAAATAAGAAAATGTAAAATAAGTCTAGAAAAATAAAATTAAAATTTATAAAAGTCTAAAATATTATAAAACTTATTTTAAAACTAAAATTATATTTTTCACACTATTTATCTAATTATTATTAATTAATTACTATTATTTAATTATTTATTAATACATTAAAATACAAGAAAATATGAAAAGTACTTAGAAAAATGAAATATAAATTAGGAAAAATCTAAAATAATATAAAACTAATTTTAAAACAGAAAATATATTTTTAAGACTTTTTATCTAATTATTATTAATTATTAACTATTTATTAATTATTAAAAATTATTTTAAATTAAGAAAAATAGCAAATGAACAGTGAAAAATCTAAAACTTTTTGTAAAATTATTTTATAACTATTAGAAGCTATGAAAATTATAAAAATGAAAATTGCTTTTGAAATAAGCTGAGAATAAGCCAAATGGCTTAAATAGAAGCTATCACTATTTTTAAATTTGGCTTTTTCTAAATTTTCTTTTTCAAAACTATTAAAGTACTTAAAATAAGCAACTTTTGTAAAGGAACTTTGGCTAAAGCTCAATAATAAGCTCAGTGCACTCAAATAAGCTCAACAGTTGACTTTCCTTGACCAAACTAGGAATTAAGCTCAAATGAGCTTATGTGGGGTCCACAATGGTTAATTCTGATTCACTTAAGTTGTTTGAACAAGTTTAAGCTAGAAAAAGCACATGGGGTCCACTGGATAAGCCAATAAGTCACAATAAGCACTTGGTTGTTTAGTGTCTGAGACAGAAATGGGACACACTTTTGGAGTGGCTTCAAGTGGGGTCCACTGAGCCTAAGCTCAAACTCTTGGCTAAAACTTGAAGGTGGCCAGGAGGGGGGTTGAAAGGGCCAAAATTTAGGTTGTTGGTCCCACTATGGTGGCCAGAAACAACCACCAAAGTGGTGGTGGTTGCTGCAGTGTTCTGTGCACAGGGGAGTTTGCAGCCCTGCAAGTGACTTTGGGCAAAGGTGGGGTCCACATAAATAATCACAAAAATCAAGTAAAGCTTGATTCCTAAAGCTAAGGTGGTAGACTACAATTCCTGAAAAGCTCAAATCCTAAAACTTAGCACAAAAATTACAATAATTCCTTGAAAATCTGAGTTTTCTGCCTAAATGTAATTTTGACTTTTTATGATTTAACTAAAGTTTGACTATGGTGGATTTCTACTGATCATTAATGACTAAATTAGTAATGATAAGCTATAATAAGACTAATTTAAGCAACATATAACACTTAGGCATTAATAACTATGATTATGGATCTCAAACTCCTAACAGTGAATCAAGTAAAGAGATTAAAGACTAATTTTGACTTTTGCTCTGTTGAGGACTAAGGTGATGGTTAACCTGAGCCTATATGAACCTAAATAACTTAAAGAGACCAAATGTTACACTAATAATCAACAAGGACAACAAAGAATAACTAGAACCAAACACCCCCTTAGTTGCACTGAATTGTGATTTTTAAGACCAGGGGCTGGTTCAGGCCTTTACTTGCATGCACAATTCTACCTTATGATGAGTTGGGATTATATAAGCACAAATTCACAGATCATTACACCATATACTCATGAGTCACTAATGAACCTAAGTTGGCAATTGAATCCAAAACTTTGTGAAATATGAGATTCAATGAACAAATGAAAGTATAATAACATCTAATTAACTTAAATACAATAGATAAACCTTAAGAACACATATAGACATATAGAAACTAGTCTACAGTACTTATGCATAAAAATGAGAATTTGCTTACAAATTGCATTAGACTGAGAAACAATGAACCATGGAACAAAATCACTTCCTAAAGCCTCCCATAAGGCACTAGTACCAAGACCATCCAAAATATATCCTGCTCCTTGCTTCTTCTTTCTTGTGCACTAATTTTTTATTTTTCAACTATTTAATTTGATTTTTTAGTATTTTTTTTTTCTTTTATGAGCTAAACAGATAATAAAGGTTTCTAAAACTTATCTAAGCTTTGTCAGATCTTATATGAGCTTATGAATGTCCTCAACAACCACTAACAACAATATTTAAAACTTTTTGTGATCTTTGAAATAAGGAAAAATTGCATAAAATGAGATACACACTGAAACTTGAATTTGATTACTGAAAAAGAGTTGAAATACACTGAATAAGCTTAATACATGATCTTTAAAATGAAAGTTACATTGAAAAGGGTAAATTACACTAATCGACACTAAATTACATTACCTAAGCTAATACCCATTCCCCTCTGCTTCTCTTCTTCTTATAAGTGATTTGTTGGGCTCAGTGGGTCCCACACATCATTTCCCATCAATAAAAACAGCCATTGGATAGCTTCTTTTAATCCTAGCCGTGTATGCATTTTTGGCGGGAAAAATAGTTTTGACTAAAAGGGGTATGTGGTTGCAATTGGGGGGCGGTGGCATTAAATGCAGGGTAGGGTAGGGGTGGTGGAGGTGATGGGTGAGAGTGGTGGACAAGTTGGGAGCAAAACAGTGGGTGAATGGTGGTATTGATGGTGGTATGTGGTTTCAGTGAGTGAGGGAGAGGGAAAAGGGTGGGTTTGACCCGTTTGACCCTGGTAATAATAAAAACGGGAGTGGGCTAGGTGTGTTGGGCAAGGGTAAAAAGAAAGGGTGGGCTTGGTTTGTTTGATGCATTTGGATTTGGTTTTGTTTTGTTATTTATTAAGGATTCGTTTGGTTTAAATTACATAAGGACCAAAGTTGTAATTTATTCAAAGTTTAGGGGGCTGAAGTGTAACTTCTCCAAAGCTTAAATAAGGACCAAACTTGCCAAGATTGAATAGTACAAGGGCCACTTTTGATAATTTCCCATTTTTTATATCCGGGGACCTTTTCTGCCAAACTTTCAAACTTCTAGGACCAAACATGTAATTTCACCAAACATGCCACCCAAGGACTATTCCTGCCATAAAAGATTAGTATAAGGACCAAAATTGATTTTCTCAAAGTTTTTACATCCCAGGGACCATTTATGTCAATTTTGCAAAGTTGAGGGACTAAACTTGTAATTTTGTAAAACTTTACAACAAAGGACTAAATGGGTAACTTTTTGATTTAAAATGACCTTTGGTGACTTTTTCAAGTTTTTAGAATAACCAGGGACTAGATTTGACAACTTTTGAAAGTTGAGGGACTGAAACTGCCAATTATGCAAACTTTGTTCATTTTTCATCTGTTTTTTATTATTTTGCATTTGAAACATATAAAACACACTTCTAAGATATTTTAAGTATTTTGATGCATATTTGAGTATTTTTGTATGTTTTGGCAGTTTAGATTGGTATAAAATGATGAGTATTTAGACACTCATCAAACCTCACAACCCAAATCTCAATTACACCATCTCAAAATCATATTGGAGGCATTATTCTTCAAGAAAATCAATCATTACTAATCTCTTATCATCAATTGTAAGTTATTTCATTCTAATTTTTCTTTAATCTTGAGTCTAGGGTTATTTTTACATAAAGAATTGAATTTGGGGATCTCTTAATAAGTCAATTTTAAATTCTCCCAACATAGAATCCTAGCATAGAATCCCAACATAGAATCCGATTTAAGAGATTAAATTAGCAAATTACACATAAATCTTTCAAACTTAAAACCCAATTTCATAATTTCCAAAACCTCACAAATCAAGGATCATGAAATATTATTTTTGTGCATTGTTGATCCAAATTCAAAATGTTTTCTCATGCATACATGATCTCATGAATATCAATCAAATTACATAACTAATATGTACTCTTCAAAATATACAATTGAGCAAAAGCAAAATTAGGAGTGTTTGGATAATCTTATTAAGTTTATTTTAGAGTCGAGATTATCGCATCTCCACATAGTTTGCATATACGTACACACTAGGCACATATCTTCATGTTAAACATCCTTGATGATTAAATACAACATATCTTTTATAGGTTCCAACCATGTCTCACCTCTATGATTTTGATCACCTCTCAACCGAAAACTACATGCTCGACATCTCTCACGATCCTACAACACCCAGAAATCACATTCGTCCTTATATAAATCTTGAAACCCGTCGATTTCATGAAGGTCGTGTCGTTGATCCCTCTCTAATCTATGATAGAGATATCAACATGCCATTTAGGGCTATAGGTCTCGATTGTCTGCTACACATTAATGAGTACATTTTTCCTCGCTTTGTGGTGGAATTCTTTCGACAAGTTGAACTCGTACGTAACGAGGATCAATCTTCGAATTCCCAATCATGGGTAATGTGCCTACACCGAAGATTGGTGTCTTGAGTCACTCTTCAACTATAGAGAAGAGAATAGTCCTTATTTTTCCTATATACCCACTCCAAGAGAACTCACTAAACTCCTTCGTACTCACAAGTACATTCCTTTTCTCGATTAAATGAACATTCGTTTGGCAGAGATTCGTCAAGAATTGCTCTCTTGAGCAATCATCCTTAAGGAAAACGTTCTTAGTCTACAAGGTGTCCGTTGTAGCACCCCCAACTCAAAATACGGCAGCTGACATGCTGGGGGCACTACGCGAATCGAAACCAAGCATCTTTATAGCAAACGACCACAACACGGGATGTTTAAAAGTGCCTCAAAACACATCATTCTTTTTACAAACCATTTTACAGCACATAGACTCTTTAACAAAATAGCAGCGGAATAAAAATAAAGATTGCAGTGGAAATGATAAAGTTTAGCAGCGGAAAAACCAAGTGTAGCAGTAGAAATACAAAGTTTAGCAGTGGAAAGTAAATAAGTTTAGCAGCGGAAAATATTAAAGACACACCAAGGTTTTACGAATGAAATGAAAAATAAAGATAGTAGAAATGAAATAAGCTGCCTTGACAGAAAACTTCCTTCGTCCAGCCACTCCACCACGCCCAAGATCATAAAGCTCCAAAACTTAATTTGTAGTAGTACCTGAGAAGCACATGCTTAAAAGTTAACACAAAGGTTGAGTGTAATCCATAGGTTTAAAATAATAAAGTTGAGCACAAGGGTTTTAATCATACGATATAAGCAATAAATGCAAATACCAGGGTAATCAAGGTAACACCCAATATGCAGAGGCAACACGTGTGTTGACATAAATAATGTGTGAAAACGTTATTCATATCTTTCGATATCTCTATATTTTGATGATCACAAAATGTAAAATCGTCAATCGTATAATTACTACGTAAACAAGTATTAAGCTAGTTTATATCACTATATCCAACTTAATCACTTAAGGTATGGATAAACAAGTGCTTAATACATCTCATGATCAAAGGGGTATTTAATTAACTAAACACAAAGTTTATTTAATTATATAAACATATTATATATTTTTGAAAAACACTTTTGGTAATTAAGAAAAATGTTTTATTCATACTAAATATATGAATTCAAATTTTTAACCAAAATCAGTTAGTTTTTCACCAAATAAACTTTCCCCACTAAAAGACAAGGATTCTGGCTGTTTCAGCTGGGCGGCCCCCTTAATTATAAGGGGCGGTCCCCTTAATTTTAAGGGGGCCGGCCTTGATTTAAGGGGACCGGCCACGCTCCTCTGTCAGAATCTTTTGCCTAGAAATACCACCTTAAACCTGGATTTTTGCCTTACCTTTTGCACGAAATTTTCAGATCTATAACTCTCTAAACATCCTCTAAAACCCTTTGATCATTTGTATATTAATCCTTGTTTCAAGTGATTCAATCCCTCATCATCCATTCTCATCCGAAGTGCAAAAGAAGAACACTCTTTCTACAACCAAGTTCAAGAAGTTTTGAAGAGTAGTTGTGCATAGTGTATATATATTCATTTGTGAATATTGTGTTGTGCTTGTGATTAATTGTGTAGAAGATATAGAAGTTGTGTAGATAATAGAAGTTGATAAGTAGTGAAGTAGGTTAGTTGTGAAGATAGGTGTGAAGTAGAAGATTGGTGTGTAGAAGATAGTTGTGAAGAAGATTGGTGTGTAGTATATTGGTGTGAAGAAGTTTTGTAGAAGTTGCGATCAAGTTGTGAAGTTGTGTGGTGTGTAAATTGGTGTGTAAGGTTTTCTCCGCCAAAAGGGAGTTTGTTGACATAGTGAAGAAAACTCTCGAGTAGGTGACTCGGGGAGTGGAGTAGGAACAAGGAAAGTGTCCTTGTAGCCGAACCACTATAAATCCTTGTGTTGTGGTTTGATCTTTCTAAATCTTCTCATTACTTACTTATTTACCTTTACTATATTAGCTTTGTTAGTTAGTTACCATACAATTGTTTATATAGTGCAAGTATTGAGTTCACATAAACTAGAATCGAAGTTTTTAAAACAAACTTGTATTTATAAATTTAAAAGGACGTAAAACTATTCAACCCCCCCTTCTAGTTTTCCACAATTGGTATCAAGAGCCACATCTAGCAAGATTTTTAAAATATATTGTATTTTAAAACTTGTAACGATCTATGGAATCTGAAAAATATTTAGAAGGGCAATCTATGCAAAGACCACCACTATTTGAAAGTGATGGATTTTTATATTGGAAAAATCGATTCGAAACTTATGTGAAATCAAAAGATCTAGATCTTTGGCATATTATTACCAATGGTGATTTTTTACCTATTCAAAATAACCCCGAAACTAAGAAAGATGAAATCGTACCTTTTGAAGAACAAAATGATGATTTAAAAAGAAAACTTGCTAAAAATAATGAAGCAAAAATGGTTATTTACAATGCGCTACCACGTAAAGAGTACGAAAGGATCTTTATGTGTGAAACCGCAAAAGAAATTTGGAACTCTTTGTTAATAACCCACCAAGGTAATAATCAAGTCAAAGATAACAAAATAGATCTACTTGTTCAACAATATGAGCAATTCACGATTCCGGAAGAGGAATCAATTGATAATGCTTTTGCTAGATTTAACACTATAATCACAAGTTTAAAAGCACTTGATGAGAATTTCTCTAGTAAGAATGTTGTTAGGAAGTTTCTTAGAGCTCTTCACCCAAAATGGCGAGCTAAAGTGACGGCTATTGAAGAATCGAAGAATTTGTCAACGCTACAACTTGATGAATTAATTGGTAATTTAAAAGTCTACGAAGCAATAATAAAGAAGGACTCCGAAATGGTTAAAGGGAAACGAGAGCAAAGCAAGTCAATCGCCTTGAAAGCTGGAAAGGAATCCAACAACGAAGATAGCTCATCTTCCGAAAGCGAAGACGAAGAATATGCCATGGCCGTAAGAGATTTCAAGAAATTCTTCAAAAGGCGAGGAAGATTCGTTAGACAACCACACGATGAAAGAAGAACATCTCAAAAGAATAATGATGACAAGTATATCAAGAATGAGAGAAAATGTTTCAAGTGTGGTGATCCGAATCACCTTATTGGAAAATGTCCAATGATGACAAGAGATCAAAATCAAAGAGCGTTTATTAGAGGTGCTTGGAGTGATAGCGATGAAGATGAGAAAGAAACAACAAAGGAAGAAAAATGTCTCATGGCTAAAACATCAAGTGAGGTACGTTCCGAAACCGAATATTTTAGTGATGAAAATTTATCATTAGATGAAAAAGACTTAGATAGTGAATACAATAGATTATGCAAACTAGGACAACAAGTTATGGCTAAAAACAAATCACTAAAATACGTAAATAACAAATTAGAAAATGAAGTACTTGAACTAAAAATTAAAATACATCAACTTGAGAAAGGTAAAGAAACTTTTGAAAAATGTAAATCATGTCAAGAGCTTAGAAGTGAAAACAACAAACTTAAGAAAGAAATTTGTAAACTTGAGAAATTTGAAAATAGTAGTAACTCACTTAGTAAAATTATAAGTATTCAAAGAATATCCGGAGATAAAACCGGTCTAGGTTTTAACTCAACCGAAGCCTCAACAAGTGAAGTTAAAAATGTTAAATTTGAAAGCGAACTCAAGGAACTAAAACCTTCAAAATCTAATCCTGAGTATATACTCATAAATGATAAGAAAATACATCTAGCTAGTAATGAAGAAATAAAACCGTTTTATAAACCATCTTTAAAAACCGAAGTAGGATCGTCCAAAACTAAAACAAGATCTAAAACTCCACCACCTAGGAAACCGAATAATTCTTACCCTAGACCTAAAACACCTCAACCAAGAGTAAACCTAAGTAGACAAAACTTTAACAATAATCAACAAATGTGGAACTTCAATCCATGGGGAATGTTTCCACCATATATGCACCCAAGTCAAATACAAAACATGTTCGGGATAAACAACTTTGGTCAAATGAGACCATGGGGACCAACGTGAAGACTTTCGCCATTCATACATGGAAATCTTTGATGTCACCCCGTGTTCAGACTTTCCTTTGAAGATTTTGAAGTTTAACGCATTGAAGACGAAAGGTACACATTTCCTTTTATTTCCTTATAAACAAATGCATGCTTAGTTTAGTATCTAGCTTTTATCTGATTTTGATTGGTTCATTATTCTCTCTAGTCTTTACTTCTATACATATATATACTTATTTACTTATACTATATATATATATATATATATATATATATATATATATATATATATACACTTAGCTATATCTAGGATCTTATAACCTAGAAAACTCATTTGTTGATTTTCTAGAACTAGAAATTGTTCGTTTATGAACCTTTTCTTTTCCCCATTTGCCTTATTGAACTTTAATGTTCAACAACACTCATGTTGATGAAGAGAGATGAGTCGAAAAATCTATGGATGAAACAAACTCCCGGCTTCCGTTGCATTCGTCTCCTTCCTTTATTCTCGTCTTATAAGCCCATACTACATATATATATATATATATATATATATATATATATATATATATATATATATATATATATATATATATATATATATATATATATATATATATATATATATATACATATACTTATGAACCTTCCACAACGTTCTTGTGTACTTGACAACTTGATAAATTTCATCCGAAATGATCAAGAAAATTTAATTGGCAAATTGTCGATTAAAAGTGTCAAGTAATTCCTTTCGTGCGAATACCCTCCAACGTATTTTTGATTAAATATAAATCTAATACATACATATGAATAATTTTTTGCTCTTTCCAGAAACCAAAATCACAAAAATCGAATTTTGGAGGGCGGCCCCCTTAATGTTTAAGGGGACCGGCAGCCAAATGTAGGGCGGCCCCCTTAATGTTTAAGGGGACCGGCCATCTGATAGTTCAAACCCGTTTTTCTCCTTTTTCCTTTTGCCAAACACTCCACTTTTCATACACCCCTTCCCCTGCTTCTGCTGTGACGAAAACCAAAACCCAAAAACCTCTCAAATCACTTCCAAATCACATAATTCGGGTTAATTCGCAAAGGGCAAATTCATCTAACACAATCACCATTACTTATTGTAAGTTTTTTATAACACATTTCATCTAATTTCATCTTATTTGATCATACTCATGATTATGCATGTTTTATAAAATTCGTCAAATTTCACAATTTCTTTCGAATTAAGCCTTAAAACTCCATAACCAAATGCTTCCCCTAGGATTAGGATGATTGATCAACACTAGAAACTAGTTATTATAAACTATCATGTCGAAAATTTTAAAAAAAAAATTCATACACTCCTTTTCAAAATTTTTAGTAAACTCATTGTTGAATAATGATTTGAAAACGTGTTAAAACTAATCACATTATATTTTTGTAACTTGTAAAACTTGAAATTACATTTTTCGACTAAGAAAAATTATATTGGTTCACAATATAGGGGTGTTTGGATTATGTCCAAATATTATCGAAACATAGTCATTATAATTTTTATAAAACTTTTTTTTAATTATAAACCTAAAAATTGCTAATCGGACTCGTCAAGATATATAATTCATATATATATTGACATACTAGGGGTATAAGTCAATAGTTAAGGAAGCGTTTGGTTTATTACTAAAAATGACATTTTTAAGTAAAAATACAAACCATCTTTTTCAAAAACAAATCACATGCATAAGAAACTCGCAAGAAATAGCTAGTTTTACAATCTAATGTAAATCTAGTAAATTTCATGATATATTAAGATGTTTAAAGGGGCGTTTGGATTTGTCCATAACTACTCATTAAACATCGTAAAGTATATCTAGAACGAGTTAAAAACAATATTAAGGAACATGGTAATCTACTTCTTAGGATTAGTTACGAAGTATGTTTACGTTCCAACATAAGCCTTAACAATAAACATATACTTTTATCTTTCTTTATATTTATTTTGGTCTTTTTGTATTGTTGATGTGTTTAGGTGAAAATGCCCAAAGCAACTACCGAAGATCTTTCTCACACTAAAAACTACATTCCTAAAGTTTCCCAACTCCCTACTACATCTCCTTCCATTGGACTTATATATCGTCAAATTGAAGATAGAAATGTTCATGAAGGACGTGTAGTAGATCTTGCTTTTGCTCAATCCGAGTACATAAATCGCTTGTTTTCAAGCATCAACTTCAATCGTCTTTATGAAATAAATGAACCTATCATTCCTCGCTTCATAATGGATTTCTATAGCCAAGTCACCGTCCAAGCCAATGATCTTGGTTTCATCACCATCTCTTTCATGATTCAAAATGAATTTATTACCCTAACTCTCGAACAATTTGGTCATATCCTCCAAATTCCATTTAGAGGTCAAGCCATTTTCTCAAACGAGTGGGACCTCGAATCTCTTAATCGCTATCGACCAACCTTCGGTCACTATCTCGATGAAATTCCTCATCCCGACAAAATTCGTCAAGTCCTTGGTGTGGAACGTGCCACCACAAGCCGAAAAATAAAATCCAAAAACGTTCAAATCTCTCCATACCAACTTCTCCTCAAGGAATTAAGCCCTCACATGAAGCGTTGGGAAGAACTCATTCGTGAGAATGCGTTTGGTACTGGAGGTCACCGGGACAATCTCCCGACGAGCCTTGCTCACATGTTGTATTGTATAGCTGTCGAAAAGCCGTACAATTTGGCCTACTTCTTTATCAAACGGATTGAGTGTGCTAGAAAAACTCCCAAAGCCAACCTTCCATATGGAATGTTCCTCACTCGTATCTATCGTCATGTTATCGAGTACTACCCCGATCTTGACAATAGTATCTATGAGTCCATCTACCCCACTCTACGTCCTCTCGCTCTAAAACAAGCTCGACGAACTCGAAGTGACAAGGGTAAACCTCGTCGTCATAGCTTTCACGGATCATCCTCAAGGCAAGACGATGACGATGAGGAGGAAAACATCCATGATGCTAGTACCCCTTCGTTTTCTGAGTTCGTTGACAATTTAGAGGATCTTGACTATCCCGAGTATTCTACCCCATCTCCTAGTGATCAAAACGAAGAAGTGCTTCATGAACGAACTACCGAGATGCTTAGAAGACAAAAGAGCTTGCACGAAGAAGTTAGAGGTGGCTTCAAATCTATTGGAAAGACTTTGAAGGGTATCTTCGGGAAGAAAAAGAAATGATATGCTTGGACTATATTTGTTAAACAATATTTAATTTTTATGTCTTGTATGCTATTTGTCCGAAGCATGATCGGAAGTACTTGTTATTTGGATATTTGTTTAGGATGCTTACTTAATTGCTTTTAATATATGTTTTTTAATGCATGCTTCTCTTAATCTATATATATGTTTGCATGATTAGTTAATGTTTATATAAATATATGACATGTATGCTTTCTAATAGACCAAAACAAATGTGAAATGTCCAAATAGAGCTTGCTGTAAATACAAAACAGAACATAACATTTTTCTAGAAAATTTTTGAAAATTTTGGTTTCTGGGTCGTCAGATGGGCGGCCCCCTTAAATCATAAAGGGCGGCCCCCTTAAAATTGAGGGGACCGGCCTCCATTTAAGGGGACCGGCCATCTGGAACAGTTTTTACACTATTTTCTTTTGCATCTTGTGATCCCTTTTGCTAGTCCCAGCTACCATTTCCCTTAAAAACTAAACTGATTTTGGAATATAACATTACAATTTCAAATTAATTCCACTTCTAAACATGTTTTCCCACTATATAATCTCCATGCATGTTTAATTCACATTCCATCATCCTCAAGCATTCATCAAACATCATCATGTCATCACCAAGAACCACCTATTCAAACAATGCCAAGAAACAAAAACTTGTCATCATTCCACCCAAACAACTCTTCATTGATCTTACAAATGAAGACAACACCACTCCATCTCCACCACCTCAATGTTCATCTCCTAGTGCACCAAATGCACCCTCCAAAACACCTTCAACAAATGGAAACTCCACTTCCTCCATACCATCCACTTCATCCATAAATGACTACATCAACACCCACTTATCTCCTCTAACAATTGTTCAACCATCACAACCTACCAATGAGAACACATCTCTTGCACTCACTCTCTCATTATCACCATTAACACCTCTTGATGCACATTTCTCATCATCTCAAATCAACCCACTAACCTATAACCCCGTCCCATGGAGCTTACTTGAAGCTCATGGAGACACTTGCCTTTGTTGCATTTACAACCGAACAATTGTGTTCGGATTAAGAGATGAGATCCAATACATGTTTTCTCATATTGAAAACATGTTGCATCAACCACCAACAACAAACACAACACCTCCACCACCATCAACAAACACACCTCCACCATCACCATCCCCATGTTCACCATCCATTCCTCCCAATTAAACATGCTTGGTGTTTTACAAATAAAATTGTGTTAAACCTTTTTGGATGGCAAGCTCTAGAGAGGACTCTCATGTTTGAGACTTGGTCTTTTATTTTAATGATGATTCTAAGCCTTTAAGGCTTTTGTTAGTTGCATTACTTATTTCATTTGTTGATGTAATGCTTGATGTATTAATTTCACTTGATTAATGATATGGTTATGTTTAGTTTACATTTTTGCATGCTATATACATATATATGTTGCTTGCCACTAAATATTTTTGCAAGATACCCATATCTCGATTCCTTTTGGCCTCAAAACGAGGGGGAGTATACTTCGAGGGGGAGTTTACATTAACATGGGATAACCTTTTTGATGCTAACAAAAAGGGGGAGAAGTGATATAAACTCACAATAATACTTGAATATATACTAATTTTCGATTAATGAGTTTAAATTTTGTAATCATCAACAAGGGGGAGATTGTTGACATAAATAATGTGTGAAAACGTTATTCATATCTTTCGATATCTCTATATTTTGACGATCACAAAATGTAAAATCGTCAATCGTATAATTACTACGTAAACAAGTATTAAGCTAGTTTATATCACTATATCCAACTTAATCACTTAAGGTATGGATAAACAAGTGCTTAATACATCTCATGATCAAAGGGGTATTTAATTAACTAACACAAAGTTTATTTAATTATATAAACATATTATATATTTTTGAAAAACACTTTTGGTAATTAAGAAAAATGTTTTATTCATACTAAATATATGAATTCAAATTTTTAACTAAAATCAGTTAGTTTTTCACCAAATAAACTTTCCCCACTAAAAGACAAGGATTCTGGCCGTTTCAGCTGGGCGGCCCCCTTAATTATAAGGGGCGGTCCCCTTAATTTTAAGGGGGCCGGCCTTGATTTAAGGGGACCGTCCACGCTCCTCTATCAGAATCTTTTGCTTATAAATACCACCTTAAACCTGGATTTTTGCCTTACCTTTTGCACAAAATTTTCTGATCTATAACTCTCTAAACATCCTCTAAAACCCTTTGATCATTTGTATATTAATCCTTGTTTCAAGTGATTCAATCCCTCATCATCCATTCTCATCCAAAGTGCAAAAGAAGAACACTCTTTCTACAACCAAGTTCAAGAAGTGTTGAAGAGTAGTTGTGCATAGTGTATATATATATTCATTTGTGAATATTGTGTTGTGCTTGTGATTAATTGTGTAGAAGATATAGAAGTTGTGTAGATAATAGAAGTTGATAAGTAGTGAAGTAGGTTAGTTGTGAAGATAGGTGTGAAGTAGAAGATTGGTGTGTAGAACATAGTTGTGAAGAAGATTGGTGTGTAGTATATTGGTGTGAAGAAGTTGTGTTGAAGTTGTGATCAAGTTGTGAAGTTGTGTGGTGTGTAAATTGGTGTGTAAGGTTTTCTCCGCCAAAAGGGAGTTTGTTGACATAGTGAAGAAAACTCTCGAGTAGATGAGTTGGGGAGTGGAGTAGGAACAAGGAAGGTGTCCTTGTAGCCGAACCACTATAAATCCTTGTGTTGTGGTTTGATCTTTCTAACTCTTCTCATTACTTACTTATTTACCTTTACTATATTAGCTTTGTTAGTTAGTTACCATACAATTGTTTATATAGTGCAAGTATTGAGTTCACATAAACTAGAATCGAAGTTTTTAAAACAAACTTGTATTTATAAATTTAAAAGGACGTAAAACTATTCAACCCCCCCTTCTAGTTTTCCACAACGTGCATACATACGGTTGATGATACTAAGCTCATGACACGCAAGACGTTAACCAAACCAATCGACAGTAACACTGTACTGACATAAACGATAACCGCAGAATTTCATAATATAAAGTGCCCCCAAGGCCAGGTACATGCCAATACCCGGCAAAACGACAAATAGTACATCTGCATGTCAAGCCCTTGACAACTACGAATGGGATGGTCAGTCCTATAGGCCTATAAACTAAGTTTGCACTCACCCGCAGGTGACTAATGGCTCATGATCTGAGGGTCTTTCCGGAAAGACAAGCTACTTAGTACATCGTCAGGAAATATATATATCATTCAGGAAAAGCATACCAAAAATACTTGTGCTCAGAAAACATTTAAAGCATGTTTCTCACCCCATGGGTTTATAAACAATTAAAATATAAAAAGCGGGGCTATGAATCACACCTTAACAATAGCAGCAGGAAACGAGATATAGCAATCAATCAATAATGCGTCACAGCAAAAGGGACCTCAGCACAACCTAATCAATATAAATGGCATAACTCAGAACTAAACTCGAATATTTCCATAAACAATGCTTGAGTAAAAGTTTTGTAAATACAATGGCATTTGAAAGAAAATAGATTTTGTAAAGTCTCGTGTGGGAGACAAGAAAGTTTAGAAAAGAAATAAGTCGGCGAATCAACCAAATGCAAAAGAATGACAAAAGAACTCCTCGAAGAAAGTCGTCGAAAAGAAATGAAAAGAAAAGAAATAAAAATAGAATAACTCACTCAAATAAAAATAAATAATAACACGTAACAATAAGTCTCGGATTTTACCCGTTTTCCCCAAAATAATGTTGAAATAAAAGGTTTTGAATAATAATAATGTTTGGTAAAATAATTTAAGTTTATAAAGAATTTTATAAAATTTTGGCATGACCTGCCCGTTTATATAACGTTTCCCGAGTCAACGACTCTTCATTTTTAAAAAATATTAACATATATATAAGTAAATATGATTGGATATATCATTCGCGTAGTCCATTAGTTGTTTAGGTTTTATCGACCATTTTATATTTGTTCGGGTTCTAGGTACGTTAAGATCTTTACGGGCCTAACGTACCCTACCGTCTCGTGTACCAAAGGGTCCATAACATCCAAATAACCATGGCCGTAAATCCAATACGTCCAATTCAAGCTCACAATGTCATAATATGGTAACATGTCCGATAACAAGTCCAATAAACTATAACGATTTATTTTATATTTCATATATATATTATCCGTTTTTTTTATTATTTAGTTACCGTTTCTAATAAAAATATATCCCGAGACTATAAATCAATACCCAAAAATAATCCTCACGAAAATAATAACAACTCTAAAATCAACCCAAGTCAAACCAAATCAAATCCGAAATCAAACTGAAACCAAAATGAGCCATACTCCTTCTCGGCTCAACCAAAATCATCCAAATCCGAACCAAACTAACCTAAAACTAATCCAAACACTCAACCAACAACAATAATAATAACAATACTCCCTCCCCACCACCACCCAAGGTACAGTGGTGGTGGCTCTTGGCTGCCGAGGCACGACACAACCAAACGGACCCTTAATATCAAATCCAAACACAAAATATACACTCCCTTGTCACCACTTCGATCACACAATCAAAATAAACCTAAACCCTCACCGAGTCACGAGTTGACTCGGTGAGTTCGTACCGAGTCGAGGCCAAACAAAAAGAAGAAAGATCCACACGAGTTTTAGGTGTAAAAACATTAAGTAAAAACATTTTTGAAAAAGGTTTTAATATTAAAATTGAATTTAAATAAAAATAAAACTAGGGTTTTGAAAAATATTTAAAGAAAATAGAAAAAGAGGTGTGTGAGGGTGGTGTTACCGTCGGAAAAACAAGGGAGGGTGGCGGTGGTGGTGTACAGTGGTGATGGTCACGGCGGTGGGAGGCGCGTCGGGGTGCGTCGGGGTGTTTGGGGGTGCGGGGGGTGGTACGGTGGTGTCGGGGAAGTCCCGATCTATAAGATGGTGCAAGAAAAATTGGTGGCCAGAAAATATACCGGCGGCCGGATGGTGGCTAGCGGTGGTCGGACGGCGAATGGAAAGGGAGAGAGGGGAAGAGAGAGAGAGAGAGTTGGTGGAGTGTGTGTGTGTTTTAAATAAATAAAATGAGAAAAGTGGGGTAAGTTGGGGTATATATATGGTAAAATAAGTATAGGGTTAGTTTTGAAATTATTGAAAGTATAGGAAAAGAGTAGGGTGATACTCCAAGGACTAATATTGCCAACGAATCAAACTTCTCACGATAAATGCTCCGGGGCGCGAACGACATAGAAAACGGACTCAAAAATTTACGAAACTTGCTCCATTGTTCACGAAATAATTTTTCCAATAAAATCAAGCATAAACTTCAGAGTTTTTCCAAAACTCAAAATAATTCAAATAATTTGGCAAATGCGATACAATTCAAGTGTTCTAGGTTGTGCTGAGTCAATCTAGGAATAAAATTCTTGTTTCCAATATATCTCAGGTTTCTCAAGCCCAAATAATCACAAATAAAAGTTTTAATGCGTCTCAGGTACGAAAATAAATATTTTGGCTAGTAATAGGTTTAGAAAAGTACCGGGGGTTACATCCGTGAGCAACTTCCCGCGTGTTGTGCTCATATGTTGTTTTGTGTCCTCACTCATCAACCATACAACCTTTCCTACTTCTTCGCAAAGAGGATTGTACATCTCAAAGGTTAAGTTGATACCTTATGGGATGTTCCTAACTCATCTTTATCACTTCATCATGAACTTCCACCCATACCTTCACGGTCCACTATACTCATATGTCAAACCAGTCATGGAAACAATTAATGAGTTTCATATCTCTTCTATTTTCATTTCTGCCTCCTCTGTCGACTACGAAATCTATGACGACCCTACGGATGTGGGAGTGCTGAGAGCTTAACTCGAGAATGTGATGGAACCAAATGAAGTTGAAATGATCCTTGAGAAGCATGGACTTGAGTAGTTAGGAAGGGATTAGTAGATTTATTTTTTTAGGAACTAATAATATTTGACTTAACTTATTATATGCTTAACTATCTCCCTAACTTCTTGGATTATTTAATTATTAGATCATGATGGATGATAGATTATTTTGTCCATTTGGGTGCATGTTTAGTTCTTCATAGATACATGTTTGACCCTCTTTGTTTGCTAGATGTAGAGTATTATTGGACTTATTTGGTAAATCGCTCTTCCCAGGACACGGCACCATTAAACATGCCACGATACCATTAAATTTAGTGGTACCGTAGGCTATTTAGTGGTACCGTCCCATGCTAAGACGAAATTTACTGTTTCCTCTAGAATTCTATATCCCTATCCTCCAAACTTGCAAAATTTTGCACACTCTCATACACCCTAAGCTACCTTTAATTCAAATTTTCACTACTCTGGCCTATATAAGGCTTCGCCCTTGCAAGCATTTCTTGCAACTCATCATCATCCTTACACCCTTCAGTCACCATGGCTTCCACACAAGGATCCACATCCCACATCTCTAAGAAACCTAGAATCACCAAAGATGATGAAGTCACAACACTACCTTCCCAAAGCAATCAAAACTCGCCACCTCCACCTAATGCTCCTTCCAAATCATCATCTACTTGGACATCTTCATCATCCTCCTCCTTCAACACCATGCCATCATCCATGGACTACACACTCTCACCTATCATACCATTGGACTATGCTATGCTACTCCATCACCAACATACTCACCACCACCTCCATCACCAATCATGGGTCCTCCCATTCAACTCACTCCGGTTGATATACATAGTGCTAATTTCCTATGTTGTCTTCACAACCGTAACCTCATTTCCTCTTTAAGAGATGAACTATACTACATGTTCTCTTATGTGGAACAACTCTTGACACCACCACAACCACCATTCATGTCACCATCTCTATCTCTTAGCCCATTCAACTAAACATGCTTATGTTTAGTCATCATGAATAACTCTTAGGATCACATTTTGGACTAGAAGCAAATCTTAGGACCTCTCAAGTCACTAAAGATTAATATGTGTTTCTTGTAGTTGTAGCTTTTGTTATGTCTTTAATGTACTCACACTTTATGTGTGGATTTCCTTTCAACACATGGGCCTATTATCTTATCTTAGTTGTTCCTTCATGGTTGGATATTTGTCTTAGGTGCTACATGTTAGATATGTTTCTCGTGTCATCTAACTTTGTTTTGTAGCAAGAACCATTACTCGATTACTTGTATTCTCCAAATGAGGGGGAATATACCTCAAGGGGAGCCTTGCTAGTCTTTTTGCTTTGACAAAAAGGGGGAGAAGTGGGATATATACTCACACTGAAAACTTGTCGAAACTAGTTTTTCATATAAAAGGAGTTTATGTTTTGTCATCATCAAAAAGGGGGAGATTTTTTATGCAAATAATGTCTAAAACCATTATTCTCATCTTTCGATATCTCTATATTTTGATGATAACAAAATGTGGAAACATCTTACCTCAAAATTAACGTAAACAAGTTTTTAGTCGAAATATCCGATTTCTACGTTAATCACTCTAGGTATGAACAAACAAATTTACAACTTGACAAATGATCAAAGAAGTGAATTTGTGTTGTGAACTCCACATTTTTAGCATGACAAAACTTTCTTTTCAAAAATACATTTTACAAATTATTTTTGAATTATAAAGAAATGTTTTATTTAGGAAAATCATTTCAAAAATATTCCCCAACAACTATTTTTAACCAAAGCAGCTCCAAACTCCCCCAAATAAAATTTCACCTCTAAAGACGAAAAATGGAGCATCTTGGTCTGGCACGGTACCACTAAATTTAGTGGTACCGTGTGACATTTAGTGGTGCCGTCCCCTTTAAAACGGTCAAATTTCCAGAGTCTATAAATACCACTTCATTTCTCAGTTTTTGGTCATCCTTTCACACACATAACTTTCTGGTTTCTATCCTCTTTTTCTCTTTACACTTATTAGATCATTAGTTAATTTTCTTTTGTTTAAAGAGTGATTCTTTCATCCAACCAAGAATCATCTACTTACCTCTTCTAGTCAAGAGAAGAACACAAAGTATCAAGTAGATACAAATGTTGGTGTCATAGAGTTGTGCACTTGCATTACTAGTTGTCTACTTGATTGTATCTTGATATACATCAAGTGTATTAGTGTTTCCTAGTTATTTTGTTGATTATTTTGATCTTGTTGAGATCTTGGGGATCTCTTGAGTGCTGAGTGATATAGTATTGATCAAGTGGATCAAGTATAGATTGTGTGAGGATCATGCTGATCGTGTAGATTATGTGGGGATCGTGTTGATCGTGTAGATTGTGTGAGGGTCGTGAAGATCGTGTAGATTGTGTGAGGATCGTGTTGATCGTGTGATAAGTTAGGATCATGTGGATCATGGTAGATTGGTACTAGCTAAGATTAGTACTCGACAATTAGCTTAGTGTCGGAAAATAACGTAAGCGACGTTGTACAGTTTTCTCCGCCTGAAGGGAGCTTTGTTGACAAAGTGCTTAGAACTCTTCAGTGTGGTACTCGGGGAGTGGAGTAGGGCAAAGAAGAACTCCGTGACCAAACCATTATAAATCTCCTTGTCTCGGTTTGATCTTTCCATCTCTTTTCTTTACACACTTTGTAACAATTCGCAATTTCAGGTTAACTTTTATTTCCGAAAATTTCACTATTCATTTTTACTATTCACTCCCGAAATTTTTATTTCATATTCTCGTAAGTTAAACTATTTTAATGATAATCCGAGAGTTTGACACTCGTCGGATCATTTCTTCAAAAATCACAAAGCCGTGTCCGAGATTTACTTTTAGGTTTAAACGTCATTCTAGCATCCCGATATGTCCATAAAACACTATAAACAATAGAAATATGATTTTCTCTCATTTTAGGACAATTCCAAAAGTTTTGGAATTTTACGTTTTCCAGTTCAGCGTTTTACGCGAATTATGCATTTTAGACCCGTGTTTCCAGTTTTTAGCAGGGTTTTAGCACCCGATAGATCCTACCACTCATTTTATATTTTATTATGGAGTATATTGATAAGTTCTAGCATATTTATAAGTCTCATATTTTTAGGATACCCGGTTTTACGTTTCGTGACTTAACAACTTACGGTTAGCAATTTACGGAGTCAAAACTAGCTACATACTTAGGATATTATCATCCAAAGACCATGACTACTCATCTAGTCACCCTTATCCCTTATGAACCGCCACTAGGGGGGGGGGGGATTCACACTTGTGGCATCATCTCATGACTTTAGCCATTAGATCATACTTATTTACAACTTTGTCACCAAGTTTAGGCACTTTCCTAACACTTTCCTAACCTCCTCATCCTAGCCTATATAAATAACTCATTCATGACTTAGAAAACTCATTCTTCTTCCTTTCTCATCAATAAAAACACCACACCCTTTAATCCTAGCACCATGATCCTTTGATCTTCAATATACAAGTTACACTACAAAGTTCAAGGTCTTAGTATTCTCTACCTAGTTCTTAAGTTTGTTTGGTGATTCCATGGTTGAATTAGGAGATACACAAGGTTACTAGGGCTGAAGTTAAATGGTTTTCACAAGGGTTAGATCAAGGCTAGCAAGGGTTACAAGAGTTATGGTGAAGGGTTTACAAGCTTAGGTTTAGTGTCCTAGTTCTATACTTGACTTCCTTTCTTTAGAAAGCCAAAAGTTGTAAGCAAACCCTTATACACTTTCTTGCTCAATATCATTTTCATGCTTATTATGGTTCTTTCATGCTATATATGTTCTTGTTATTGTGTTCATGATGTTTAAAAATGGATAAAACAAGTATTGGTATACATATGTTAACTTATGACAAGTAAACAAGCAAACTAGTGATTTTTATGGAGAACCACGACCAAAATAGTATAACTATGATATTTGAAACTTACTTACTGTTATAAAGGACTTCAAAAGGAAAACATAGCAATTTGAATCACCCAAAACGAGTACACGAGTCAAAAGTTATGGCCATAAGAAGTTAGCGACACCAAAACGCCGAAACTGCCCATAACCTACTGTTTTGCATTCTGCCTATTTGAAAGTCACTCTTCTGGTCCGATTCATCAAAAAGTTAAAACATGAAAGTAGTCCGGAACGACGTTTTCGTTCAGGATCAAAGAAGCTCGAGCCCTGAAAACGCTTTCTGAGTGATACTTTTCTTCAAATTCTTAACAGCCCATTTTTAGACCAAAGTTACTATATAATGATTATAATTAGATGAGACCAAGAGGTCTAATGACCTAAAGCCAAGACCACAACCATGGCTAGAGCCAAGGTTGAGTCTCAAAACCATGGTAACAATGACCAAGGTCACGGCAAAGCCACGGCTAAAGACCATATAACTTTTAAAGATCAAAACTTATATATGTTATCAAATACTACAATAGTAGGGAGCCTCATGTGAGGAGTTCATTAAGTAAGCCGTCGAGATGAGTTGTGGATTTATGAATTAAAGTGTCCTGGCTCCTCGAATGTTTACTATGTGACTTGTGAATTATGTCGGCCCGAACGGTAGTAAGAGATATACAAACTATACATGTTTCATAGACCACTTATATTCAAAGACTTACACTATATACTAAGTACTACATCATGAACTTTATGCAAGACATATATTGGCAATTCTTCATATTCTTAGACGTTACTCCAAACCTAAGTCGCAACGTTCTATTATAGGCTGCTCTTAGAGACTTTCGCGATTCGACTACCACTTTCATTTCTCATTACATAAGCTTAAGGTAAGTCATATCCCCTACTCTTTTCATACTTGTCTTAACTCTTTGGGGGAGACACATGCTCAACTACGTGTTTACTTGTACAAATACTCAAAACGTTTATACTTGACTGTGTTATACTTGATTGCTTACATACATGACTGTGTTATACTTAATTGCGTTATTCTATATATTGACTAGTAGTTGTCTTTGGGAAGTGGCTCCCAGTTGTCTTTGGGAAGTGGCTCCCAGTTGTCTTTGGGAATTGACTCCCAGTTGTCTTTAGGAATTGGCTCCCAAAGTGAGGTCTTCGGAGATGAAGTAGTGAGGTCTTCGGAGATGAAGTAGAGACTCACTTCTAATTGCTTAAATTGTCTTGATGAACTTATACATGTCTTATTCATACTATATATGTTAGCAGTGGGTTGTGAACACACAGGTTGCAAGTCTCTTATGGCGGGAATTGCAACTGAGTGGATTCACGATGCCTTTGCTGTGCGAATATTCTTTAAAGACTTTTCAACTGTTTTAAGACAAACTCTATGAACTCACCAACCATTGTGTTGACACTTTAGCATGTTTATCTCAGGTTAGTAAGGCGATAGCTAGTGCGTGGAACTTAGAGTCAAGCTGCATATTCTGAAGACTTACGCTTTTATCATTTACCATTCAAAATATTTTGTATACATTTATGTATCATACTTTGGAATCTCATGTTTGTAACTTTGAATTCATTAATCGATGGTAACTTTTCAAAACGTCTCATTTAGAGTTCGTTTTCTATAACTTGTACTTTGTATTATGAAGTAGCACCCCTGTGACACAGTCTTCCGCTGCAGTATTTTGGGGGTGTTACAGATTGGTACCAGAGCCTTAGTTATAGAGAACTAGGTTGCATTTAGTGCCTAGACTATAACTGCTATATACGTTAAGACTCTCCTCTTTATTTGCCTTACACACACTACATACGCATACGCTTCTTGGTAGTTGTTGGTTTAGTTTCACGCTGTTAGATGATGTGACTTTAGTATTATAAGGAGCCCAGAGATTAGCCGGGTCATTGAAAACATGGAGCTCAGTAATAACTAATTATTTAACTTGATCTTGTGACAGTTCTTGTTTGATGAGACACAAGATTTGAGTTAAATAATATTATTGCTTAGCTTTAGGGATTTGATGACTTGATTATCTTACTATCGGCCTCAGAAGGCGGATTTTGTGTCGGAAATTCTTAAGTAGGATGTTTTAGAATCTCCTTATTTAAATGGATTGGGACGCCTCTTCATTTAAATAAAGAAATTGTAAATCACCGAACCATAAGTTTATGAGACCTTACTTACATAAATTTGGACGCTTCTTTATGTAAGTAATGTGTTATAAATAAGTGGGCTTAATTGTAGCCGATACAACTCCTTAATCAGAACCTTAGACGAATCAGAGTAAACACCACTATATTAGAGATCCCGAATTCTCTTAGACATACCGTAAGTAGTTAACATCAACAGAACTTCGGGACGAAGTTCTCCTTAAGGGGTAGAGACTGTAACAATTCGCAATTTCAGGTTAACTTTTATTTCTGAAAATTTCACTATTCATTTTTACTATTCACTTTTTACTATTCACTTTTACTATTCACTCCCGAAATTTTTATTTCATATTCTCGTAAGTTAAACTATTTTAATGATAATCCGAGAGTTTGACACTCGTCGGATCATTTCTTCAAAAATCATAAAGCCGTGTCCGAGATTTACTTTTAGGTTTAAACGTCATTCTAGCATCCCGATATGTCCATAAAACACTATAAACAATAGAAATATGATTTTCTCTCATTTTAGGACAATTCCAAAAGTTTTGGAATTTTACGTTTTCCAGTTCAGCGTTTTACGCGAATTACGCATTTTAGACCCGTGTTTCCAGTTTTTAGCAGGGTTTTAGCACCCGATAGATCCTACCACTCATTTTATATTTTATTATGGAGTATATTGATAAGTTCTAGCATATTTATAAGTCTCATATTTTTAGGATACCCGGTTTTACGTTTCGTGACTTAACAACTTACGGTTAGCAATTTACGGAGTCAAAACTAGCTACATACTTAGGATATTATCATCCAAAGACCATGACTACTCATCTAGTCACCCTTATCCCTTATGAACCGCCACTAGGGGGGGGATTCACACTTGCGGCATCATCTCATGACTTTAGCCATTAGATCATACTTATTTACAACTTTGTCACCAAGTTTAGGCACTTTCCTAACACTTTCCTAACCTCCTCATCCTAGCCTATATAAATAACTCATTCATGACTTAGAAAACTCATTCTTCTTCCTTTCTCATCAATAAAAACACCACACCCTTTAATCCTAGCACCATGATCCTTTGATCTTCAATATACAAGTTACACTACAAAGTTCAAGGTCTTAGTATTCTCTACCTAGTTCTTAAGTTTGTTTGGTGATTTCATGGTTGAATTAGGAGATACACAAGGTTACTAGGGCTGAAGTTAAATGGTTTTCACAAGGGTTAGATCAAGGCTAGCAAGGGTTACAAGAGTTATGGTGAAGGGTTTACAAGCTTAGGTTTAGTGTCCTAGTTCTATACTTGACTTCCTTTCTTTAGAAAGCCAAAAGTTGTAAGCAAACCCTTATACACTTTCTTGCTCAATATCATTTTCATGCTTATTATGGTTCTTTCATGCTATATATGTTCTTGTTATTGTGTTCATGATGTTTAAAAATGGATAAAACAAGTATTGGTATACATATGTTAACTTATGACAAGTAAACAAGCAAACTAGTGATTTTTATGGAGAACCACGACCAAAATAGTATAACTATGATATTTGAAACTTACTTACTGTTATAAAGGACTTCAAAAGGAAAACATAGCAATTTGAATCACCCAAAACGAGTACACGAGTCAAAAGTTATGGCCATAAGAAGTTAGCGACACCAAAACGCCAAAACTGCCCATAACCTACTGTTTTGCATTCTGCCAATTTCAAAGTCACTCTTCTGGTCCGATTCATCAAAAAGTTAAAACATGAAAGTTGTCCGGAAAGACGTTTTCGTTCAGGAACAAAGAAGCTCGAGCCCTAAAAACGCTTTCTGAGTGATACTTTTCTTCAAATTCTTAACAGCCCATTTTTATACCAAAGTTACTATATAATGATTATAATTAGATGAGACCAAGAGGTCTAATGACCTAAAGCCAAGACCACAACCATGGCTAGAGCCAAGGTTGAGTCTCAAGACCATGGTAACAATGACCAAGGTCACGGCAAAGCCACGGCTAAAGACCATATAACTTTTAAAGATCAAAACTTATATATGTTATCAAATACTACAATAGTAGGGAGCCTCATGTGAGGAGTTCATTAAGTAAGCCGTCGAGATGAGTTGTGGATTTACGAATTAAAGTGTCCTGGCTCCTCGAACGTTTACTACGTGACTTGTGAATTATGTCGGCCCGAACGGTAGTAAGAGATATACAAACTATACATGTTTCATAGACCACTTATATTCAAAGACTTACACTATATACTAAGTACTACATCATGAACTTTATGCAAGACATATATTGGCAATTCTTCATATTCTTAGACGTTACTCCAAACCTAAGTCGCAACGTTCTATTATAGGCTGCTCTTAGAGACTTTCGCGATTCGACTACCACTTTCATTTCTCATTACATAAGCTTAAGGTGAGTCATAGCCCCTACTCTTTTCATACTTGTCTTAACTCTTTGGGGGAGACACATGCTCAACTACGTGTTTACTTGTACAAATACTCAAAACGTTTATACTTGACTGTGTTATACTTGATTGCTTACATACATGACTGCGTTATACTTAATTGCGTTATTCTATATATTGACTAGTAGTTGTCTTTGGGAAGTGGCTCCCAGTTGTCTTTGGGAAGTGGCTCCCAGTTGTCTTTGGGAATTGGCTCCCAAAGTGAGGTCTTCGGAGATGAAGTAGAGACTCACTTCTAATTGCTTAAATTGTCTTGATGAACTTATACATGTCTTATTCATACTATATATGTTAGCAGTGGGTTGTGAACACACAGGTTGCAAGTCTCTTATGGCGGGAATTGCAACTGAGTGGATTCACGATGCCTTTGCTGTGCGAATATTCTTTAAAGACTTTTTAACTGTTTTAAGACAAACTCTATGAACTCACCAACCATTGTGTTGACACTTTAGCATGTTTATCTCAGGTTAGTAAGGCGATAGCTAGTGCGTGGAACTTAGAGTCAAGCTGCATATTCTGAAGACTTACGCTTTTATCATTTACCATTCAAAATATTTTGTATACATTTATGTATCATACTTTGGAATCTCATGTTTGTAACTTTGAATTCATTAATCGAAGGTAACTTTTCAAAACGTCTCATTTAGAGTTCGTTTTCTATAACTTGTACTTTGTGTTATGAAGTAGCACCCCTGTGACACAGTCTTCCGCTGCAGTATTTTGGGGGTGTTACACACTTATTATTTAATTGTGTTAGCTTAGTATTGCGTTCATATTGGTGTTAATTGATTTCATCCACACTTGAATCTAAGTTTTGCACAAAGAAATTTTTATAATCAAAGAAAACAAGTCGGTAAATTATTCAACCCCCTTCTAGTTTCCCACATGATAGAAATCAAAATTATAAAATATGTAAAATGAGCTCATGAGAATAATTTTGTTGTCGTCATATGTAGACTAAATGTAGTCTAGAAACGTTACGCTTTCAATTATGTTTTTTACAATACGCGGGATAACCTCTTGATTTTATTTTAAAGTAAACACGTAAATGTTAAAAATGAATGCTTCAAGTTTCTTAGTCAAACATTGGCCTGAAAAATTCAAATTGTAACACATACCCTTTCACATTTTATCCATTTCATCTTCCTTATTCATAACAAAAACCCAAACTTTCCTTATACTTCTTCAACAACCACCTTCTTCCTCACATTACTTCAACACCCATACCACAACCGATGCACCATCTTACACAAATCATCCGCAGCCTTCACACTCTTGGATACTCGTTGTCACTCATAAGTAGCTTATAAGCTTTTTTAAAATCAAATAAGCTGCAAATATATAAGCTTATCCAAACACCCCCTAAATCATTTCTTATCAAATTATGTCCTTAGAACACTAAATTCACAAGTAAATAAAGAAACAAAAATGAATAAAATGAAATTACATGCACCTCGTTGAGCAACATTGCTTAAAAGAAGAAGCGGGACCAAATCGGCATCAACGGAGAAACAATGATGATGATGATCAAGGATCATGATCGGGAGGTGACGATGAGAAACGAAATTGGCATTAGTTGCTACAGCAATGGGATATTCACGCTCCCCCAATTGTTGTTATATATAACTTCGCCCACCACTTCGACTGTTTACCATCGTTTAATGAGTTAAATTATTTAATAAAGATTAATGTTAGTTAATTATGTTTATTGTTACCAGATCTATCAGTTTAGTGTGTTTTATCAAAGTGAGAATAAAAAAAAAGGATTACGTGTGACAGGAAGAAAGAGAAAAGAAGGGATGAAAAAAAAAAGAATAAAGAAAAAGAAAAAAGTGGGCAATAAGGGGAAAGACAACCACATGGATTAAAATTTTACTAATTCTTCCTTATCTTGCAAAATCAACAACGGATTAGATTACATTCTATACCTATTACTTTTTGTTACTTTTATTTGAACGCCCACCTACCTGACAATATACCCCACACATATTCACAAACAAAAAATTAATAAGAATACCCTTTTTCCTTGTTCTTCGTTAGGTGGTGTAGACCACCAACACAAGTGCAAAAATTGTACCTTTTGCGTGCGATTAGCGGTGGCTGCTATAGTCTTTCGTTCGTGATGTCACCACCATTGATGGTCCACCATCTTCCATAGTGACCAACTTAATAGTTTTAAAATAAAATTTATGTTCATACGAAAATAACCTTTTATAACCACTTAGTATCATAAGGTTTTGAGTCATAAAATTGCAACAAACTTTCTTTAATGTGCCGTTTTGGTAAGTAAACATTGCAAAATATATGTAAATGTAACAAACTTTCATAAAGTGTTCTAATATGTATATTTTGATGTGTTGTCACCTTATAAATGGTGATACATGTCAGAGTTTTTTGATGTGCCAATATATTAAAATGTGCATAATAAAACACTAATGAAAATTTGTTACATTTACTCATATTTTTTAAAGTTTACGTACTAAAATATGATATCAAGGAAATTTCGTTGCTATTTTATTGCCTAAACTCTTTTATAAACTCTCACAATTCTAGCAACTATCTATTTATACTTTGACTATTTTTGTTTTCTTCTTTTACTTTTATGAAATAATTACAATTTTAGTTTGTTTAGACTGAGTGGTTCATAAGATAAGGACCATGTAGTTTATAACATATGGTCTAGCACCTGACCCGCGCCTTCTGAATACTTATAACATTTTATGCTGAATATTGTGATTTTATAAAAACAGTGACTATTTTAGCATGTGATCAACAATTCATAAAGAACTTTGTGCGTTTGGTAGGGCTTTATGGGTATAAAGTTATAACTTTGAAAGTTATATATAACGTTTGTTTTGTATATATGGGTTTGAGAAACCTACTAAAGGAATGCTTTTTCATATCATACCCATTAAATACATCCATTACCATTTCACTCTATACTAACACCCATACCAATTGTAATTCATAACAACAACTCAAATGCACCCTTAAGATAATGTTGGGAAACAAGTACCCAAGGTCTTGAACTATATTTGAACATAAATTATACTAAAAAAATCAACTGATAAAACAACAGCTGAACTCAAGACTTGGTGAGATCAAATCTCAACGAGCTATCCTAGATAAGTTCAAGCCTCAGAGAGTGTCAGGGAAATCAAAGACTACCTGAATACATACTCACTGACTGAGTTGGATATCAGCCAGAATGTAGAAGGACCTTATCATGGATATATGTATGTTAGAAGATGACAATACTCTGACATATTGATATACTCTTTAAGGTAACCAACGGAGCTCAGATATGATGTTCTCAGGTACTCATAGGCGGGAAAGTTCCAAATGTTCCTGGAAATTATTGCTCCTAGTGGACCATTTGTATCTATTGACCCTATTCACCTCTTTGGGCTTCTATTGAATCGAGAAATAGGTTTGATTGTCCATCTTTAATCTTTAACCCCAGCTTTGAATCCAACACTAGATCTGACGGAGCCTGCTCATGTATGACAAAAGTTCGATTCTATCAGAACTACTCATTTTCAAATGATATCCACATTTTCACAAAGATTCATTTTTGATTTAAAAAATTTCTTATAATTTAATCCATAACAATTTTTGCATTGAACCCACAAATGATTGTATTTTTTATTTACATCCAGATCGGTAGAACTTTCTAGTATAGTTTGATCACTCCTTATGGCATCCCGGTTTTAGTCCTATTTCCACTCATTTCGCCATGAAATTTTGAATACTTGAACGGTCGATTCTTTTCTTTATTACTCGTTCTATATCGCTAGATTCATCGTTATGTTCTATAATATTTAACAGTTATTTGAAATTTGAAGAAAGCAAATATGCGGGAAATATTAGCTATTCAAATTAAAGTCTGGCAAATGCAGACAGAAGAAGTGATAGAGAACTGATGGCAAATACTCACTAATCTAGTAAGACAAACTTCATGAATAGATGTACTTGTACTTCTCCCCTGGATTCATGCCATGTCTAACACAACCAAGATCAAGAACCCATATTGTTACTATATAAGGAATGTTGGTTTACAATTTAGATTGATTTTGGCACACTAATAGGATCCTTTATTTGAAAAAGAAATCTACTCTTTAACAAGTATCAAGGTAGAGTAGCATATAGGAATTAGGCACTCTAGTCTAGCTTGTTAGTAAACTTTAGTTTGTGTAAGTTTAATGTCTCAAAGAGTATATCACCCATTGTCATTCAATTAGTGTTATCCAAAACACTTTGTTATTCTTTGATTTATAATCAATAAAGATTTATATGTTTGAAAAGTTAATTCATTGTTTCGTTGTTTTAACATATATATTGTTTTAAAAGGCTTTTAGTGGGACAAACAATTGGTATCAGAGCAAGTTTGATATTAAAATCTATTTTCAAGATGTTTAAATCTTGTTCAAAAAGATTTACTAATCAAGATCCTAAAATGCCTACAAACAATGACAATGGGTACAACCCTAGAAGTCCTCTTAGTTCATCATCACCTTTTCCAATTGAAATGGGAGAAATTGATGTAAATAGTCAATCTAGGAACACTATAGGTAGAGTCAATACCAACTTCACCATCATCTTAAATGTTCCTAAACATAACCTACAAATGGTTTTTGACTCAAGAGGAGATAATCACATTTATGCTATAACCTTACCTAGACTAGATGACCTCGTGAATAAGAACAATAGAAATCCAGTCTATCTAAGTGAAGTAGAGCCCAATTTCTTAAAAATTCTACTTGTTTCGAAGATAGGCGATTCAACTCTTCAAAAACTTTACCTCAACCTCAAGGAAAATGGTCTGGAGGGGAAGCCAGAGCTGAAATTCAAAATGATGGGTTAAAGTCGATCATCATATCTCAGCCTCCTTAAAACTTAATGGAATTTGTTTTAAGAACAATAGAAATGTGGGATGATCTAATTCTAAGGTATAAGGGACTCTCTGAATCTAATAATACGACACTCTTGGCAAATCAATGTAGATTCTACAAAGAATTAGGGAGAGGAAGAGCAGTTGAGAGTACATCTGACAATTCCAAAGAAAACTACAAAAAGGTGTAACAAATAAACACGTTCTCAAACAAAATGTCTGACCCTCAAAACAACTAAACCTTCGTATTTCTATAGAAGTCCTCACTCTTATTGTTATCGAAACCGATCTTATGAGAAATCTGATAATTCTTACACAAAAGATGTCTAATCAAAATGCCAAAGAAGTCCATCCATCTTCTGAATTTGATAGAAGAAATGAGAACAAAAGATTCAGTGCAGAAAACTACAATTAGGATCACAATGGAGCTTCATCAGATGATGAGACTCCTATAACCATCAAGGCATTTATGGCACTGACAAACAACGAACTCTCAATAAGGGAGAGTGATGCTAGACAAGGTAAATAGGTGGATATCATCATAAAAAAGGTACATACTCTACTCGAAATGGGTGATACACCTGATAGAAAACATGTTTTGGAATATACCATCATAGATCTTTAGTTTCTAGAACAACAGCGTACGAATTCTTTTAATAAATTTTCTTGCGTTATGAATGATCGTAATATATGCAAACATGAACTACTTGACCTGACCAGTATCAAAAACCACTATGTAGCTCTTAAATTATCACATGATAAACTTACTCAGACTAATCAGGAAGTCAGAAATAAAGTTTCTAAGCTAGAAGAACTCACCAACAAGTGGAATTCTTGTACAAAAAACCCGAGTATGTTTATTGATAAAAAAGTGCTTGTTAGAGGAAGACCTGGGTTAGGATGTATATCTCACAAAAGAGAACACACCCTCAAAAGGACAAAATTTGTCAAACCATCGCATTCATCAAACATTAAGAAGGCCCCTAAATCAATTGAAGAAAAGAAAATTTCTGGTAAATTATCAAAATTTCAAATTGGTAAATGTTTTGGCTCTTACCATCCAAAGGATAAAACCTTTGATTATACATCAAAAATGACTGAACCATTACCATCCTCATCAAACCTCAAAAGAGGTAAATCCAGAGACTCAATCAAAGTCTCTAGTGATCACCTTAGATATGAGAGAACCTCAGAGGTTTCTATGATAAAGAAAGCTCACTCTAAAACCAAGAACAAAAGAGCTACAACAAACCCAATCTCAAAGGGATCAACTACTGACCCTCACAAGATGGTAGAAATTCTTGAGAAGACTCTATTGAACTTGACAAACAAGGCTAAGAGTCTTGAAGACCAAATAAAAATGTCGTTATTTGTCCAACCTTTCTCAGAAAAGACCCAAAATCAAATACATCGTGATAAGGTATATTTTTACTAAGAAAAATTTGAAGAAATGCTATTGAGTTTCAATTAAGAACGTTGAACTGAATATACTCAGTATTGAAAATTGACACTTGCTAATCACTTAGCCGCTGAGTAAGGAGTCTGATATAAATGTGCAGTACTTCAGTTACATTAATAATGATTTTAGTTAGAATGTAAAAACATTCTTGAACCAAAAACGTTATTGTACTAACCAATTTGCGAGACTCAAGGGACAACGTTTTTGCACGAAGAGTCATGGGACCCATCAAAATTTACACATTTACCCTCTTCATTTAATACTGATACCAAATTAAATTAGTGGTAAAAACGTCAAAAATCCCTCCTATTGAAAAACATTCCAAATCCCAAACTCTCTCAAACAATTCAAACTCTCTCTTTCAAAAACACAACAATGATGTTGTAACACCCCCAATTTTCAAAATATGCAGTGGAATTTAGATTGGGTGTTACTTCATGGCACAACAGTTTGATAGTAGAAAACGATCACCAATTTAGTTGTTTTGAAAGATTTACCATTCGAAATTTATAAAAATCAGAGTTCGTAAAATGAGGTCCCAATAGTTTGAGTTTTCAAAATGAGGTCCCATTGGTTTCAAAGTTTTAAGAAATGGATTTTCGAATGATAGTAAAATTTATAGCCTTTATATGTATCTGTGCTCCTCCGTGCCATCCTAGATCATTATGGACCTGAGATAAATACATGCTAAAAGCGTCAACACAAAGGTTGGTGAGTTCATAGAGTTTATAAATAATAGTCGAGTTTCCAAAATCAAAAGAGTTTAGTGAGTGCATAGTGTTTGTAAATAACAGTTGATTTTTCCAAAATCAAAGTGTGAGTATATCCATAGTATTTATAATGAAACGATTGTTTTTCAAAATCAAGGAGTGAGTAATTCTATAGTATTCATAGTTTCAACGGTTGATTCTCAAAATCAAAGTATGGATAATTTCATATAGTTTAGACGGTTGATTCTCAAAATCAAAGTAGGGATAATTCCATAGGGTTTATAGTTTTAAACGGTTGATTTTCAATAGTTCCAAGTTTAGGTAAGAATTGTACTAAATACAATTATTAATAAAATAAGTAGTGGGTACAATATAATACACCCATAGTTGGTTTGTTATCGAGTAAGTGGTGGGTTAAGTTGTTATATATCCGTAGTTGGTTTGGTTGCCCTAACCGTCAACACAAAATAGTTATGGTTTGCCAAGTGGTGATTTTCTTAGTAATCACAAGTTCTAAGGTTAGATAATATTTGTAACGAATACAAATATTATTAATGATGGCAATACTGTATCATGACTACAGTATTGATCTATTGCTCTAAGCCTCATGACACTCAACGATTGACAGGCATCAGGTATGATGTATAATAGTGTGCCCTTAGGATAGGTATTTGCCAATAACCTATAAGCATGTTTAAATAAAGTGTGCTTGGTCGCTCATCATAGCTAAACCAAATGGGGATTTTTAGTCCCAAATAGATCTATTCACAATTATTTACATTCACTCGCAAGTGATTAAGGTGCATGATGTGAGGGACTTCAATCATGGCAATAAGTGGTGAACTTAGGCAATAGAGAATCGGGTATAACATACAGTTGAAAGTTGCTTGTGATCAGGTTTATAGTGGGTAGCTCTCCCTGAGCTATAAAAGCGTATAAAAGTGGGTTCGTAAGTTCATAGTAATTCGCAAAAGCTTATAGTTTCATTGTAAGTAAAAGCAAGTGTTATGTTTCAATAACAAGTAGAGTGGTTTATCAACTTGAGTATAAGGTTTGAGGTAAACTAGTAAAGTTTATATGTAATACAAGTATGTATTTCCCCCGAAAGCAGTTTAAAACAGGTAAAAGGGTGGGGGCTATGGAACTCATAGAAATTTGTAAATAGTTTACGAGTACTTATAGAAGTATAAAACAGGTAGTTGAGCATGCATCTCCCCCAAAACTTTTATAAAACAAGTCAAAGAGTAAGATAGGGGCTACGACTCACCTTAGGGGAATTGTAGTAACACTAGATGTAGAGTAGGAATGGCTCCAAAAGACAACCTGAATAATATGGAAGTCTGAGACAAGTTTGACTTATCGAGAATAGCGATTTGAAATGATGGCGGATGACAAACTATTTTTGTGGTAGAAACGACTCATGTTTAATGTTGCTTGTGTGGCAGAGTTTACGTTTAATTCATTTCAAAGTGTTTTTAAATATTGGCTCTTGGACAAAAATACAAATATAGATATGTGTATTTAAGAGTATATTCAAGACTAATACGTTTTCTATTCAGGAGTAACCGAAAGACATAGTACGGAAAGTATTCACAAGTGTTTGTGAAAAATAAATGCTAGCAAAATAATAATAAATACTTTACTCTAAGTATTTATATTAGTAACGGTTACGCGATACGGTGCATATATAAATATGTTTATATATATTTAGTTAGTGGATGATATTATAAAATATTTATATTAGTTTGACGAAAGTATTAGACAAGTATGTTGGAAAATATAAGTTTCAAAACTTAGAAAAAGTTTTAAGGAAGGTGGAAAGTTATTCAAAGTGGAGGGGCTGAAGTGTGTATTTTATAATCTTATAAAAGTTTTTTAAGAAAAATAGCAAGTGGTTCGAAGTTGAGGGACTATATTTGTCAAAAGGCAAAAGTGACAAAATAACAAAAATGTAGCAAAAGCCACTGCCGTGAATCAAACACTAGGCCTCTCATTTGCAACCAAACAAAGCAACCAACTGAGCCAAGGGATCTCTTGTGTTAATTTCACACCTTAATGTGTATATCAATTTTCTACTGTGTTGAGTTTGTACTATATATTTACTCCCTATATGCATGCCTAGTATATATAACTTTGTCCTAATATTTACCTAGTGAGTAGATACAAATATTTATAGTTTTTGTTCTATTGCTCTCATTTCCTTTTACCTGATTCTTAAGCCTTTAAACACCACAAAAGCTTAGCCACACAGAGCCTTGATAATGCCACATTTATATCCAAAAGGTTTTACGATAGAACAAGAAATAACATGAAAGCTAGCCATGGTTTGAGGGAGTTTAACTATGAACGAAATATAGGAAAATCAAGTGTATAGAGGAATGAGTGAAAGAGACTTACTGCACCAACGATGGGTGGGGAGTTGAATGCATGATATGGACCAGGGGTCGAAATGAGTAAAGTGTAGCTCGTTTAACCATCCGACGACTAACCAAGACCAATATTCTAATGTCCCTAGTCACGGCTCGAGCCCATGGAATTTTGGCTCCTCGTTCACTGCCTTGGAGAAAGACTTAGAAAGTATTGAAGGTGTGAAGTTTGCATGCATGTGTGTTTGTACGTATGAAGGAGAGGAGAGAGTAGAGGCTTATATAAAGCTAGTTTTGAGTTTTGGGTTGTGAGGAAACCAAGTATGGTTTTGCATGGTATTTATAAAGGAAAAGAGCACATTTTTAATATGTTAGTCCATGTGAGTTGTGTGTTGACAGCCAAGGTTCGGGAAGACAAAGGAAAGGAGACAAAAGGGGGTACTCGAGTATGTAAGAGGGTAGTAATCATGGTTTCTTGGTTGCTTGCTTTTCGGACTCACAACAAGTTGAAAAAGACGTAGTAATATTTTGTAAAAGTGTCTTTGTTGGTGTATATGTCTGATCGGTTGCATGGCTTTTATAGGGAGATTTGGAGTGTCAAAGTGAAATGTAATAATGAAGCATCATTAGAGTGTAAGTGAGATTTGTAAGGTTGCACATGATCCTTGTGCCTCGTCCTTGTTTGCAAGCCAAGGAAAAGAAAACAAAAATGAATCATGGTTGCTTTGTTGCCATTCGTTTAGTGTATTCAAAAGTCAGCCAATATTAAAACGTAATAGTCTTTGCTTGTTTAAGTCGTCCTAATGATGAAAATTAGGGGAATAAGTCCTCGCTAGCAATGCAAGAGAAAGGAGACAATAAACATTTTGTCTTGGCTTTGCTTGGCTAGAATCTCGTTGTACTTGTCGTTGTCGAGACCCAAGAGAGAAACAAGAGAGTGTGTAAGTACTTGGAGTGTGTAAGGAGTTTGTATAAGAGTGTGGTCCAAGGTGTGTGTCATAAGGAGTGTAAGAGTGGTCCTTGTTTTCTTCTTGTTGTTTATTTCCTAAAAAGAAGTTTCGCTTTGGTTTTGTAATAAGATTCACAGGAAAGAAAAACAAGGAGATAGTATGTGAGGTTTTAGCTACTTGTTTTTTCTAGTCAACGCATAGAACAAACGAAGAGGGTCGGTTTTGGTTTTTGTAGTTTACTTGAATGGCAGGAAGCATGGGGAATAAAAAGGAAAGAGAGCACATGTTGTAAAAAAATGGTCAACTTGAGTTTGATAAATCTTGCAGAAAGGATTTGGAAGATAAGAAGGAATTGGTTGTTGGGAATTCTGCTAAGATAGAATTCTGCTGAAGAATCTGCTGATGGATTCTACTGAAGAGACAGATTATGCTTTTAGAGTGTTTCTGCTGAAGTTTAGTTTCAGCAGTATTAGTTTCTGCGGAGATAGTTTTTCCGTGTTTTATGTAATATAGTTAGGATATGCATGAGTTTATTTAGGAAGTGATAATGCATATCTTTTAGAAGTTTTTAGAATATACATTTCTTGTGAAACGGTTTAGGGTTCCTGGTGTATAAAAGGAACACACGATTATGCATTGAGTTACGTTTTAAAAAACAATTTCATTGTTATTAAAAAAGATTCATAGAGGATCAATTGTTCTTAGTATTAAGACTTGTATTTGTTTCTGCTTTAAAATATAAGTTACAGAGATTATCTATTAGTGTGTTGGTGATTACATTAACATAACTAACGATCCTAGAGTGCTCAGAAGATCTATCAAGGTCTTAGTCTCAACAAGTGGTATCAGAGCCTCGGGAGAGTCTCTGTGATACTAAGAAGCACAAATCTTACACCCTCTCAATAAAAAACAATCAAGAAAAATGCCTGGATCAGATGATGAAGCTGATACAACCCAGAACCTTAACACCACTTCTCTCCAACAACTCAATCTCTCAAACAGTAATGCCAAATTCCCATACCTTAAGAATGCTGAAGATTATGAATTGTGGTCCATGAAGATGCAAAACTGGATGACAAACATTGACTGGAACCTTTGGGAAGTTGTTCGTAAGGGCAACAGCTTGAAGAGACATGTCAAGGATGCTCATGGGATTGTGACTATTGTAGGTCCCAAAACTGCTGAAGAAGTTCTTGCTGTGCAGAGGGAGAATAAGGTCTGAACAATTCTCCTACAGGCTATTCCAGATGACCACATGGGTGACTTCCACTTCATGGAAGATGCCAAGGACATTTGGATGGCCATTAAGGCTAGATTTGGTGGGAATGAGGAGTCAAGAAGGATGAAGAAGTCAATGCTCAAGCAACAGTTTCAAGAGTTTCAGATATCTGAGGAAGAAGGAATCCACAAAGGTTATGACAGGTTCCACAGGATCTTGAGTCAACTGAATCAGTTGAAGGCTAGGCCGGATAATGAGGATTGCAATGCTAAGTTTCTAAGATCTTTGCCACAATCCTGGTTGTAAGTCAGCATTGCTCTCAAAACCAAGGGTGGATTGGACATGATCTCTTTTGATGACCTCTACAACAAGCTTAAATCTCTTGAGCCTGATGTTAGAAGTCTCATTCGTCCATCCACTCACTCAGCCTTTGTTAGCACCACATCCAATCCGGTGCACCATGCCTCAAGTTCTTACACCTCAGGAGCATCTTATCAAACCCAAACTAAACCAACTCCTAAATCAAAATCCAGTGGTGTAATGGAAGATATTCTTCACTTCTTTGTTGTTGAATATGAACATCAGCAGTTTCTTGCTTATGAGGATTTTTAATAGGTGGATCCATTGGAGATGGAGGAGATGCACTTGACATGGCAGTTAGCAATGATTTCTATGAACATAAAAAGGTTTGAGACTAAGTCAGGGAGAAAGTTTGGTTTTAATGGAAGAGATGCAGCAAGGTTTGACAGAAGGAAGGTTAAATGCTACACTTGTGGTCAAATGGGCCACTTTTCAAGAGAATGCAAGGAAAGAAAGTCTGGTGATGAAGTTAGATATGGCTCATATCTATTGGAATCAGGGACTTCTAAAGCTACACCTTCCAAAGCCCTGGTGACTCTGGATAACCAGATTGATTGAACTGTTCATGAACCTCATAAAGAGGATGCTTCTACTTCTGAATAAGTGAATATGATGGCATACTCCCCCTAAGAGGATAAGAAGGAGCAAGTGTCCTTAATGGGCATCTCTCAGGTACACAATTGTGTTTTTGGCTGTAGTGTAAGATATAATGAACTAAAACAAGAATATGATGAATTGAAACCTAAATACAATGAGTGTTATGTAGAAGTTGAGGCCTATAAAAAGGCTTTAAAAACTTTAGAAAATCAGAAGGTTTGGTTTCAAAAGAATCAACTTAAATATGATGAAAAGATAAGAGTTTTAAAAAGTGATTTAGAATGTGCAAAGATAGATTTAAGGCATACTGAAAAAGAAAATTCTGATGTAGAAAAAGAAAAACAAGAATTACAAGTAAAGTTAGATAAAGAAGTGGCTGGTCGTATGAAGTGGCAAGAAGGGGCCTCTAATTTAAATAAATTAATTGATAGTAGTTAATCTGTTAGGTCTAGAAAGGCATTAGGGTATGATAAATATATAGATCCTGAGGAATTAACTTACCCTGATATATCTAGTGTTTTTGACCCTGAACCCCTACTACAGTTTCAAAAACCTGTAAAATATGTTAAGGAAGGGGGATTAAATGTTGTACCTGGACATATTAGAGGGGAACACATGCCAATAGACCTGTCCATACCGGTTGACTTTGATGGATCATACCATCTTTATGGCAAAAAGTCAAGTGACTTGCCAGACCCTATTATTAAATCTACTGACTTTGTCTCTTGTTGTGACAGTGACAAGTCTTCTGATGAAGGGTCTACTTCATATGCCAGTTATGATTCAAGTGAGAAGTCAGACCTTCCCAAGACCACACCCAAGACATCACCCAAGACTCCCCATAAGCCTGTTAGAGTTACTGCTGATTCCAAGACAGTTTCTTCTGAAGACTTGTTTTTTAATTCTTTGCAAAACAATGTTTCTAGTTCTGTTAAAAAAAATTCTGTTAATGTTTGTGGTTTGAATGCTTTTTCATGTTATGGAACATCTTTCACAGTGAATAAATCTTCTAAAAAGAAGAAATGTTTTGTGTGTGGAAGTAAATTTCATTTGATTAAGGATTGTACTTGGCATGAGCAAAGAATGGGTGTATGTATTAGTCAAAGAAAACCTAGGCAAATGTGGAAGAATGTTAATGAAATACCATCCTTTATTCCGCATCAGCAGAAACCCAATTCTGCTGAAAAATATTCTTCATGGAGGAGAACCAGTACTAGACCTTATGTTCGACCCACTAGTTCTTTCTTTTCTAATGGTTATTGGCCTAGACAATTTGACTCTATGTATATTGGTGGAGGGTATTGGGATACTACTGTGAAGCCCTCAGCAGGTTGTTCTTGGACAAAGAAGGGACCTAATTTGCAATACAGGCCCAAGAACAGTGGTGGATCTAATACATCTACATGGCCTACCTCTTATGATCCACAAGGCAGGCTCAAGTCAGTAATGACTTGAGTCTCCAATGTGTACTAACTCTTGTATATTTTTGTTGTTGTTGTTGTAGGATCATCCCCTGAAAAGTACTGAAGTAGGAATAGTTGATAGTGGTTGTTCCAGAAGTATGTCAGGGAACAAGGATAAGATACATGGCTTTGTGCCTATAGAAGGAGGAGGCAGTGTAACTTTTGGTGGTGGAGATGGCAAAATTATTAGGAAAGGAACTATTAAAACACTTTTGTTAGATTCTGAGAATGTCTATTATGTGAAGGAACTTGAGCACTTTAATCTGTTCTCTGTATCACAAATTTGTGACACTAAGAATAACGTTTTCTTCTCTGAGGATGAATGTCTTGTGCTCTCCAAGGACTTCAAACTTCCAGAAGATACAACTGTTTTGCTAAGAGTTCCTAGAACCTTCAACTTGTACACATTCAATCTGAATGATGTTAAGCCAGAAGGTGATCTAACATATTTGGTGGCCAAAGCTTCCCAGGATGAATCTACAAAGTGGCACAGGAGAATGGCTCATGTGAACTTCAGGACCATCAACAAGTTGTCTAAACTTGGTCTTGTTCAGAGCCTTCCTTCAAAAGTCTTCACCAATGAACACAATTGTGTTGCTTGCAACAAAGGAAAGCAGCACAGAGCCTCTTACAAAGCCATAACAGCTGTGAGCACCATCTCAGAACCTCTTCAGTTGCTGCACTTGGATCTCTTTGGTCCAACTCCTATCAGAAGTATTGATCATAAGTACTTCTGCCTGGTTATCACTGATAATTATAGCAGGTTTTGCTGGGTATTCTTTTTGAAAACTAAAGATGAAACAACTCCTATATTAAAAGAATTCATTACCCTAATTGAAAACCAGCTAAATAAAAAGGTTAAAGGCATTAGGTGTGACAATGGGACAGAGTTCAAAAATGTTGTTTTCATAGAATTCTGTAAGTCTAAAGGGATAAAAAGGGACTATATCACTCCCAGAACCCCACAAAAAAATGGGGTTGCTGAAAGAAAAAATAGGACCTTAATAGAGGCTGCAAGATCCATGCTTGCAGACTCTAAGTTACCCACTATGTTTTGGACTGAAGCAGTAAGTACTGCTTGCTATGTCTTGAACAGGGTATCCATCACTAGACATCATGTCAAGACACCTTATGAACTCCTCACTGGGAAAGTTCCAGACATTCATTACCTTAAACCTTTTGGTTGCAAAGTGACCATCTTGATTACTGCTAATACACTGGGAAAGTTTGATGGGAAAGCTGATGAGGGATACATTGTGGGTTATTCAGCTCATAGCAAGGCCTATAGGGTTTACAATTTGAATGCCAAAAGGATAGAGGAGACCCTTAACCTAAGATTTCTAGAAGATCAGCCTAATACTCAGGGACAAGGTCATTCTTGGTATTTTGACCTAGATTATTTGACTGATTATTTGGGGTACACTAGACATGTTTCTAATCCAAATGCAGGTACCAAAGATCCAATTTCTAACCCTGCAGGTTCCATGAATGATGACTCAGAGAGTGACTCTGAGAAAGATGAACAAACCATTGTTGTACCTTCTTTTCCACCTAACCATTTTGTAGGTAATCATTTTGCTGCTGAACAAGAAGATGAGTCACATTATGCAGAGGATCTTGCTAGACTTAAGAAGCAAGAACATGCAGCCACTCAGGAAGCTCAGAGACTCAGTGAAAAGATTACACAAGAGACTGATGCCATACTTCAACAATCAGCACAAGCAGTCAGTGGAAACAAGGATGCTGCTGACAGTTCTACTGAAGGCTCTCCTACTCCTACTGATGTGAACAAAGCTGCTGATAGTCCTGCTGCACAATCTCTCATTTCTACTGAACTGTCTACAGACTTTGAGAAGCCATTTACAAGATTTCCAAGTCCTTCTGATCTTGGTAATTATCAACCCAAAACTGGTCTATTTAACTCAGCTTCGTATGATACTGAGTTTGGACCCACTGTCAACAATCTTGATGCCACAATTAATGTCAACCCCACAGCAACAAAGAGGATCAATAATGCTCATCCCTTATCAAAGATTATTGGAGATCCTCAAGCACCTGTTAGAACAAGAAGCACTGTGAAGAACACTAAATATGGTGAAGTTGCTTTCATTTCTTATGTGTACAATCAATAGAGGGATAATCATACAGACTTCAAACATTGTCTGTTTGCATGCTTTCTTTCTCAGATAGAGCCAACCAGTGTTCCTCAAGCACTTGCTGATTCAAGTTGGCTTGAAGCAATGCAAGAAGAGATGCTGCAATTTAAGAATCAATAGGTTTGGATTTTGGTCCCTCTCCCTGATGGTAAATATGTCATTGGGACAAAATGGATTTTGAAGAATAAAAGAGATGCAAGGGGTATTGTGGTGAAAAATAAAGCAAGGTTAGTGGCTCAGGGGTTTAGGCAAGAGGAAGGCATAGACTATGATGAGGTCTTTGCACCAGTGGCCAAAATTGAAGCAATCAGGATATTCTTGGCCTATGCATCATATATGGGCTTTATGGTTTATCAGATGGATGTAAAATGTGCTTTTCTGTATGGTGAGATTGAAGAAGACGTTTATGTGACTCAACCTAAGGGTTTTGAAGACCTTGATCATCCTGACTATGTTTATAAGGTTGTGAAAGCTCTCTATGGACTACATCAGGTACCTAGGGCTTGGTATGCTAGGCTCTCTGCATTTCTGCTGCAGCATGGCTACAGAAGAGGTGCTATTGACAAGACTCTCTTCCTTAAGAAAGACTCCAGGGATATTATTCTTGTGCAGGTTTATGTGGATGACATCATATTTGGTTCCACAAAAGAAGAATGGTATAGAGAGTTTGAGGATTTGATGAAGGGAGAATTTCAAATGAGTGCCATGGGGGAGCTCACTTTCTTTTTGGGTTTACAGGTTCAGCAGAAACCTGATGGTATCTTTATCAGTCAGGATAAGTATGTAAAGGATATGTTGAAGAAGTTTGATATGGAGAATGTCAGGACTGCCACTACTCCCTATGAAGCTCCCAAACCAAAGAACAATCTTGAACCTGATCTTCCTGTCAATGTCCATTTGTACAGGTCCATGATTGGTTCTTTGATGTATTTGACTGCTTCTAGACCTGATATTACATTTGCTGTGAGTGCTTGTTCAAGGCACCAAGTCACTCCACTTACCTCTCACTTGAATGCTGTCAAAAAGATTTTTAAGTACCTGAAAGGCCAACCCAAATTGGGTCTTTGGTATCCAAAAGAATCTCCATTTAAGTTGGAAGCATTTAGTGACAGTGACTATGCTGGTGCTAATATGGATAGGAGATCTACAACTGGAGGTTGCCAATTCCTTGGAAGAAGACTGATTTCTTGGCAATGCAAGAAACAGACAATTGTTGCTACCTCTACTACTGAAGCAGAGTATCTTCCTGCTGTAAATTGTTGTGGACAGGTTCTATGGATACAGAATCAATTGCTGGATTATGGGTATAATTTCATGAATACCACCATTTATATTGACAATCAAAGTACGATTTGCATTGTTAAAAATGTTGTTTTTCATAATAGAACCAAACATATTGAAATCAGGCACCACTTTATCAGGGATGCTTATGAGAAACATTTAATTAAAGTGGTCAAAATCCACACAGATGATAATGTGGCAGATTTGTTAACTAAAGCTTTTGATGGACCTAGGTTTCAACATTTAGTGGTCCATATTGGTATGCTTAACCCTTGACTGCAAAGTTTGAGGGGAGGCATAAGCCTCAGGGGAGGCATATGCCTCAGGGGAGGATTTTAATTGTAAACTTTGTATAATTTGTATACTTTTTGAGTTTTAACACTAACCAACTAATGTATTGTAAGCTTGTTTGGTTTATTTGCTAGTCTGTGTCTATTTTGCAGGATGCCATTATAAGTTGTTGCTGATTTTCACCATGATATGTTATTATGGTTGCTGAGATTTGTTTCTTCTGAAGTCTAATGGATGCTGAGATTGATTTCTATTGATTAAAGAAATAAAGAGATCAAAATTAGCAAATGAGTTTTCATTAATTCTAAGAACAAATTACAGCTGACAAACAACTTCAAATGGAATTACCAGATTCAACCCTATACAAGTCTATCCTAATTAGTCAAGCTCCTATCATCTATTACAAAAGCTGATTGACGTACAACCAGTATGTTGAAGAAGCTGAAGCTGACAAAAGGAAGGATGGATTGATGAAAACGACGATGAAGATGCTCAAGAACTGAGTATTTTGGTCCTTGGCAACATCCCATCATCACCTACATCATTTTCCCTTTCCCTTTACACTCCACCTCTGCCTTCTTGCCCTTTCCCTTGCGTCCATGGTAAGATGAACCAGATCTTAGAGCAGGAAGACCCAACACCACACCCCGTGATGTTGGAAGAGATGGATTTCTCTTCCTAGGCCTTGGTTGTTGTCTCTCTGGTGTGTAAGGAGGAAGAAATGAGGGATCTTTGTCTTCATCCTCTGAAGAGTCTTCATCAGATGTGAAAATAAAGGGAGAGACATATTACCTCTCAGCAGGAACGGGGACATTACTTGGTTCCCCCTTCTCCAGAGCATTCCATCTTCTTTCTAGTTCTCTAGCATAATCTGAATCATCCAATTCAGATGGGTATGGAGGAAGATCCTCTGATGATGAAGAGGAAGAAGAGGAGGAGGTTAAGTCTATAATTTCGGGTTTGGAAGACATTTTTTGAGGTGAATTGGGATTAATTATGAAATTAGGGTTTTGAGATGATTTGGGGTTAATTTGATATCTGAGAAGTGTGATTTGGGGATAATTAAATAGGCAAAGTCTAGGCGTTATGATCATAAATGCGAGTTGGGTGGCACGGTAAAAATCAAGATATTCACCGAAGATATTTTTACTCTTGCTTAGTTTCTGCTGATTGACCATTCATCAGCAGATTTGACTTCCATTTCTGCTGAAGGGTAATTTTGAAATTGGAGAGTTCCACGTTACACGTCAGACTTGGTCAACAGTTAGTTCCGATAATTTTGACCACGATTGGGGAACTTCCAAATATAACCTACTTTGCATATCATTGCCTAAACTAAATTATTCTCTTATCACTCCATTTAAACCCATCATTCTTCTAGTAATTCATAACCATCTCACGCAAAATCATTCAAATGGCACAACTTCAATTAAAGAAAGATCATAACAAGTATGCTATTTTGAACAAGGCTAAAGGTCATGAAGAGTTTGATTTAATGGTGGAGTTTCTACAGCGTTTAAAGATTCATTATGCTTTGACATACTGTCCCAATGTGATATATGAATCAATGGTGAAGAAATTTTGGGCATCTGCTGAGAAGAGATCTGACACAGAGATTGTGGCTGAAATTGATGGTGTTGAGTATGTGGTGACAGAAGGTTTGATTAGGACAAAGCTTCAGTTGGATGATGAGAATGGTGTTTACCACTCCAACACTGCAGAGATACTTGCTGGGCTAAGGGAAGCTGGATATCAAAGCACTAACACAACTAAGTGGCAGAAGAATCAGTTTTGTCCCAAGTTGAGGTATTTGGTGCATTTGCTGCTCCAATGTATAAGCAACAACTGTGGTGGATGGGATCAATTCTCTCTACAATTGGGTTGTGGTATTGTCTGTCTCTCTAAGGGTTTAACTTATAATTTCTCAAAGTTCTTAATGTACCCTAGGTTTCTACAAATAATTTTAGACATAACCACTGAAGATAGGATTCATGTGCCTATTAAGAGTCTTGGTTCTAAGTTGTTTGCCTCAATGAAAACAAACTATAATGGGGAACATCGCCCTCTGTTAGATGCTATGTTGCCTCATGGCAATGATGATGTAATTGAGGGTGATGCTGCTGGCAATTTGCCTACTCAAAATGCTGCTGATGATGGTTATCCATGATCTTCTGGTGTTGCTGCTGATGGTAATCCTTCAGTGGTAAATGAGGAAGAGCCAGCTACAACTGCTAAACCATTACCTGTTTGTTCTGACCTACCACCACCTTCCCCTGCCCATATGTCACCTAGTCATGTTCCTTCACCATCTCAGGTTGCTCCTGTTGAGCAAACTCCTGAGGTTGAAGAGACAATTCAGTCTCTTGGTACACAGGTACCTATATCTCTTGAACCTGAGATCAATAGATTCCCTACACCTAGTCCAGTGAGAGAGCCAGTTGATGAAGGCTCTCCCAATGTTGTACACATGTCTATTTCTCCTGCTAGGTTCAATGAAGCTCCATTTACCACTGAGCAATCTGTTGGTGGAGCAGAGGACCCTGTTACTCTCACTTCTGTATATGATTTGCTCTGTAGGTATATGAGAAAGATTGATGATCTCCAAAAGGAGCTTGCTGATACCAAGTCTACTCTTGGTAGTGAAATTGAGAAGCTGAAAAGTAAAGTTTAGGATTTGGAGGCACAATTGACTCAGCAGAAGAAAAGCAAGGTGATAATGGATACTGCTGAAGTGCCTCAGGAAAGAAATTTGGACTCTCTTGAAATTTTGGTTGAAGTTACTAGACAGTCCCATGTTTCTTCTCCCAAAGCTGCTGAAGTATCTCAACCTAAGCCAACAATTCACTTCAGCAGAAGAAGTAGAAGACAATATTTGGCAAAGAAAGCTGCTGAATCTTCTAAGGTATCAAGGGTGATGATATTCTTATGGTAGAAGCTGCTGATACTCTTCAGGAGAAACAGCCATCTAGTACCATTGCTGCTGACAAGACTACTGATGGGGTTCATGCATCAGTTGATATATTCTTTGTAGCAGGAAAATAGTATATAGATTCCCCTATTCATGATCCATCTGTTCTTAAGCAAGTTTCTCCTGATAACATCCCTAAAACTCTCAAACCTCAAGGATCTGCTGATAATCTAATTGATTCAGATGTTCAAAAGTTAAATGCTGATCCTATGGAAGATTTGAATATTTCTCATGATGATTTTGCTGAAGGGGTTGAAGTGTGTGCGGATGAGATTATTACAGATGAAGAAAGAGTTGAACAAGAAAGACTCTTGAAAGAATGGGAAGATTATAAGAGGAGTTCAGAGATGGCTGAGGCAGAGCAAGCCAAATTTGATTCAGATTATCAGTCTGCTACACAAAGATACATTTCTACCTTGCCTATTGAAAGACAGAGAGAATTGGATGCTGCTATTCAAAATTTTGATGAGTCATACTGGCAGCATATTGGAGAACAAGTGATTGCTATCCCTGACTTAGCTGCAGAAATTCTTGATAATGAGGTGGATAAAAAGGACTGGGTTTTTGAAATTGTGAAAAAGATGAAGTTGAGGAAGAAAGAAGCAGATGAGCAAAAAGCCAAAGCAAAGAGAGATAAACCCATGACTCAAGCACAGCAAAGGGACTATATGAGAACCTATGTGAAAAGTCAAAGCAGTGTTTTATATAACAATGCTTGGACTAGGAAACAAGTGTGGGCACTTTCAGATGAAAAATTGGTTCAGATGTATAATAGAATCAGGTCTAGGTGTGACAAAGATGGAATGGGTGCTCCTAAGATTGTTCCTACCATTCTTGCTGATGCTGGTTCTTCTGATCATATAGATATTCCTGTTGTTGATAAGGTATCTTTACCTGCCACTTCTGCTGATGTACCACCTGTTGCTGATTCATCTAGTATTGATAAAGGTAAAGCTAAAGTGATAGCAGAAGATCCTCTATCTAGAAAGAGAACCAGGAAACAAATGGAGGAGGAATGGTTGGGTGAAGAGGCTGCTAAGAGATTAGATGCTAAACAACAAGCTGAAATGGCAAGATTTCATGAGATTAAGGAAAGAGAAGTAGAGCTTAAAGCTGCTAGAGCTAAACGGATGAGGAAGGCTATGGATGAACAATATGAATCTGCTGCACTTGATTCTTCTCAAGATTCTACTGATGAACAATTGGATAATCCATCAGTGGAAACTGATGCTGCAAAAGGTGTATCTACTAAAGCTGAAGTTCCTGATGAATCTATTTTACCTCACGATGCAATTTATGTTCCTGGAAGAAGAGCTAAGAGAATGACGAAAGTAAGACCTTCACATTCAGCACAAAGACTAATAGATGTGAATGATTCTAATGCTTCATTTATCAAAGAAGGATCCCCTAATGATTGGCCTGAGGCAGTTAGAGATGTTTTGGTTCACTGGGAGTTGTCTAAAAATGGACAGATCAATACCATTTATAGACTGGATAAGACTTCTTTATCATTTACATTTCTACAAGAAATACTACATCTTGTGGATCATCAGGATTTGCTCACTCTCAATGATTTGGTTCACAAACATTATGCAACTCATACTCCTACAGGGTTTGGATTGTATCTATTGGGTGACCTCAGAGTGCTGTTTGATTCTTCTACTCCCACTAGTGCTGGTTATGAAATATGGAAAAACAATCAGAGATAGAAGGTTCAGAGTTGGATATTTTACCCTATGCCATATGTTCATGTGTTGGAAACTACATCTGGACTCAGACTTCTTATGGATCTTGGTAAAAGGTATCCTCTTATAGTGTCTCTGATGGAGAAAATGCTTCAACAAAAGTTGGAGATTCCTCCTGATCCAGTTGGGAATGCTAGGTTGTTTGCTGAATCTCTGGTTAAAGTGTTCAAACTCAGAATTAGGACTTCCAGAGTAGCTTCTATTTGATGGTATATTGTTGTATATTTATTTCTTTTCTTTTTATTTGTATTTAAAAAAAATAATAAAAAAAATAACAATTTTGTATAGTATTGTGTATGTTGTATGCAGGTTTGGTGTTGATCACATATTCTCTGGTTATCAACTTACCTGATCTTGACTATTCCATCAAAAAGTTGGCTAGTCCAAAGGGTACAGCTTTGGTAAAGACACATCAAATCTATTGATAGCTGTAATAGTTTGCTCAAAACTATAGGGTACTCAACTCACTCATGCTTCATTGCTGAGAGTTGAAATGGTTGTCAATTGACCATGGAGTTTTCCTTTATGGATTCCGAATAATTGGCTAGCCCACATGTATATGGCTTGTGGTAAAGGCAGTGGAAAACCATATTTGGTATTCAGTTGACCAAGATGATTTTTCATCACATAATTGACTAGTCCTGAGCAAACGGCTACAGGTAAAGACATCTCAAATCCGTTTACAGCTGATGATTTGCTAAAAATCATTTGGTCATCAGTGTACCATAGTTTTCGAACTTAAAACATTTGGCTACTCCAGTAGTGATGGCTATTGGTAAAGAGACATCAAATCCATTATTTTCAATGATTCACCTCTCACAGGAGTTAACACACCTGTATGTGATGAGAATAGTATGAAACTAATTTATTTTGATGTACATTTGGTCATTTGTTGCTGCAAAGAATGGAGTTTTCAAGTATGTGCTGATCATAGAGATTCTACTGATGATGATTCTTTGCTGATGATGTTCGATTTCAATCCTCTTGGTATGTAACTTTAAAGATCTATCAAGAATCTTGAACTTAACCATGTTAAATTCAAGATTAGGGGAGGATTGTTGGGAATTCTGCTAAGATAGAATTCTGCTGAAGAATCTGCTGATGGATTCTACTGAAGAGACATATTCTGGTTTTAGAGTGTTTCTACTGAAGTTTAGTTTCAGCAGTATTAGTTTCTGCGGTGATAGTTTTTCCGTGTTTTATTTAATATAGTTAGGATATGCATGAGTTTATTTAGGAAGTGATAATGCATATCTTTTAGAAGTTTTTAGAATATACGTTTCTTGTGAAACGGTTTAGGGTTCCTGGTGTATAAAAGGAACACACGATTATGTATTGAGTTACGTTTTAAAAAACAATTTCATTGTTATTAAAAAAGATTCATAGAGGATCAATTGTTCTTAGTATTAAGACTTGTATTTGTTTCCGCTTTAAAATATAAGTTATAGAGATTATCTATTAGTGTGTTAGTGATTACATTAACATAACTAACAATCCTAGAGTGCTCAGAAGATCTATCAAGGTCTTAGTCTCAACATTGGTTAAAGTTCATGATGGGTTAGTGAGGGAATCGTCCTAGCTAGTAAACCAAAAAGAAAAATCACAAACAAGCATCATGGTTCTTGTGTTGTCCAAGCAACAAAACAAAATCATAGCTCTTTTGTTTTGTCATGGTTGTCTAGCTAGTGCAAGTGAACAAAGGAAAGGAAGGGCTCGGTTTGGATTTGTTATACGCAAAAGAAATAGTCATCATGGGATAAGTTGTGATAGTTAGAATATTTGGAAGACAAGAAGAAGAGAACAAAAGTTGTGATGAAGTTTAAGGATGAAGGACAATCATGAGTCCTTGTGGAGCTTGTCCAAGAGAAAAGAAATGAAAAAGAAATTATGATATGTTGTCTTGGCTCATTTGAAGCATTTTGAAAGTCAAATATCAATTTAAAGCGTGTTAATAATGTTTGTGAGTCTTTTGAAGAAATTTTGGAGGTGTACGAGACATATAGCTAGGACAAAGTAGATTTTTAGTTAATTTGGAAACGAGGCTAACGAACTTAGCTTTTCTCATTTTTGAACTAGTAAATGATCGAGATTTTGAAGATGGTTTGTTGTTCTTACTTCTCTGCTGGGAGCTTTATCAAGTCGTGTAAAGATATTACTATGTTGCTAAGGAGAATCGAGAGTAAAATGAGCAAAGTAAATGTGCATGGGAAAATTATACCGAAATTATATAAAGTAATTTTGGGCTTGTTCTTGTGTTGGGCTTGTTTCGTGGACTAGGCCCAAAGAAAAGAAAGAAAGAAAGAAATAATTAAGGGTCCATTTATTTTGTTGTGGTATTGGGTCGAGGCACAGTGGGGTGATGATGAGGAGGGTTGTGAGTTGTGTTTGGAACATAGTAAAACGCGAAAATTTGGCCCGTAAAAATGGTTAATTAAGCTGTGTTTTTAGATTACCCTACATTAATCATCTACAAATTGAAGGCGAAATTTACGGGATATTACAGTACCTACCCGTTAAACTGAATCCCGTCCCGGGATTCTAGGCTAAAGTAGTAGTTGGAAGGCTTGTAAAAATCTGAGTAGAAGTGAGTGGAAGTCATTGGAAAAAAAATTCAGCATGGTTAAGTTGTTATGAAATTATCGATTGAGCAACACTCTAAGCGAGGTGTTGGAAAAATATGTAGGCAAAATCAAAAGATTTTTGAGTGTCGAAGCCACAAAATTTTTGTAGAATGTGAATTCATTGTGGTACAGGTGGAAATCTCCTACGGTTAACTTGACTCGGAAAAAGATTTATTTTTTGAATGAAGATTGTCATTTGTTATGTTTGAGGATAACATGGTTCACAACCTCTTGTTTTGTGAAAGTTAAAATCTGTGGAACCTACTCGTTAAAGTGAGGAGTTTGTTAATAATAGGTTTTTAAGAAGGAGGGTTTCGGTTTAGAGAAAGTTGTTAAACTTCAGCTTTTGTAAAGAAAAACATGTTAAATAATGTTTAAAGTGACAACACAGAATCTGTTCCAAGCTTTTGTAGATGATGAATCTGTTTGTTCCTGGTTAAAAAAATAATATTCACTTTTTTTTTAAGAACTGTGCTTTCAATGACCGTGAAAAGTGTCCCAACACTAATCCAACGGCTACTCCCCCCCCCCCCCCTTTTTCTTTTAAATATCCTCATTTTAATCTTCATTTTTCTATACAAAATTTTACCTTTCAACAACATTCCTCTTATTAAATTTTCAAAATGCCGCATCCCATTACTATACTTGCGATTAGGGGTGTTCATCGGTTCGGTTATCGGTTTATTCGGTTAATTTTTTTTCTGGGTCAAACCAAAAACTGAACCGAACCGAACCGAATTCAAATTTGATTCAACCAAACCAAAAACCGAACCCCTATAACCGAAAACTGAACCGAATAACCGAATTATATAATTTTAATTATTTTATTATTTAATTATATATATTTTCATAACAAATTTTTTTTCAAGCTTAAATAATGTTATATTTATACTAAAAAAGACTTTTAGTGATTCTTTTTATATATAAATACATAGAGAAAAAATATATATTTATATATTTTCGGTTTTCGGTTCGGTTTTCGGTTTTCATTGCCAAACCCATATTCAAACCGATAACCAAATATTAAGTTCAGTTCGGTTCAGTTTTGACCAATTCGGTTCGGTTTGGTTCGGTTCGGTTTCGGTTTTCGGTTATTGTGGATATTACCCGATTCGTGAACACCCCTACTTGCGATTGTGTATGTTGTTTTTGCCGCTATCTACTTAGCATATGTTCCAAAAGAAGATCATGCATTTTTTGCCGGGATTTTGGCATTCCTAGTACCACTTGTGGCCCTAGCGATTGCTATTGATAAATTTTGGAAGTAATGAGTAGTATTGTGGTAGGAATGTTGAAATAAATCTTTGTTGTGTTTCCATGTAATCTTTAGCGAATGTGTAATAAAATTTGTTTGCTTTAGATATAAAATCGTTTCTTATGTTCATAATTTGTTTGTATTTATCGTATAAATATTCAAGTTGTTAGATAGGTGTGGGGGCTAGGAGGGGTTGTCAGTATGTCATAAGACGAAGTGTGTCATAGCTCAAAATCATTTAGTTCTTTGGGGTTGTTAGCCGCTGTTGGGGATGAGAGAAAACACAAAAGTTGGTTTGTTTTGGGTTTTAGTCGTGTCCACAAAGGATTCAATAACATGAATCATGACCAAATAACTAGATGGGAGTTCGTTTGAGTTTACTGAGGTTGTCTGAAGCTCGAATGAAACAAGGTACTTAGGAAAAGTATGATCTTTAGCCTAGTTGGAGCAATTGGAGAGCATGACAGTTGAGCTGAGTTTTGATGATAACTTGATCATTAAATGAATTGAGTAAATGAAAAGGACTTGTCGCACATGGTTATTTGGTAAGTGCTAAATCGAGACGTGTAAAAATATAGATGGGTTGTTAGGAGAATTTCACGATAAACGACCCAAAGTAAACGAGCATGAGCCGTTTAGATTAGAAATAAAACTTAGTTTTTTTGGGCTTGAATAGGGTTGGGCTTAGTTGGTATGATCAAGGCCCAATGATAAACAAGGGTGCGTACAAATGATTGTGACACAAAGAATGTGAGAACATGCTATGACGTTTAGATTAGTAACCATGTTTTGGAAGTAAAAGTGCCCATTGTTTTGTTTATAGTGTTCGAAATGTAATTGAGACCACTATAGGATTTACAGTGTCTAAGGTTGAAATAGGGACCACTGTATTCACTTACAGTATCCAAGGAAAAGTAGAGACCACTGTATTACTCACAGTGCCCAAAGAAAAGTAGACACCACTGTATCATTTACAGTGTCTAAAAAGGGAATAAAGATCACTAAAGTTTTGTAATAACTTCAAAGTGGTAAGATCTAAGGTCATGAAATAGTTTCGACACCATTGTAATCACATACAATGTCTGGGAGTTTAGAGAAAGCATCGTGAAATTCACAATGTTAGAGGAATAAATAAGACCATTGTATAACTCACAATGTCATAATAGTGGATGAAAGCCTTCTAATCCCATGTGAAATTTACTATTTCCACAGTCAGCATAACTTGGAAAAATTTCTTTTGAATGAGATTGTCATTCTTTCTTGTTTAAAAAAATTTCACATGGTTTCCAATTATAGGAATTTGTGCGGGTAACCTACGCGTTAAATAAAAGAGTTTTGTTGATAACAAATTATTACAAAGGGAGTTTCGGATGAGAATTTGATGTATGTAGAGAAGATTTGCTAAATTTAGCTTTTGTGGATGATGAATCAGTGTGTCCTTATGTGGTGAATAGTAAACAAAAGTGGCTAGAATAGTAGCCAACTGCTACTCCTCTATATATACCTGGTCTTTCTCCTTTCCACATACACTTCTCTCATCCCAAATTCAAAATGTCTTACACCTACACTATTCTCGTAATTGTGTATGCTGCTGCAACTATCTTCTTGGCTTACATCCCAGAAGAAGATCTGGAGTCTTTGGCGGGGATCATAGCGCTTCTCAAAGCACTCGTGGTTTTATCCGTTTATGTGGATGAAATATGGGGGTAAGAGATAGTATTACTATGGGAGTGGTGTTTTGAACCCGTATAATATCACCAAGAATTAACATGTATAGTGTTAATAACTTGTGTATTATTGTCGTGCAGGGTATTCAAAGTGTTACACCCAGTTGTGGTTCTCGCTCTCGTAGGAGTAGTGTTGTTTTTCATCAGTTTGATGGATCAACCAATTGGTGATGTTATACTTTACTTAGCGATATTTGTAACGTTAGCATTACCAATGCTAATCATATCGTAGTGTATAAATATTCGAGGTTTCTAATAAAGTTATGTGTTTTAGTGGTTCTTGATTTCATACGCATATTATTTCAGATATAAGTAAACCCATTTATTTATATATCGTTATTACATAGAGAGGCGTCCCAAACCACGTAAATAAGGAAATATAAACTTACGGTTTGGCGATTTACAATTTCTTGATTTGGATAAAAAGGCGTCCCAATCTATTCAAACAAAGACATTGTAAACCGTCTTTACTTAAGAATTTCTGACTTAACAGCCATACTAATCAGCAAGTAATCCATGCGCGGATTTTCCGAGAATACGGAAAGAGTACTTCACACGCATCTTCACATATGGAAGTGAGATAATTAAGGATGATTGATATAGTACTCTAAATAGTTAGTGAGCATATCTATAAATAATTATACTAGACTGTTGGTGTAGCATAAACTATCTAGAAGTCACATAATCGTCAGGCGGATGGAAGGCACGGAAAGCGTAAGGCTATAAAATGTTTTGTTTGTAAAAGTGGTTATAGTTCGAATGTCAACTAGACCTGTTTCTCTATAACCAAGGCTCTGATACCAATCTGTAACACCCCCAATTTTCAAAATATGCAGCGGAATTTAGATTGGGTGTTACTTCATGGCACAACAGTTTGATAGTAGAAAACGATCACCAATTTAGTTGTTTTGAAAGATTTGCCATTCGAAATTTATAAAAATCAAAGTTTGTAAAATGAGGTCCCATTGGTTTCTAAGTTTTAAAAAATGGATTTTCGAATGATAGTAAAATTTATAGCCTTTATATGTATTTGTGCTCCTCCGTGCAATCCTAGCTCATTATGGACCTGAGATAAATACATGCTAAAAGCGTCAACACAAAGGTTGGTGAGTTCATAGAGTTTATAAATAATAGTTGAGTTTCCAAAATCAAAAGAGTTTAGTGAGTCCATAGTGTTTGTAAATAACAGTTGATTTTTCCAAAATCAAAGTGTGAGTATATCCATAGTATTTATAATGAAACAGTTGATTTTCAAAATTAAGAAGTGAGTAATTCCATAGTGTTCATAGTTTAAACGGTTGATTCTCAAAATCAAAGTATGGATAATTCCATAAAGTTTATAGTTTAGACGGTTGATTCTCAAAATCAAAGTATGGATAATTCCATATGGTTTATAGTTTTAAACGGTTGATTTTCAATATTTCCAAGTTTAGGTAATAATTGTACTAAATAGAATTATTAATAAAATAAGTAGTGGGTTACAATATAATACACCCATAGTTGGTTTGTTATCGAGTAAGTGGTGGGTTAAGTTGTTATATACCCATAATTGGTTTGGTTGCACTAACTGGGTCAACACAAAATAGTTATGGTTTGCCAAGTGGTGATTTTTTTAGTAATCACAAGCTCTAAGTTTAGATAATATTTGTAACGAATACAAATATTATTAATGATGGCAATACTGTACCATGACTATAGTATTGGTCTATTGCTCTAAGCCTCATGACACTCAACGATTGACAGGCATCATGTATGATGTATAACAGTGTGCCCTCAGGATAGGTATTTGCCAATAACCTATAAGTATGTTTAAATAAAGTGTGCTTGGTCGCTCATCCTAGCTAAACCAAACGGGTATTGTCAGTCCCAAATAGATCTATTCACAATTATTTACGTTCACTCGCAAGTGGTTAAGGTGCATGATGTGAAGGACTTCAAACATGGCAATAAGTGGTGAACTTAGGCAATAGAGAATCAGGTAAAACATAAAGTTGAAAGTCGCTTGTGATCATGTTTATAATGGGTAGCTCTCCCTGAGCTATAAAAGCGTATAAAAGTGGGTTCGTAAGTGCATAGTAATTCGCAAAAGCTTATTGTTGATATAAATAATGCGTAAAAACGTTATTAATATTTATCAATATCCCTATGTTTTGACGATCACAAAATATAAAATCATTAAACGTAAAATCATTACGTAAACAAGTAATTAGTGACAAAATATCATTTCATCCAGCTAATTCACTTAAGGTATGAATAAACAATTGTCTAATACATTTTATGATCAAAGGAAGGTTTATTTACTAATTACAAATTATATAAAATGGTATAAACATTTTATATATTTTGAAAAACACTTTTGGTAATTAGAGGAAAATGTTTAATTCAAAATAAATATATGAATTCAATTTTTTAACCAAATTCAGTTAAACTTTCACCAAATAAACTTTTCCCAGAAAAGACAAAAATTCAGGCCGTTATAGTGGGCGGCCCCCTTAATTATAAGGGGCAGCCCCCATAATTTTAAGGGGGCCGGCCATGATTTAAGGGGGCCGGCAAACGCTCCTCTGTCAGAATCTTTTGCCTATAAATATTGGTTCAAATCTGAAATTTTCCTCACCTTTTGCACTAAAACTTTCTGTTCTTATTCTCTCAAATCAACTTCCTAAATCCTTTGATCATAAACATATTAGTTTTTGTTTCAACTGATCTAATCCCTCATTATTCAAAGTGCAAGAGAAGAACACTCCTTTCATTTCAAATCAAGAAGTATTGAAGATTAGTTGTGTAGCTTGTATTTATTGTAAAGTTGTGTAGTGATTGTAATTGGTAGATCTAGGTGGGTTTGTAAATCTAGTATTGAAGAAGTTGTGGTGTGAAGTAGAAGTAGTGTGTAGTTGTGAAGTAGTAGTGGTGTGTATAAGTTGTGAAGAAGGTGTGTAGTGGTGTGAGATTGGTTCTAGCTACTATTGGGACTCGACATCTAGCTTAGTGTCGTTAATTGGTGTAAGCGAAAGTTGTGTAAGGTTTCTCCGCCAAAAAGGGAGTTTGTTGACATAGTGAAGAAAAACTCTCGAGTAGGTAACTCGAGGAGTGGAGTAGGGCGAAGAGGTGCTTCGTAGCCGAACCACTATAAATACCGTGTGTTGTGGTTTGATCTCTCTATCTCTATCTTTTCTTTACTTTCATATTTACGTTATAATTGTTTAGTTAGTTAGATTAATTTGTTTGTGTTGTGCAAGTGTTGAAATTAACATAAATAAGAATCGAAGTTTTTATAAAACAAAGTTTTTAAAATCCAAATTGACGTAAAACTATTCAACCCCCCCTTCTAGTTTTCCACAATTGGCATCAGAGCTACGTTAAACAAGATTTTTAAAATAAACTGTATTTTAAAACTTGAAACGATCTATGGAATCTGAAAAATATTTAGAAGGTCAATCTATGCAAAGACCACCACTATTTGAAAGTGACGGTTTTCTTTATTGGAAAAATCGATTCGAAACCTATGTGAAATCAAAAGATCTAGATCTTTGGCATGTTATTACTGATGATGATTTTCTTCGTATACAAAATAATCCCGAAACCAAAAGGGATGAAATTGTACCTTTTGAAAAACAAAACGATGATTTGAAAGAGAAACTTGCTAAAAACAATGAGGCTAAAATGGTAATTTATAATGTGTTACCACGCAAAGAATATGAAAGAATTTTTATGTGTAAAACCGCAAAAGATATTTAGATCTCTTTACTAATCACTCACCAAGGTAATAGTCAAGTCAAAGACAATAAAATAGATCTTCTTGTACAACAATATGAATAATTTACGATTCCGGAAGATGAATCAATTGATAATGCTTTTGCTAGATTTAACACAATCATCACAAGTTTAAAAGCACTTGATGAGAATTTTTCTAGCAAAAATTTCATAAGGAAATTTCTTAGGGCTCTCCATCCGAAGTGGTGTGCTAAAGTGACGGCTATTGAGGAATCAAAGAATCTATCAACTCTACAACTTGACGAGCTAATTGGAAACTTGAATGTGTATGAGGTGATAATAAAGAAAGACTGCAAAATGGTTAAAGGAAAAAGGGAGCAAACCAAGTCAATTGCGTTGAAAGCAAAAAGGGACTCTAGTGACGAAGAATGCTCAACCTCCGAAAGTGATGCTGAAGAGTATGCCATGGCCGTAAGAGACTTCAAGAAATTCATCAAAAGACGAGGAAGATATGTTAGACAACCATTTGATGAAAGAAAAACATTCTAAAGAAACAAGGACGGCAAAGTTAGCAAGAATGAAAGAAAGTGCTTCAAGTGTGGAGACCCAAACCATTTTATTGGAGAATATCCGAAATTGTCAAGAAGTCAAAACCACAAGGCCTTTGTTGGAGGAGCATGGAGTGATAGTGACAATGATGAAAAAGACACAACAAAAGAAGAAAAGTGGCTCATGGCTAGGGCTTCCGATGAGGTACGTTCCGAAACTGAATACTATAGTGATGATAACTTATCGTTAGATGAAAAAGATTTAGATAGCGAATATAGTAGATTATGCAATTTAGGACAAAAATTCATAGCTAAACTACTAAAATATACTAACAATAAATTTAGATAGCGAACTAGTAAAGTTTATATGTAATACAAGTATGTATTTCCCCCGAAAGAAATTTAAAACATGTAAAAGGGTGGGGGCTATGGAACTCACAGAAATTTGTAAATAGTTTACGAGTACTTATAGAAATATAAAACATGTAGTTGAGCATGTATCTCCCCCAAAACGTTTATAAAACAAGTAAAAGAGTAAGAAAGGGGCCATGACTCACCTTAGGGGAATAGTAGTAACGCTAGATGTAGAGTAGGAATGGCTCCAAAAGACAACCTGAATAATATGGAAGTCTGAGACAAGTTTGACTTATCGAGAATAGCGATTTGAAATGATGGCGGATGACAAACTGTTTTTGTGGCAGGAGCGGCTTATGTTTAATGTTGCTTGTGTGGCAGAGTTTGCGTTTAATTCATATCAAAGTGTTTTTAAATATTGGCTCTTGGACAAAAATACAAATATAGATTTGTGTATTTATAGTATATTCAGGACTAATACGTTTTTGGTTCAGGAGTAACCAAAAGATTTAGTACGGAAAGTATTCACCAGTGTTTGTGAAAAATAAACGCTAGAAAAATAATAATAAATACTTTACGCTAATATTTACTTAGTGAGTAGATACAAACGTTTATAGTTTTCATTCAATTGCTCTCGTTTCTTTTTACCTGATTCTTAATCCTTTAAACACCACACAAGCTTAGGCACACAAAGCCTTGAGAATGCCACATTTATATCCAAAAGGTTTTACTATAGAACAAGAAATAACATGAAAGCTAGCCATTGTTCGAGGGAGTTTAACTATGAACGAAATATAGGAAAATCAAGTGTATAGAGGAATGAGTGAAAGAGACTTACTGCACCAAGGATTGGTGGGGAGTTGAACGCATGATATGGACTAGGGGTCGAAATAAGAAAAGTGTAGCTCGTTTAACCATCCGACCCAAGACCAATATTCCAATTTCCCTAGTCACGGCTCAAGCCCATGGAATTCTGGCTCCTCGTTCACTGCCTTGGAGAAAGACTTAGAAAGTATTGAAGGTGTGAAGTTTGCATGCATGTGTGTTTGTACGTATGAAGGAAAGGAGAGAGAGTAGAGGCTTATATAAAGCTAGTTTTGAGTTTTGGGTTGTCAGGAAACCAAGTATGGTTTTGCATGGTATTTATAAAGGAAAAGAGCACATTTTTAATATGTTAGTCCATGTGAGTTGTGTGTTGACAGCCAAGGTTCGGGAAGACAAAGAAAAGGAAACAAAAGGGGGTACTCGAGTGTGTAAGAGGGTAGTAATCATGATTTCTTGGTTGCTTGCTATTCGGACTCACAGCAAGTAGAAAAAGACTTAGTATTATTTTGTGAAAGTGTCTTTGTTGGTGTGTATGTCTGATCGGTTGCATGGCTTTTATATAAAGGAATTTTGGGCTTGTTCTTGTGTTGGGCTTGTTTCATGGACTAGGCCCAAAGAAAAGAAAGAATGAAATAATTAAGGGTTGTGTTTGGAACATAGTAAAACGTGAAAATTTGGCTCGTAAAAATGGTTAATTAAGCTGTGTTTTTAGTTACCCTACGTTAATCATCTACAAATGGAAGGGGAAATTTGCGGGATATTACAGTACCTACCCTTTAAAATGAATCTCGTCCCGGGATTCCAGGCTAAGGTAGTGGTTAGAAGGCTTGTAAAAATCTGAGCAGAAGTGAGTGGAAGTCATTGGATAAAAAAAATCGGCATGGTTAAGTTGTTATGAAATTATCAATTGAGCAACACTCTAAGCGAGGTTTTGGAAAAATATGTAGGCAAAACCAAAATATTTTTGAGTGTCGAAGCCATAAAATTTTTGTAGAATGTGAATTCATTGTGGTAGAGGTGGAAATCTCCTACAGTTAACTTGACTCAGAAAAAGATTTATTTCTTGAATGAACATTGTCATTTGTTATGTTTGAGGATAACATGGTTCACAACCTCTTGTTTTGTGAAGTTTAAATCTGTGGAACCTACCCGTTAAACTGAAGAGTTTATTAATAATAGGTTTTTAACAAGGAGGGTTTCGGTTTAGAGAAAGTTGTTAAACTTCAGCTTTTGTAAAGTCAATGAAAACAGAATAGTCAATGAAAGGGGCGGATTCGCGTTTTCTATGGTGGCAAACGGAATAGTCAATGAAAACTTTTTACGAACAAAGGCACAAAGAAAAAAAAAGATAGACTAAAGAAAGCTAATTGAAAAGAAAATAAAAATCTCACTCGATATGAATCTAGTGATTAGACCTAATCGAAATAAAATTCAACCTAAGCAATAACTATTCTTTGGCAGCGGCGCCAAAAACTTGATGCGGGATTTTGCAACCTCAAAAAAGGTTTTACTTCTATAGGGATCTTGAGAAGCTTGCAATCCTCCAAGCAGTGTACCTGACCATTGTAGTGTAGTATATGGTAGGTCCAAGGGATTGATCGTTCTCTAGGGGAATAGCGTCGTTATGATTGAAGTGTAGGTCAACTAGTTCTAAAGGTGAGGGATGATTCTTTTTTGTTTTTTTTTTATATTTTTTTAAAGAAATTAATATCTCGGGTAATGAAAGAGTGGGCGGAATTAGTTGCTAGTCAACTAACCAAAAACTACGAATTATACAAAAAACAATAAAATAAAAATAACAAGAAAAGTGAATGTGGTGGACTACTTATATGAGACAAACGTGTTTACTTAGATTTCCCTACTCCCTAGTTATCTCTTGTTGGTTAGTTGAGTGTCATAGTGCAATTGTTTAGTTGAAAGGTTGTATTCCTTAATAACAGTCGTGGGGTTGTGCACAGCCTTCCCCAACTCTATGAATATCTATTTCTTCTTATGACGACATGTTTAGTACCCTATCATAGAACCATTAACATCTACTCATGCATTAAATACAACCAATAAAACCGTAGTGTACATCTGATTACGTTTCTTAAGACGTTCAAGCTTGTTACCGTACAGAAGATTAGCCAGTTTCCTAAGCCTAACGCGAATCAATCAACCAAACAATAAACAACTCACCAACAATCAATAACTAGGTTTCATTAGATCTAAGCAAACACAAATAAACCTAAGCTAGCATGTTAAAAAGAAGAAAAGATTAACAAGAAATCAAACAACACATAGACATGATGAATGATTAACAGATTACTTATCTTCAATAAAACATGAGAGAAAAGAGGGTTTGGGAACCCTTGAAATCTCTGGAAATTCATCTCTAGGGTTTTGCACAAAGTTACACCACCACTAATGAATGAAAATTCTAAAGCTATGTATAGATTTTACAAACTGACGACGTCAGGTTATAGGTCCTGACACCGTCAGAACGCCGCTCTTTAGGGTTTCGTATCGCCCAAGAGATCTTCTAAAATCGTCACTTGTTAGCCCTTCTGGGCCGTCTCGTATAGTTGCAAAGCCAGACGGCCTCAACAAAAATGCACCTGACGTCATCAGGTGCAAACTTCTAATTTCTTTCTCGGGCTTCACGTGTAAAAATTCCACCCTTCTTGTCTTCAAGTGATGGCGTCAGCATCCAAAGCCTGACGCCGTCAGGTGTAAATTCCTGACTTTTCTTGTCTTTCTTGTTTACTTCATTCTTGAGCATTAAAACGTCCAAAATGCTCCATATTCCAGAAATCATGTCCCAAATACCTAAAATGAGAAAAGAAACGATTTGAGGCAGTATTTGATCATAAATTCACGACTTAGGGCTTAAATGACCCCCTAAAAAGGCATCAAATAAATCCTTATCAGTGTTTCTTGTTCACATAATCAAATGTATTGGTAGGATGCAAGGATCTCATGACAAGCTGAATGGCAATGAGCAGATGATTACATACGATCTTATCTGGGATCACAATATTGACATTGCCATAATATTGTTTTGAGATCTTTTGGCAAAACTCTCGGCTAAAGGGAAATTGGGGAGGAAGAAGAATGTGTTCTATGTGAGGTATATATCTTTAATGATTAAACATCTCTGTAAAGATAAATACTTTGATTCATCCCTAAAGCATATTGATAGGTACTCAATCGCGGCATCCTCAGTTCCCAAACCACAAAAGAATGAAGTGCCCTTGACTGAACATATGATTAAGGTAGCTGAAATTTCACCTGAAGAAAAGGGAACCCATAAGAGAACTAACAAGTCTCAGTCTGAGGCTGCTCTACAAGATCTCCAACAAAAAAAATGTGGTAGAACTACAAGGAAGAAGAAAAAACCATCTTCTTTTCAACCAAAGTCTACCTTAATAAAAGTTCCCAAACTCATAGTCGCTGATACTCATCTCAAAGATGTTTCAGTGGCCACCGCTGATGCCACTCAGAGTCTTGATGCCTCCAAGTCAGCAGAGGAAGTAGGAAACTAGCCTGAAACCGCAAATACTACAAAGGTAACTATCTGTTTTAAAATACGGGCACTGCAAGAAGCCACTCTCAAAACTTCTTTATAAGAGAATGGTGAAGATCAAGGTTACCCCTGACCCAATAGCTAGTATTTTTCTGCACTTACTTCTCTCAAACATTCTGTTCACTCTGAGTCTGCACTAGAGGACGATGGTCTAGGGGTTGTCACACCCGGACTTGACTCTGAAACTCTTAGTCTGATCCATTGTATACAAAAACCAGGGTTAAAAGTCTTGACCCCAGAGATGACTAAACTTCACTTAGCACTCAGGCGTACAGGAAAAGTAAAGGACTCCAATGATGGCATTGAGAAATCATAACTCACACCTGAGGATACAACATCTGATGGGAGAAAATTACAAATTCTTGAAGATGCTATCTCAAAACAATCACATCCGAAAGAAGATCTAAGTATCTCACAACTCAGATCAGAGAGAGTACATCAGGGTCCTAGTTCCTAAGAGAAAGAAAACACACTCTCTGAGATGAGGAACCACAACCATTCATCATATACTATCATTTCTCTGTTTTGCTCTAAGAGTTAAACTGATCATAACAAGGTTGCTTGTGAAGCGTCAAACAGTGCAAATAATCCAATGTAATCAAATACTAACATATTTTTGTATGATCTCAATGAACCATACGATGCAACTCTAGAGACAATAAAAGATTGGACTCCCAGTGGACTTCCTCATGTTGAAAAGAATTCATCGGATCAACCAGGCTACACTGAAATTCAAATGGATGATATCGATGATCTAGCCTCCATGCCAGATGATAAAATTCTTTCGGTCTCAAAAGATGATACAGATTGTGACAGCTATGATGAACAAAGAACTGATTCAGTCCTTAATCAACTCACATGTCTTCTACAATCATCTGCAGCTGATATCTATCTCTCTGACAGCACCAACATTCCAACACTCCAAAATGTTCAAGAATTGCACGTCATGAGAAGATACACACTTCCTCACCCTTCATTCCAGAGGTTATGTACTGATCTCATCCAGAAGGATACACAATCTATCCGCAGCAGACTTCAAGAGATTGAAGTTGCTGTCAAACATCAAATTGATGACCATTAGTCAGAAATTACAAAAATCACACCAAAAGTTGAACAGATGTTGGAAGAAAACATACCACGCATGGTAGCTGAGGCACTTAAAGAAACTCTTCCAGAGATACTCAAAACCTGCCTAACCTCTCTAAAAGACACCATTCCTTCTCTGCTTCGAAGATCAGTCAAGAAAGCCATCAAGAAGGACATGCCAGCCATCATGGTAAAAGGTATCAATGCATCAGTTCCTAGCCATTAGTTCAATCTGAAAAACACATTCAAAAATCTGTTCAAGCTATAAACAATCTACAAGACCAACGATTTTGACAACTTAAAAAGGCCATCAGATCCTTAATACAAAAACATGTCAAAACCAAAGTGGGCGAAACACTTGATTAACTCACATAATCAACCAAACATATGATGAATGTGTCAACCCTGATTCAGAAGGTCATCAACACAGGTGCAGCAGTACCAAATGATCTTATATCTGATCTTCCAAAAGTTACTAACCTTAAAACTGCTGTCAATGCAACTCGCAAAGACATGCATAACTTGGTGAAAAGTCTCAGGGGATACCTTGGCAATGCTGGTTCAACATCAGCACCCTCCAATGCTGTTGTTGGGGGGAGAATATTGCCAAGAATCAAGAGGAAGAACTAATTGATATAACCAATGGGCCCTGATGGGTGATTCGCAAAACCTATCGAGTTTTACAATCCTCCTAGGCAGTGTACCTAACCGTTGTAGTGTAGTATAGGCAAAGCATTGTGATTGATTGTTCTCTAGGGGAATAGTGTTGTGAAGGCTGACGTGCATGATGAGATAGGTCTAAAGGTGAGGGATGATTCTTTTTTTATATTTTTATGTTTTTTATAAAAGCAAGTAAAATCTCGGGGTTTGAAGAGTGGGCGTTTAAAACTAAATATTAAACTAATTGAAACTTAATTAAACTACTAAATGGAAAAGTAAAAGTGGTAACTCTTATGTGTTCACTTATATTATCTTTACTCCCTAGTTATCTTTTATTGATTAGTCAAATTGTCGCATCCTTATTTTAATTAGGATGTTGTATTCTTTTATTATCGTAGGGTGGTACCAATGTCCCTAACTCTATGAATATATAAGTCTCCTTTAGAAAACCCTAGATCTACAAGTGACAATGAAGTCATCTCCTTATGATCTCCTACTATTTACAATTCATACAATAAATACAACGAAAATAAACCATCAGTGCAATCTAAGGTATGAAGGCGTTTAGTAGGATTTACAAGCTCACACATATAAGATTTAAGCCAGTTTTCCTACTCCTAACGCAAGACAACCAATTAAACAAGAGACGACAATCAATAATCAATAACTAGGTTTCATTCAAATCTAAGCAAACACTAATTAATTTAGCCTAGCATGTTAAAGTGAAGAAAAGAAAAGAAAAGCATATAATCAAACAACAAATGGACATATTGAATGATTAAAAAGGGATTACTTAACTTTAATTAAACAAGAGTATGGTGGCTAAAAAAGCCTTACATAATAGATGAAATCATCTAGGGTTTCGCCTCTCCAAAGTGTTACACGAATTATGAAAAACATGCAAAAATATATATATTATTACACTTGTGACAGCGTCATGTTATGGTTGTGACGCCATCAGCCCACCGTCATTAGGGTTTTGTCTATAGCTGAGTCACCATTGTGACGCCGTCGCTTGTTGATTAGTGATGTCGTCATGGACTGTTTCAACGATGGTGACGTCGTTAGCTTCTAAACTCTCTTAAATTATCTAAGTTGTCACTTGTAAAATTTCATCAAATCTTCTTGTCCAAATGCAAGTGATGGCGTCACATTAGGATTGTGACGCTGTCTGGAGCCCTTTTCTAGACTTTTTCGTGACTTGGTCTTTTTCTTCACTTTCTTCTCCAAATTAGCCCAAAACATGCCAGTTTTCATCTTTTCGTCCCAGGTACCTAAAATGCAAAAAGAAACTATTTAAGGTAATAATTGATCAAATACATATGAATCTAGGGACTAAATAACCAATTCATCAGAAAGTCAAGGAGAACAATTGAAACTACAACTAGTGAAAACTCATTAGCACTAGTTGTCCTCTCTATTGCCAGAGTGACATCAAAGAGAGTGAAAGTGATGGAATCAATTCCAGCACTCATCACAATCTCATCCTTCAGACCCTTCTTTGTTAAAAACATTCCTTATGAGAAATTCAAGGCAAATCGGTTCAGTTCTGAACAATCAAGCATCACTCATCCATTGCAGCAAAGTTTACCTCAAAAGCTGACAGGGAAAAGGCAAAATTCCAATCCCTGATGAGTCAGACATACTCAAAAAGAATTGTGCCTCTTATGGAACAAATTGGATCAAACATTTCTTCTTACCCAGATCTGTCAATACTTTCTGAATTTAGAACTGCTAACGAACCACTAATGACCATTGAGCAAGCATGTCATGATGCAAGAACAGAAAAGACTGAGAGATCTTCGTGATGCATAAGAAAAATCTAAAGCAGCTCTGGAACAATTGAATCCTAAATAGAAGGCGGCTTAGGCAAAAGAGCTTTTTGAAGCTGAAGCTCTAACAGCTGCCCGTCGTGCTAGACTGACAATGCAATACAACAACTATGTTAATAAAAGAGCCAATGATCTTCCCATCACAAACTTCATTTACTAGATTGACTACCACAAGAGAGTTCAAATGACCATCACAAGAAATCACCAAGATTTGAACTTCAAAACTTATCCTACCTTTAGACTCGTTGTTGATTAGGGACGCCGTCATGGATTGTTCAATGGTAGTGATGCCGTCAGCTTCTATAACTCTCATAAATATCTGAGCCATCGCATGTAAAATTTCATCAAATCTTCTCGTCCAAATGCAAGTGATGACGTCACGTTGGGATTGTGACGTCGTCTGGAGCCCTTTTCCAGACTTTTTCATGACTTGGTCATTTTCTTCAATTTCTTGTCCAAATTAGCCCAAAAGATGTCGGTTTTCATCTTTTGCGTCGCAAGTACCTACAATGCAAAAAGAAACGATTTAAGACAAATTGACCATATACATACGATTTTAGGGACTAAAATGACCCCTTAAAATGTATGTTTTAAATCCTTATCAAATATCCCTACACTTGAGATTTACTTGTCCTCAAGCAAATGTGCTTTTATTCTAATTAATCTACAAGATATGGGTCATTTAGCATTGGTTTAAAAGTAATTACAACCCAACTTGTTTCAAAATAGTTATAACAAGCACACTAGCACCACACATAAAGTGTTTGGATTCTCACATCTCTTGGGTGTATAAATTATATAACATGCGTGTATTGAAACGGGAAAATAAAACACTCTATACCTGTCATAGAACATAAATTACCATAGGCTTGAGAACAGATCTAACCTCCACCACTTTAGCGTAATCACCTAGGATAAAGTATCAAAGAGGGCTTTTAAAGGGTTGTAACATTAGGTGTAAGGATATGGAAAACATGGTTTTGTGGATATAGGGAATTTTACTGGTGGCAAGTCAATAATCTAAGTCATACACATATAAAACGTGGCGTTGCTAAGTCAAGACTTGTCTCACTAACTTCTAACTTCTTTTTGTATTCTTCATTACTCTTTCTTGACTTAAACACAAGATAAAAACAGGATGGTAGTCCATATGTTTTTTTCTCTTTTTTTTCTTTTTTTTTCTCTTTTCTCTTTTTTTTAATTTTTTTTTTATTTTTTTCCATACACTTTTTCCCCTATCCATAAAATATACATCCATAACCAAGAGTTTTATAGTTGCATCCCTACACTTAAACTTTTAAATAAATAAAAACTAACTAATGACCCGAATTAAGAGGCTCAAAACACATGGAGTACTTAAAGATTAACGTATATATGGGGGTCATACTTTTGACTTTCTTCCCCATTACTCCATAATAAATAGTAATAAACCCATGAGTCACAATCGTCCCAAAATTGTATTTACAAGATATGACTCGATGTAGAAACCATGTAATCAAATAGACAATTAACAAAAGGTTTAATAAATATGTTGTAACAATAATGCAGTAAAGATGTTGTAACAAATATTTTGTAACAAAAGGTTTAACAAAGTTTTAACAAATATGTTGTAAAAATTAGAGAATGAAACAAGTCCTTTTCAGAGAACTTGAGTGGTTAGAAGGTTTAGTGCAGTGCGTCACTGGGTCCATGACATCTTGTCATCGATACCAGCGTTACCTTAGTAACCGCCAGTAGTATATAAATTGAACCCGGTTTCTGCCCTAAGGTTGAATAAAAGGAGGGCTATTTCTTTTCACCCTTTCTCATTATATTTCTTTTTAATTCTTTAACCCTTCTTTCTCCTTTCTCACATTACTCCTTTTTTGCATAATCATACCTAAGGACTTTCTAATACTAACTATTTGGTATTGTCCTTGGGTAGATCCCTCCGGCTCTTGCGGATCATAGGACGGTTTTCCTTACCTTACCACCTTATAACTTCATGACTATCCTATGTTGCCATAAACCAAATCTTTGAAAATCTCTCAAAGTGTTTATGATTAAGAAACACATTTTGTTAACACTTTGAGAGTTTTATAATTTTCAAATACTCCCCCTTAACATATGCTCTGACGTTTTTATTATAAATTTACACATGTTGGGTAGAGTTTGCACTTTTTTGAATTGATCAACTTTTAGTGAAAATGACCGATTCGAGACATGCTAACATCACTAGTTAAACTAGCTTGAAATTATTACACGGCCTGGTCAAGACCACTGAAAGTTTCTTGAAATGGTACACTCTACTCAGACAAGTCCTCTTCAAGACACGCTTACATTACTAGTTAAACTAGCTTGAAATATTACTCGGCCAGGACAAGTCCTTTCGATTAATGATAGTTTTTGTTTCGTCAATTCATTTGTGAAGTCTAAGTCGCGCTCACATGAGATGCCACATCCTTTTTAGTCACCACAAACCATTTGCTCCCCCTCAATATGTGCATTGATATACAAAAGAGTTTAGCACATATCGGAGAGCTTACGTTTAAGTCCAAATAATCACATTTTTATCAAATTTCATATTTAAATCACATTTTCTCCCCCGATCAAAAATTTCAAACCATTTGAGATTTGTGATCCCAAGTGATTTAAATAAGTTAGAAAAGTTGGGGAGAAAAATATGGTCTAATTAAAGATATGCTGATAATGAGACGATACAGGACTACCCCTCAATCATTGAGGGAGACAGTTAGTGTCAGAAATCATGAGTTTATAAATGATTTGGAGTTTAACGAGAAAATCATTGAAAAATCATATTCTGATACATAACAACTACATTTTGTTCACTGCTTATTATCTACAAAGTGACTTGTTTTGATGATATAGAATTTTGAAATCACTCTCCCCCTCAATTGATGACCCGTTTGTTTATTTAACATTTTAATAAAAAGTTTAACCTTTTGTCATCGATTGAGTGACAAATTTTATGAAAAATTTCAAGTCGGATTGATTTTCTAAAATCATGGTACCACCAAGTTTAGCACAAATACTTTCCTGAAGAATCATAGATGAGAATGTATTTGCGATGTAAAGAAGACTTCTCTTCTTATACAAGAAATGATGCCCTGAAACGTACATCAAGTCGAGGGTGCATGGATGTAAAGTAATCCATGCCCGGGAGAACTTAATCACCCGTTGATAGGAACAGCCGTCTTTTGGGCGACGTGCTTTCCTCATTTTGAAGACTGGGTTGCTATCTGAAGTAATAGCAAGCCATTTTGATAGAAGGTTTTGAGGATCGACAAATTTTAGAAAATATTATTATTAAAATAGATAGAAAAACTCTCGCTCAAGCATATGTATGTCTCCGTGTCATTATTGAATGACATTTCTAGAGACGTACATAATATTGTTACATGAGAGACAAGTCGTGAAAAGAATATTTTTGGAATTTTATGATTTTTCTAATTTTTATGGGTTTTGATGAATTTTATATTTTTGTATTTTCTTTTTGTTTTATACTATGTACAAAGGATACATGAAGCAAATCCATTACTCCTCATTCTCTTCCTGAAGACTTTTTAGTGATTCTGGCGTAAGACTCTTCATTCTAAGACGCGGGAGAATAAATTGAAACCATTCTCTTAAGAGCGCCTTAGTAAAGAGATATGTCAGCTAAAACTCTGTCCTCATAAAGTAAAGTTCCACTACCCCTTTCTCAACTTGTTCCCTGATGAAGTGATGTCGGATATTAATGTGCTTTGATCGGGAGTGCTGGACGTTGTTGCAGCAAAGAGCAATGGCACGTTTGTTATCATAGTACATCGGAATTTTGTTGAAATCAAAGGCATAGTCCAATAGTTGAGATCTCATCCACAAGATTTGAGCGCAACACAAAGACATGGCAATGTATTCAGCCTTTTTGGAGGATATTGATGTACTTAATTGCCGCTTTGATGACCAGCTTACAAGTTTTTCTCCCAGAAATTGAGCACCTCCTGAAGTACTTTGACGTGTATCTTGACACCCCGCATGGTCTGCATCTGAATAGGCCGTGAGTACCATAGCAGTGTCCTTAGGATATCGGAGACCCATGTGAGTAGTTCCTTGGAGATACCTAAAGACTCTCTTGACAGCTTCCAAGTGCTTTTTGGTATGCTTGGATTGGTACCGAGCATACATGCATACAACAAATAGAAGGTTTGGCCTGCTTGCAGTAAGATACATTAGGGATCCAATCATACTTCTGTACTTAGTTTGATCAACTGGAGCCCCAAAGATGTCATCATCCAATTTTGATCTTTCAACCATAGGAGTATCAACAGGATCACTTGCATCGAATCCAAATTTCTTCAATATTTCATTAGCATATTTGGATTGATTAATAAATATGCCTCAGGGATATTGTGAGATTTGTAAGCCCAAGAAGAAAGACATTTGTTCCATCATTGACATTTGGAAGGTTGAACTCATCTCTTTTGAAAACCGATCACATTCCATAGGATCAGACGAGGCAAAGATAATGTCATCTATGTAGATCTGAACATGTAGTAGGTGTTTGCCCATTTTCCTAGTGAATAGTGTTGGATCAACAACACCCTTGGAGAAATTGTTTGCCAGAAGAAACTTATACAATGTGTCATACCATGCCCTAGGAGCCTGCTTTAGGCCATAGATAGCCTTTTTTCAAGCGATAGATGTGATTAGGGCGTTGATTCGCCTCGAACAGTCAGATAATTATTAGTCAACCACTTGTGAATGGTCAAGTATAATAGTCAAACAGCTGAGGCAAATGCTTCCGTGAAATACAGAGTTTTCCCGGGTCGTAATATCCCAACGAGGTTGTGATGGTATTAAAAACGAATCTGTGATTGAGTGAATGTGAACAGGGATATGAATAAAAGTGTGTGTGTGTGTGTGTGTTTAAACTAGGGTTTTATAACTTAAATAAACTATTTAGAATGATTACGTAAAACCTAGATATCTAAAACGTATAAACGTACACCAATTTAAAACCAGACGCGATTGCGTACTGAGAAAAAGGTGAGTTTTAAGAAAATTAAACTACAAGGGTTAAAAATGAAAATTCTATAAACTTAAACTTAAAATAAAATTAAATTAAAAAGAAAACTATTTTTTAGATTATTATATTATTTATTATTAATTATTTAATTAAAAACTATTTAACTATTTAATTAAAACTAACTTAAATAAAAACTAAAATTGATAAACACTACAAATTAAACTAAAAACTTATAAAAATAATTTCTAAAACTTAAAATGAACTTGAAGAAAGTATAAAAAATAAAAATAAATCTTTTTGTCTTTTTATAAATTTTCTTTTAATTAAAAACTATTTATATTAATTATACTAATTAAACTATTTTAAATTACAAATAATACTAAAATGACTTAGAAAATTATGAAAAAAATTTATAAAACTATTTTATGACTTATAAAAGCTATAAAAAATATAAAAACTAGGTGTTGCTTTATAAAAACTAATTATGCTATTTAAAATTTACTTATTAATTAATTACTAATAAAACTATTTTTAATTCTAATAAATACTAAATTACAAAATAAAAATCTGAGAAATTTATTAAAAATACTTTAACCTAAGAGGAAATTAATAAAAATATAAAAACACAACTTACTTAATAAAAATCTAAAAATTAAAATTAAAATTAAATTAAATTAAATAGAAACTATCACTTATTTTTATGTTGTTTTTTTCTTGAATTTTCTTTTACAATACTATATTATATCTAAAAATAGACAACTTTAATAAAGACAACTATTTTATAGCTTAATAATAAGCTAGTTATAAGCTAAAAACCTAGACAGTTGACCACAGTTGACCAACTAAGCAAATAAACTCTTCTGAGCTTGTGTGGGACCCACAATGGTAAAAGTTTGTTCCAATAGGTTAGTTGAACTATTATTAGTAAGTTTCAATCAAATAAGCTCAATAAATAAACAACACAACAACAATAAGCACTTGCTTATTGTTGTTACTGAGACAGATTTGGGACAACCTTCCAAGCTTATCTCAGGTGGGACCCAGTGGTCAAATGGTCAGACCAAGGGTTAAGGGTTCAAGCCTGGTAGGAGGGGGACTGGTAGAACCCAATTGTGAGGTGCGTGACCCACTGAGTGATCCACAAAACACCACCAAAGGTGGGGGTGAGCTGGGGTCTGCTGAGACAGGGCAATTACCTTGCCCTGCAGGTGTTTTTGGTTGAGCTTATCTTGCTCAATAAAATTCTTAAAAATGAAATAGATGTGGGAAACTAAAGTTAAGCTGGTATGTTATACTCACAACAAGATTCAGACCCTAGATCATAACACAAAAATCACAATTATTCATGCCAATTTGGAGATTTTCTGCTTAAGAACTTTTTGACTTTTTAAGATTATGCAACCAGTTGACTTTAATGAAACTCTACCTTAATTTTCTGAATGTTTGTGTTATAATAAGCTATGATAAGACTATATTAAGCTAGAACAACTATTTATGAATTGATTTGATGAGTTTTGGACTCCAATATCACCACAGTTAACTGTGGTGATGTATTTCATATGATTTTGACTATATGTGGTTTAGACCTAAACTTTTATGCCTTAATTAACCTAATTGACACTACTGCAAACTATTGAAACACCAATAAACACCAAATGACAATAAGAGCTAAGCTCACAAGCTTATTCCAAACACCCTAGATATTGACTGATGATATGATTTTCAAAGATAACAAAGGATTTAATCCAAACAATTAACACAGAACCATATATTACTATGAATTAAACCTGTTTAAACCTAAAAATACCAACAATAACAACTACAACTTAGAAATTAAAATCAAGCTTCATATTACTAATTTATGAAATACTAAACAACTATTAAATTCAACAAGCAAGCAATTGATTTTAGGCTAGATTATGATTAAATAATACTGAATAGACACAAATAAGCAGGATTAAGTACCTAAATAACAATAGAGTAAGAAATGCTAAAAATTAAGGTTTGAACTTACAAAATGCAATCCTGCTTACAACATGAACCAAGGACAACCTATTTCCTCCCTGAGGATCTAAACCAAACTCCACAGCTTCCTTATTGCTTCCAAATCTCTTCTGAAACCCAGAAATCAAAATCAAGTGCCACAGTTGACTTTCTTTGACCAAGTTTGTATATGATGAATTTTTTATCTTATACTGTTTTGTAGATTACTAAAAGCTTTAGTGAGCTTATGGGAGCTTATATGAGCTTCTTGAGTCCACAGTAACAACACTTAACAATATTACCGCAACATAAGAATTTGAACAAGTAAATGGTATAAACTGAATTTATAAAGGTAAACTGAGATTGATACTTGAAAAAGGTTTAACATACACTGATGATGATAATCTAAGTACTTTGAAAGCTTAAGTTACACTGGAAATTAAGAAAGCATAAAATACGATTTTAATTAAAAAATGACAATTAAACTAGGTAACTTCTCCATTGCTTCTTTCTCTTTATATAATGACTTCAAAGCCTTCACACTTGCTTCTGATCTTTTCCCACTTCAAATCTTGACCATCCAATGCTTTGGATCAATCCTATCCGTTTAAACTCAATTTGGCGCCAAAGTCATTCACGTTTACTTGGAGCCAAAGGTTAGCAATTAAAGATATTTGGAGTATTGTGGAGGTGTCAGGAGGCAAAGGGTGATGTTTTTATGCAAGTTAGGGCTTTATGGAAGAAAACAGAGGCAAGGATATGGTTTGGAGAGAAATTTTGTGGGAAAGGCATTAAATGTGGTGTGGGTTTGCTGTGAGGTGGAAAGGTGAGTTTAGGGGAGTAGGGGTGAGGTGGAGAGGTGAGGTGGTGGTGGAATACCACCTGGTTTTGGTGGTTTCAGGTGGTGGTGAGGGTGATGAACAGTGAAGGCGGGATTGGGGTGTTTGACTGGGGTCAAACCGGGTTTTATAATAAAGGGTGTTGGGCTAAGGGTGGACTGGGCTTAGGAATGGGCTGGGTGAGGGTGTTTGGACTGGATTTGGTTGTGGATTTATTAAATAAAAGGGTCCGGATGGTTATGTATTTAACAAGGACCAACTTTGTAATTTTGGCAAAGTTAAAGGCTGATTTTGCTACTCTTCCAAAGTATTTCCAAGGGACCAAACCTGCCATAAAACCATAAAACAAAGACAAAAGATGTATTTTTTTCATTTTAAAAATCCCAGGGACCTTTTCTGTAATTTCTCACACTCTAGGGACCATTTATGTAAATTTGGATTTTTAAGGGACTGTGGTTGTAAATTCCCAAAAGTTTATCAAAATTGTTCCATTTTGTCATTCATGCATAGTACAAGGGTATTATTTGTAAATTTCCAAGTTTTGAATACCCAGGGACCATTTTTGCCAATTTTGTAACTTGAGGGGTAAAAAATGCCAGTTTGTGTAAACTTTCATCCAGGGATCATTTGTGAATATTTTTGGTTTCCCAAGGACTTAAGTTGACTTTTCATTCATTTTAAACCTTCAGGGACTAGTTTTGACACTTTGTGAAATTTGAGGGACTGAAACTGCCAATTATGCAAACTTTGTATGTTTTTCATTTGTTTTTGCATATTTTGTATTTGAAACATATAAAACACACTTCTAAGATATTTTAAGTATTATGATGCATATTTGAGTGTTTTTGTATGTTTTGGCAGTTCAGATTGGTATAAAATGATGAGTATTTAGACACTCATCAATCCCCCACACTAAACTATTGCTAGTCCCTAGCAATCTATTTAAGAAAAAATTAATGGATTTTTACTCTTTACCAAAAGCCATCACTTCTGGAGTAGCCAGGTGTAAGAACTGTGGCACACCTGATAACCGTGTGATTTTTAGCAAACCACCAGCTGTCAACGGATTTGATTTGTCTTTACCAAAAGCCGTTTGCTTCTGGACTAGCCAACTCTTGATGGAATAGTCAACATCTTGGTGAGCTGATTACCAATTATGGTTTTTCCACGGCCTTTACCACAAGCCATAATCTTGCGGGCTAGCCAACTCATTCGCTTTATGGGATATGGGGAGCTGAGGAACCATACAATTTTTGGCAAATTGCAAGCCATCAACGGTTTTGAGATGTCTTTACCAAGAGCCGTTTGCTCCTGGACTAGCCAATCCTGTTGTGGGTTAGACATGGAGGATTGATACCATTATTTGCATTTCTAAGTGTGAAAAAACTGGTAATTTTGATCAAATGGGGGTTCTTGATGGAACATGTGTTTTGCATTCGTGAGAACGCTCCCCTACACTTAGAACTGAATATTGCCCTCAATATTCACAGTACTTGGTGTCCCACCAAGACTTAGAACGTAAGGAGGCAATACTATTAACATTTTTATTTTACTCTATTTACATACAAACTCACTTTTTTCTTTTTATTTGTCTTATACCATTTTTTTTTTAAATATTTTACATATGTACAACATGTGGTTCGTCTCCCCTACACTAGGGTGTTAGAAAGGGATGAGAAGACAGAAATATGGGTGACGACCCATATTGCTACTGTTTTTGATTACCGAGTCGCTAGCTTGACTCGACCTCGAATTGATTTGTCCATGAGGTAGCTTGTTTTTGATTCCCGAGTCTCTAGCTTGACTCGACCCCGAATTAAAATTGTCCTTGGGGAAACTTGTTTTTGTTAACCGAGTCGCTAGCTTGACTCGACCCCGAATTTATTGGTCCATGGGGTAAGTTTGGAGATCCGGGACAACCATTGGTTGTATGTCCCCTCCAAAATAGTGTTTTAAACCGGTGACCATTTACTTTAAAATTGGGACCGTCGGGTTGCAATAACTCAACAGTTCCATATGGGTATACTTTGGTTATAGTAAATGGTCCAGACCAACGGGCTTTTAGTTTTCCCGAGAAAATTTTTAATCTAGAATTGAAAAGAAGAACTCTATCACCAACGTTGAAAACGCGGTTCTTGATTTTAGAGTCATGTATCTTCTTAGTCTTTTCTTTATAGATTAAAGAATTTTCGTAAGCTTGATCACGTAATTCATTTAGTTCATTTAGTTGAACTTTACGGTGATCACCCGCTGTCTGAAGGTCAAAATTTGCATGTTTTAAGGCCCAATAGGCCTTATGTTCTAATTCGATCGGAAGATGACATGCTTTCCCGTACACTAGCTTATATGGAGTACACCCGATGGGTGTTTTGTAAGCAGTGCGGAAAGCCCATAATGCATTGTCCAGCTTATCCGACCAAGAGGCACGGTTTTCACCAACCGTCCTCTTGAGAATTCTCTTAATACCCCGATTTGAGACCTCCACCTGCCCACTTGTTTGGGGGTGGTATGCTGTAGAAAGACGGTGAGTTACACCATATTTCAGCATTACTCTCGCAAATTGTTCATTGCAAAAGTGAGTACCACGATCACTGATAATGGCACGAGGAGTCCCGAATCTGGCAAAGAGAGACTTTAAAAATTTAACAACTACTCGAGCATCATTGGTGGGTAAGGCTTTTGCCTCAACCCATTTTGACAGATAGTCGACAGCCACGAGTATATACTTATTCCCTCGTGAAGACGGGAATGGCCCCATAAAATCAATGCCCCACATATCAAATATTTCACAGACTTAGATGGCGTTTTGTGGCATCTCATTCTTTTTAGAAATTTTCCCGTGACGCTGGCAAGCCTCACAGGTTTTGATAAGTTCATGGGCGTCTTTATAGATCGTGGGCCAAAAGAATCCTGAATCAAACACCTTTTTTGCGGTGTAGTTTGGGTTATGATGTCCCCCCGTGGGTCCATCATGACAAGCTTTAAGAATTTCCATGGCTTCTTGGCCATGGACACACCGTCGGATGACTTGATCCGCACATATTTTAAACAAGTAGGGGTCGTCCCAGAAGTAATGTCTTACATCTTTAAAGAATTTTCTTTTCTGTTGGGACGACATCCCTTTCACAACGAAATTTCCCGCACGGTAATTTGCAAAGTTGGCAAACCATGGGGTGGTAGCATTATCCCGGTTAGAGATTAGATTTAGAGTCTCCAGAGGAAAAGTTTCATTTATTTCTTTTCTCTCGAGAATATCCTGATGAGGATTTTCTAACCGGGACAAGTGATCAGCAGCAAGGTTTTCTGCTCCTTTTTTATCTCTTATGAGAATATCGAATTCCTGGAGGAGCAGGACCCAACGGAGTAGTCTTGGCTTTGCATCCTGTTTAGTGAACAGGTATTTCAATGCCGAATGATCCGTATATACCACGCTTTTGTTTAAGATTAAGTAAGACCGAAATTTTTCGAAGGCATATACCACGGCTAATAATTCTTTTTCTGTGGTGGTATAGTGTGTTTGAGCCTCATTCATGGTCTTACTTGCGTAGTGTATTGGCTAGAAATGTTTGGTTTTGCGTTGCCCCAGAACTGCACCAATAGCATAATCGCTAGCATCGCACATAAGTTCAAAGGGTAAGTCCCAGTCGGGGGCAACAAGGATTGGTGCCTCAGTAAGCCTTTTCTTTAAAATTTCAAAAGCTTCGATGCACTCTGGTGAGAAGATAAAAGGAGCATCCTTTTCAAGAAGATGAGTCATGGGCCCGGCTATTTTGGAGAAATCTTGTATGAATCTCCGATAGAACCCGGCATGGCCGAGAAAACTCCTAATTCCTTTAACAGTGGTGGGATGAGGCAGTTTAGCAATAACATCAATTTTGGCCTTATCGACCTCAATCCCACTTTTTGAAATTTTATGGCCGAGGACAATGCCCTCCTTAACCATAAAATGGCTCTTCTCCCAGTTTAGACAAAGATTAGTGTTTTCACACCGTTGAAGCATTTTTTCTAAATGGGAGAGGCATGAGTCGAAAGAATTCCCGATGACTGAGAAGTCATCCATGAATACCTCCATGGTTTTTCCAATCATGTCATGGAAAATAGCCATCATGCACCTCTGGAAAGTGCCCGGAGCATTGCATAACCCAAAAGGCATGCGACGATAGGCAAATGTCCCGTAAGGGCATGTGAAGGTAGTTTTATCTTGATCCTTTGGATCAATGGGAATTTGGAAGTAACCCGAGAAGCCGTCAAGGAAACAATAATACTCATTTCCCGCTAGTCTTTCGAGCATTTGGTCCATAAAGGGCAGAGGAAAATGGTCTTTGCGGGTGGCTTAGTTAAGCTTTCTGTAATCAATACATACTCGCCACCCTGTAACCAAACGAGTTGGTATCAACTCGTTATCCTCATTTTTGATAACCGTAATGCCACCCTTCTTTGGAAAACAATGAATTGGGCTTACCCAAGGACTATCAGATATAGGATAAATCAATCTCGCATCAAGAAGTTTGATAACTTCAGCTTTTATAATTTCGTGGATTTTTGGATTTACCCTTCTTTGATGCTGCACAGTAGGTTTAAAGTCCTCTTCCATTAGGATTTTGTGTGTACAAAAATCCGGGTTTATACCCTTTATGTCTGAGAGCTTCCAAGCAATTGCTTGTTTGTGGGACTTTAAAACCTTAAGCAGCGCAGTTTTCTCCTCATTCTTTAAGTCTTTTGCAATAATGACCGGTAACTTATCGTTACCTTCCAAGAATGCATATTCTAGATGAGGAGGCAGGTCCTTAAGTTCAACCTCGGGGAAGTCATCATTTTTCTCAACATATTTGACTTCCACCTTATGAAGTTGTGGAGGTAGAACATGAATGGGAGAAGGATCTTTGTTCAATAACTTCTCAAGGAGAAGTACATCCCCCTCCGGGTCAATCTCTTGGTAACCAATTCCTTCGGGAACTGAATCACTTTGGAGAAAGGCCTCTAATTCCTCAAGGAGAAATTCACTTCCCTCAAACGGAGTGAGGGAAGGAGAAGAATTAACGATTATGGGATCAGAAGAAGTAGTGGGATTGCCACTCGGAAAATTATCAGCGAATCCAAGGAATTCTTGAGCATACTCCTCGGATGCAATGTCAATGACATCAATTCGGTTGACCGAATCAGCATTATAATTCGAGGAGTATCTCGAGGTTTGATCAAGGTTGAACGTTATCGCTTCATTGCCAACTCGTAACGTGATTTCCTCATCGAAAACATCGATTAATGCACGTCCCGTTCTTAAGAATCCCCTCCCAAGAATGAGAGGAACTCTTGGATCTGCATCGAAATCAACAACGACAAAGTCTGCCGATAAATTGAACTGTCCCACTCTCACAAATACGTCCTCGGCAATACCGAGGGGACGTGAAATTGAATGGTCTGCAAGCTCGAGAGTCATGCATGTGGGACTAAGTGCCTGAAGAGAGAGCTTTTTCCAAACTGAGTGAGGCATTAAGTTGATGCTTGCACCAAGATCGGCCAAGGCAAAACATTCAACCATCCCAGGAAAAATACATGGTATTAGGAATCTCCCGGGGTCTCCTAGCTTTTCGGGAAGCTTTTTCAATAGAACCGCAGAGCAGTTCTCATTGAGTGGAGTTCGTGCCATTTCAAACATTTTTTCTTTATTGCTCAACAGGTTTTTGATTGTCGATGTGAATTTGGGCATTAAAAGAAGAGCATCCGCGAAACTAATATCGAAGTGTAGTTCTTGGAAAATCTGAAAGAATTTTTCCATCTGATGATTAGCTTTATCACGGAGCTTTTGGTCTTGAAATCGTGAGGGATATGGAATTGTTGTTTTTGGGTTGGTTTTTGGATATTCAACAGGACCTTTGGTAGTTTCAAACACGACTCTTTTAGTGGGAGTCGGGATCGGGATAATTGGAGGAGGGATGTCATTGGTACCTCCGTTATTATTAGGAAGTACCGTATCCGTAGTATCCTCAGTTTCACCTTCCTCTACAAGGATAGGAGAAGAGGTAGAGGGAGCTGTAGGTCCTTGGTAAGAAACTCCACTTCTTGTGGTGATCGCCTTTACATCGCCCCTCGGATTAGCGATCGTGTTGCTAGGTAAAGTTGTACCTGAGCCCGAGGGTCGATCATTTAAAGACTTCTGGAAATTAGACATTTGATTAATCAGCATTTTGTTCATTTCTTCTTGGGATTTTATAAACTGTTTTAATAATTCCTCATGTGATGGTCCAGTTGGAACAATGGCTTGATTTTGGTTTGGAAGATTTTGAGCCCGATTGTTCTGGAAATTCCCATGTTGCTGATTGTTATTACCCTGGAAGTGGTTTTGTTGTTAAGAATTACCCTGTGGGTAATTGTTCTGACCTTGATTTCTGTTATAATTCCCCTGGTTTTGATTTTGGTGAACCTGGTTTTGACCAGAGTTGAAATTCCCTTGGTTGTTATAACCTTGGTTCATTCGGTTCTGGTTCTGATTCTGGTTAAAATTCTGGTTCCTGTTTTGAGGTTGATTAAACCCTGGTGGTCCGATATAGTTATTAGATCGGTAGCTCAAAAGGTTTCGATCTCCTTGCGGTTGGTAAGAATTACCTCCCGTATTATAGGAACCTTGAGCTGCATACACGTTTTCACGAGCCGAGCCACCGGAGGCTTGGCACTCTGTGTACGTATGTGGACCACCGCAAGTTTCACAACTTGGGTAAACAGTTTTGACCTGATTAGGATTTGTCTGATGGATACGCAAAAATGCTGTAGACAAATCATCCATCCTTTTAGCTAGGATTGATATTTCAGTGCTTGCCAGAGTGTCTGACTTAAATGAGTCGTTCCTCTCAGCAGAGGAGTCCCAAAAATTATGATGGGCAGTCATGTTTTCGATTAAGTCATAGCACTCTTCAGGGGTCCTTTTCATAAAGATGCCCCCAGCAGCAGCATTGATGGTGTCACGATGACGGAGTGTCAAACCATTATAAAAGGTGTCAATAATGGTGACAAGAAGCATATTATGATTAGGACACCGATCAATAGCAAGTTTGTAGCGTTCCCATGCCTCAAATAAGGACTCTTCGGGAAGCTGTCTGAAGTTGCTGCTGTCATTCCTCAGCTTTGTGACCATAGATGGTGGAAAGTATTTGGCCAGAAATTTAGTGATCATCTCATCAAAAGTGTGGATCGAATTCTTTGGAAGTCGATCAAACCAGGAAGTCGCATGATGAGCGAGAGAATAGGGGAACAAGTGTAAACGTAAGCCGTCATCGGTGACGCCATTTTGTTTCATGCTTTGGGTGACAGTTAAAAATTTGTCGAGATGCCTGTTGGCATCGTCACCCGGCAATCCGTGGAACTGGCACGTATTCTGGATCTGTTGTATCATGTGGTGTTTTAATCCAAAATCCGTGGCTTCAATAGTGAGTGGTGCAATTGGTCCACCCCTCCCTTGCATGGTAGGTTGACACAGTTCCTCCATAGTTCGGGTGTCAGGAACTGGCTCCTCCTTGGGAGGGATTAGGGGCTCGTCGTTCATTTTTATTGTGTGTTCTTCTTCAATAGTACGTAACTCGGGTACGTTTTTCTTCTTTTTATTCTTTGATTGTGAACAAGTGCGCATGCACAAAAATTATTTTTCAACACAAGATCGAGGCAAAACTACAGTGAACTTAAACCCAATAATCACAAATGAACAGCTCCTTTAAAAAAGGTACACTATTCAAAAGGATACAATGGTAAGTTTTAAATCTTAGGTTTGGGAACTTATTATGTTCACACCCCCAGTTGGTAGGTGTTCTGCCTTGGTTTGCGGTGGTAAACTTTTATGTAATTATATTCACAGTAAAATGTTTTTGGCTTTTCGTGTATGGGTGAAAAAACTTGGCCAATATTTTTGAAACTGATTCGTTAACCGAAATCGTTCCTTTAAGATTACTCGCAGGCTGGCGGGAGGAAATAAATGGATCCCTCTTAAGTTCGCAATTTAATGTCAGAACTTACCTTAAACCAACTGTATAGGTTGTAATCGTAAAGATACGAAGTAATTTAACTTCACAGTTTGTTTTGTTGTTTATGATTTGTTTGGTGTTGTTAACACTTCAGGAGAAATGTTAATGAACGTTTTCAGATATGATTTTGATTTTCTTAAAAATTTACAAAGTAGTGATATTTGTACAGGAGGGTTTTTGAAAACCACTAAACTTTTACCGTTTTGAAATACGCAACAACTTCCCCGGCAGCGGCGCCAAATTTTGATTCGCCTCGAACAGTCAGATAATTATTAGTCAACCACTTGTGAATGGTCAAGTATAATAGTCAAACAGCTAAGGCAAATGCTTCCGTGAAATACAGTGTTTTCCCGGGTCGTAATGTCCCAACGAGGTTGTGATGGTATTAAAAACGAATCTGTGATTGAGTGAATGTGAACAGGGATATGAATAAAAGTGTGTGTGTGTTTAAACTAGGGTTTTATAACTTAAATAAACTATTTAGAATGATTACGTAAAACCTAGATATCTAAAACGTATAAACGTACACCAATTTAAAATCAGACGCGATTGCGTACTGAGAAAAAGGTGAGTTTTAAGAAAATTAAACTACAAGGGTTAAAAATGAAAATTCTATAAACTTAAACTTAAAATAAAATTAAATTAAAAAGAAAACTATTTTTTAGATTATTATATTATTTATTATTAATTATTTAATTAAAAACTATTTAACTATTTAATTAAAACTAACTTAAATAAAAACTAAAATTGATAAACACTACAAATTAAACTAAAAACTTATAAAAATAATTTCTAAAACTTAAAATGAACTTGAAGAAAGTATAAAAAATAAAAATAAATCTTTTTGTCTTTTTATAAATTTTCTTTTAATTAAAAACTATTTATATTAATTATACTAATTAAACTATTTTAAATTACAAATAATACTAAAATGACTTAGAAAATTATGAAAAAAATTTATAAAACTATTTTATGACTTATAAAAGCTATAAAAAAATATAAAAACTAGGTGTTGCTTTATAAAAACTAATTATGCTATTTAAAATTTACTTATTAATTAATTACTAATAAAACTATTTTTAATTCTAATAAATACTAAATTACAAAATAAAAATCTGAGAAATTTATTAAAAATACTTAAACCTAAGAGGAAATTAATAAAAATATAAAAACACAACTTACTTAATAAAAATCTAAAAATGAAAATTAAAATTAAATTAAATTAAATAGAAACTATCACTTATTTTTATGTTGTTTTTTTCTTGAATTTTCTTTTACAATACTATATTATATCTAAAAATAGACAACTTTAATAAAGACAACTATTTTATAGCTTAATAATAAGCTAGTTATAAGCTAAAAATCTAGATAGTTGACCACAGTTGACCAACTAAGCAAATAAACTCTTCTGAGCTTGTGTGGGACCCACAATGGTAAAAGTTTGTTCCAATAGGTTAGTTGAACTATTATGAGTAAGTTTCAATCAAATAAGCTCAATAAATAAGCCACACAACAACAATAATCACTTGCTTATTGTTGTTACTGAGACAGATTTGGGACAACCTTCCAAGCTTATCTCAGGTGGGACCCAGTGGTCAAATGGTCAGACCAAGGGTTAAGGGTTCAAGCCTGGTAGGAGGGGGATTGGGAGAACCCAATTGTGAGGTGTGTGACCCACTGAGTGATCCAAAAAACACCACCAAAGGTGGGGGTGAGCTGGGGTCTGCTGAGACAGGGCAGTTACCTTGCCCTGCAGGTGTTTTTGGTTGAGCTTATCTTGCTCAATAAAATTCTTAAAAATGAAATAGATGTGGGAAACTAAAGTTAAGCTGGTATGTTATACTCACAACAAGATTCAGACCCTAGATCATAATACAAAAATCACAATTATTCATGCCAATTTGGAGATTTTCTGCTTAAGAACTTTTTGACTTTTTAAGATTATGCAACCAGTTGACTTTAATGAAACTCTACCTTAATTTTCTGAATGTTTGTGTTATAATAAGCTATGATAAGACTATATTAAGCTAGAACAACTATTTATGAATTGATTTGATGAGTTTTGGACTCCAATATCACCACAGTTAACTGTGGTGATGTATTTCTTATGATTTTGACTATATGTGGTTTAGACCTAAACTTTTATGCCTTAATTAACCTAATTGACACTACTGCAAACTATTGAAACACCAATAAACACCAAATGACAATAAGAGCTAAGCTCACAAGCTTATTCCAAACACCCTAGATATTGACTGATGATATGATTTTCAAAGATAACAAAGGATTTAATCCAAACAATTAACACAGAACCATATATTACTATGAATTAAACCTGTTTAAACCTAAAAATACCAACAATAACAACTACAACTTAGAAATTAAAATCAAGCTTCATATTACTAATTTATGAAATACTAAACAACTATTAAATTCAACAAGCAAGCAATTGATTTTAGGCTAGATTATGATTAAATAATACTGAATAGACACAAATAAGCAGGATTAAGTACCTAAACAACAATAGAGTAAGAAATGCTAAAAATTAAGGTTTGAACTTACAAAATGCAATCCTGCTTAAACCATAAACCAAGGACAACCTATTTCCTCCCTGAGGATCTAAACCAAACTCCACAGCTTCCTTATTGCTTCCAAATCTCTTCTGAAACCCAGAAATCAAAATCAAGTGCCACAGTTGACTTTCTTTGACCAAGTTTGTATATGATGAATTTTTTATCTTATACTGTTTTGTAGATTACTAAAAGCTTTATTGAGCTTATGGGAGCTTATATGAGCTTCTTGAGTCCACAGTAACAACACTTAACAATATTACCACAACATAAGAATTTGAACAAGTAAATGGCATAAACTGAATTTATAAAGGTAAACTGAGATTGATACTTGAAAAAGGTTTAACATACATTGATGATGATAATCTAAGTACTTTGAAAGCTTAAGTTACACTGGAAATTAAGAAAGCATAAAATACGATTTTAATTAAAAAATGACAATTAAACTAGGTAACTTCTCCATTGCTTCTTTTTCTTTATATAATGACTTCAAAGCCTTTACACTTGCTTCTGATCTTTTCCCACTTCAAATCTTGACCATCCAATGCTTTGGATCAATCCTATCCGTTTAAACTCAATTTGGCGCCAAAGTCATTCACGTTTACTTGGAGCCAAAGGTTAGCAATTAAAGATATTTGGAGTATTGTGGAGGTGTCAGGAGGCAAAGGGTGATGTTTTTATGCAAGTTAGGGCTTTATGGAAGAAAACAGAGGCAAGGATATGGTTTGGAGAGAAATTTTGTGGGAAAGGCATTAAATGTGGTGTGGGTTTGCTGTGAGGTGGAAAGGTGAGTTTAGGGGAATAGGGGTGAGGTGGAGAGGTGAGGTGGTGGTGGAATACCACCTGGTTTTGGTGGTTTCAGGTGGTGGTGAGGGTGATGAACAGTGAAGGCGGGATTGGGGTGTTTGACTAGGGTCAAACCGGGTTTTATAATAAAGGGTGTTGGGCTAAGGGTGGACTGGGCTTAGGAATGGGCTGGGTGAGGGTGTTTGGACTGGATTTGGTTGTGGATTTATTAAATAAAAGGGTCCGGATGATTATGTATTTAACAAGGACCAACTTTGTAATTTTGGCAAAGTTAAAGGCTGATTTTGCTACTCTTCCAAAGTATTTCCAAGGGACCAAACCTGCCATAAAACCATAAAACAAAGACAAAAGATGTATTTTTTTCATTTTAAAAATCCCAGGGATCTTTTCTGTAATTTCTCAAACTCCAGGGACCATTTATGTAAATTTGGATTTTTAAGGGACTGTGGTTGTAAATTCCCAAAAGTTTATCAAAATTGTTCCATTTTGTCATTCATGCATAGTACAAGGGTATTATTTGTAAATTTCCAAGTTTTGAATATCCAGGGACCATTTTTGCCAATTTTGTAACTTGAGGGGTAAAAGTTGCCAGTTTGTGTAAACTTTCATCCAGGGATCATTTGTGAATATTTTTGGTTTCCCAAGGACTTAAGTTGACTTTTCATTCATTTTAAACCTTCAGGGACTAGTTTTGACACTTTGTGAAATTTGAGGGACTGAAACTGCCAATTATGCAAACTTTGTACGTTTTTCATTTGTTTTTGCATATTTTGTATTTGAAACATATAAAACACACTTCTAAGATATTTTAAGTATTATGATGCATATTTGAGTGTTTTTGTATGTTTTGGCAGTTCAAATTGGTATAAAATGATGAGTATTTAGACACTCATCAGGCGTTCAGGATCCACAAATCCTTCTAGCTGACTTACATAAACTACCTCCTTCAAATCACCATTCAAGAATGTTGTATTGATGTCCATTTGGTAGACTATCATATTCTGACTGGCAGCATTGGTAAGAAAGATTCTTATAGCTTCAATTCGAGCAACTGGTGCGACTGATTCTTCAAAGTCTATGCCCTCTTCTTGACGATATCCCTTAGCCACAAGCCGTGCCTTGTTTTTTAGAACATCACCATGCTTACCAAGCTTCACTTTGAAGATCCACTTAAGAGCGATAATCATAGCACAATCTAGAGGAGGCACTAGTTCCCACACGTCAAGTCGATCAAACTCATGAATTTCTTCTTGCATTACAGTGAACCAGCAGTCCTTAGACACTGCATTTTTGAAATCTTTAGGTTCAGCTTTGGATAGCATGGAATTAAAGAAACACCACAAGGCATCGGTAGCAAGTCGCTTTCGCGTGGATACCGATCGAGAGGGATTTCCAATGATGTTGTCAATAGGGTGATCGTTGGTCCATTTTTTGAGATGTTCATGTGGTTGAGGGTAGGGAACTGATGTTACCGTGTTAGGATCCCCTCAGGAAGCTATATCATTATAAGGTTTAGGGGCAAATATGTTTTCGAATGGAGCATCATTAGCAGAGGCAAAAGGATTCACTTCGAATGAATTATCAACTGCAGTTCCTTGGTGTACATAAAAAGATTGAACGTTTGAAGTAGTTGGTGAATGACTGGAAGATGCTGCATCTTGATCGATGTAGACCGAGACAGATGGACCATTTGTTTCTTGCGGAGCATTTGCAATAGCAGCAGGAGGATTAGCAGCTTGTGGTTTAGGTGCATCAACATGATGTGGCTCAAAATATTCATCAAACATGAGATCAAACAACTTCTTCAATTCCTCACTAGTGGGAGGTACATAAGGAGCATCAGGAGTGAGATTCTGTACAAGGCCTGACCTGATCGGTCCAGGAGACAAAATATTAGGAGCGGGTCCAGAACTGATGTGTCCAGGAACCGGTTGCTCAGTTAGCTCATCAAATGTGACATGAATAGTTTCCATGATTTGTCGGGTTTGTTTGTTGTAGATTCGGTAACCCTTACGATTTGGTGCATATCCAACAAAGACTCTGATATCTGCTTTAGCCTTAGGTTTACTCAATTCTTCACTATCGTTGGTTGGGTAACATAGTGCACCAAACACACGTAGGAAGGAGAGGTCAGTTTTTCTAAGATGCACCAACTCATATGGAGTTTTGATGTAGAGAGGATGTATCAAGGATTGGTTTTGGGTGTAGTAACCAGTTGTGATAGCCTCCACCCAAAGAAACATTGGAGTTCTAGAAAATATCAGCATAGTTCGAGCTGCTTCAACAAGGGTACGGTTTCGTCTTTCAACAACTCCATTTTGCTAAGGCGTGTGTGAAACACTCTTTTAGTGACTGATGCTAATACTTTCATTAAACTGTGTAACATGTTTGTTGGCAAACTCTGTTCCATTATCTGTGAGGATGATTCTGACAGTTTTGTTGAGTCTAACTTGCAGTTGTTTGATAAGTTTTATGATAATCTCTGGAGTCTCATCCTTGGATCTCAAAAACTTCACCTATGTAAACCGAGAGCAATCGACTACAATAACTAGAACGTATCTCTTCCCAGTGATGCTTTGAACTCTCATTGGACCGCACAGATCCATGTGAAGGGTGTGAAGAACTTCCATAATGGAATTGACATATTTGGGTTTGTGAGTGTGTTTCTTGCTTTTTCCCAGTTAACATGCAGAACAGAGGTGATCCTTTTCATATTTCAACCTGGGCATGCCTCGAACAAGATCTTTGCGAGTTAGTTCATTAATGGTACCGAAGTTCAAGTGGTTTAAATGGCGATGCCATAACCAATATTTGTTCTTTGGAGCCTAAGATAGCAAGCATATAGGAGAGGACCGCATCATGTATTCATAGAGATGGTGTAAAGATTTGTGCCACGACTGCTTTTAAGAAGATCTAATCCATCCAATTCTCCAACAAATAATGTATGTTTTCTTAGGGCAACTTCGAGATCGGAATCACAAAATTGGCCAACAGAGAATAGATTGTGCCCAAGTCCTTCCACATAGTACACCCTGGAGATCACGCTGTCACCAAACACATAGTCTCCATAACCCATAATAGCCCCAAAATGGTTGTTCCCAAATCTAACTGTCCTGATAAACTTTTTCACGAAGTTTCTGAGCCGTGAGCGATCCCCGGTCATATGTTTTGAGCAGCCTGAGTCCAAATACCAAAGGACGATTTGTACGACCTGCATTTGAAAACAGACAACATTTATTTTTTTAAATAACGTTATTTTTCATATAAAATAGTAATAAACTTGGTTAATATCACAAATTTAAAAAAATATTATTATCAAATTACATGTAAATATGGTATTATTATTTTATTTAATGCTTCAAAATGTCATCATAAAACAAGTTGAAAAAAAATAATAAAAAAAATAAATAAATAAAACTTTTTATGTACTTTCTTTTCTAACGTTTTAAGCTTCCACATAAGCCGTTACTTTCTTGCTTTTTCACGTACTCCAAAATATGGACATACTTAGCTATTATCTTTTTTTTAATTCTTTTGAAATATCCAAATTTAACATTTTCTTTTTATCTTTCATAAAATATTAATTACTTTTTAATACCAACTAACTATTTCATAGTTTATATATCATATCACATGATACAAAATCAAATAAGTTATTGGAATAATTTTTTAAATACTCTATTCAAACACATTAAAACATTAATGAAATACTCCCTCCGTCCCATAATTATAGTCCACTGTTGACTTATTAAGTTTTTAGTTTTCAATTTTAACCTTAAATATTTTTATTTGTGTTATATATTATTTAATGCAAAATATATGAACGGATTGAGTTTTAAATGTATTTTTTATTGTTATAATGTTTATCAACTAATATATAACACAAATAAAAATATATAAGGTCAAAGTTGCAAAACGAGGACTTAAAAGGTCAACAGTGGACTATAATTATAGGACAGAGGGAGTAATAACTAATTGATCTATCAAAACAAATAATATTTAAATGACATTTTTATGTTCTTTACTATCTACCTTGAAACTAATGTACTATTATTTGTAGTTATTTGAGTCTATAAAGATATTATAACAAAAATGTAGAATCAAATCGGATCCAGATCTAACGATCCTATAGTAAGATTAGGATCCTACTTAAGATCCTATGCCTTTTAAAATCCTATGAAGGATCAACTCATTTTTACTTAACGAGATCGTAAAATCAAAAGATGTTAAAAGTTAGATCGAAATATTAACAGTTATGCTTGCCACTTAAATCTATAACTTTAAAAATATTATAAGAAGTTAAAAACAATCATTTTTAGTTTAGCCAACGATATTTTGGAAAAGTAGTCTAAAGATTATAATATTATAAAAAGAATAAGCTTTAAATAAAATAATATGATAGAAGTATCCTAAATCAAAATATCTTTTTAATGGATTTTTAAAACTTTTGTTATGATGACACAAATTTTGAAGTAATAAAAAAACATATTTATTTATTTAGATAACGTTATTTTTATATAAATCAACGATAAACTTGGTAAATATCACAAATTTAGAAAAATATTATCTTCAAGTTGCATGTAAATATGATATTATTAGTTTATTTAATATTTGAAACTTCTGTCATCATGACACGAGTTAAAAAAAAAGCCCTTTTTAATGCACAATTTTTTTTTCCCTATTTTTTAACGTTTCAAGCTTCCACACAAAAGTGGTTACCTGCTTGCTTTTTTAGGCACTCCCAAAATATGTACATACTTAGCTATCTTTCATTTTTGTTTTATTATTCTTTTGAAATATCCATTGTTAATACAAATATCGCCTAAAAACGTTATTTATATTTTATAATATTTGTTAAGTTTTGTTAACGACAAAATATAAACTTTAATTCTTAGCGAATCATCAATATAGTTTAAGCCTTTTATAACTAGACTTTATTTCACTTAAACATTACATTTGCTATATTTACATTTCACATAAAACATAACATTTTCATATTTCTATAAATAGAAAATATTGTATGACATCATGACATGCATCATGTGTAATCTTAGAAAGATTTCCAAAATCTCTAAGTTGACTTTTGGAAGATCTCTTATATATTTGGAAAGATTCTTACACAAACTATCTTGTAGTTGATTTAAAGAATCTTGATTTGACTTGCATAGATATGGAAAGATTTCTTGAGTGTTTGACTGTTAGGTCTGGCGGAACCCTGTGGGTACAAGCGCGGAACCCTTGTTTTGGTTTCACCGAATCCGCCAGCTTGCTGTCTTGGTTGGCTATAAATAGCAAGACACACTCAAGAATTTTCTCATCACTTCTTATTATATTTTACACATATATTCTCATTACATTCATCTAACTCATTAACATTTCATTTGTGAGATCTTTTGTAGCAAAGAGGATCACAAGTTCATACCAAAAGTTACAAGTCTCAACATAACGTTACAAGTTTTGTTAGTTTAGCATTGTGTAAACTTGTATAGTTTACACTTCATTTGATTGTGTAATTTCAGTAGTGGTCGGTTAATATTCTAGTCCTTAAAAATACATAGTGTGACGGGAGTAGTTGTACCCTTGTAAAAGAACTCGACATCTAGCTTTGTTTCGGTAATCTTGTGTAAGCGACGTGTAAGATTTTCTCCGCCGGTGAAAGGAGCTTGTTGACTAGTGAAAGAAACTCTCGAGTTGGATACTCGGGGGGGGGGGGGGGGGGGGGTAAAGTAGGGTAAGGAAAAAGAGTCCTTGTAGCTGAACCACGATAAACATTCGTGTTGTGGTTTGATTGTTTCTTTCTTTACTCTTGCATATTACTTATCGTTTAAGTAGTTACTATTGTTTATTACACATAAAGGTTTCAAAGTTAATCAAGTTAAAAACTATTCAACCCCTTTCTAGTTTTTCACGTCTATATTTAACATTTTCTTTTTATCTTACATAAAATATTAATTACATTTTTAATACCAACTAACTATTCCATAGTTTATAAATCATATCACATGATACAAATCAAATAAACTATTAGAATACATTTTTGAATACACTCCTCGAACACATAAACACTCATGCAATAAAAATCAATATAATCTATCCAAAAAATAATATTTAAATGACATTCTTATGTTCTTTACTATCTTCTTTTTAAACTAATATAGTTTGAAATTATTTGAAGTTATTTGAACCTAAAATTCTCGTATTCTATAAAGTTATTGTAATGAAAAATGTATTATTAAAAAAATTTGTTTGCCGATAATTCTAATTACTAGGTACCAGCCGTCGCAATGTGCGTGTAGTTTATTGGTTACTTAATTTAAGGAAAGTAGAATCGAAACGGATCCAGATCTAACGATCCTATGTATAAAGTTATTGTCACGGAAAACGTATTATCAAAAAATATTAGTTGCCAAATATTCTAGTTATATGGTACTCGTCGCCGCAACGTGCGGGTACCCTACTAGTGGTTGTTTAGTTCGTTAATTTAAGGAGTTATATCAAAATCTTAATAGCCATGCTTGCCACTTAAATCTATGACTTTAACAATATTTTAAGAAGTTAAAAGCAATCATTTTAAATTTATTCAACGATATTTGTGAAAAGTAGTCTATCTATACTATCTATAATGAAAAAATGGTCAAAAGTGAAATGTTAAGTTTTCAACAATTGTCAGATGAGAGATAAAGTGAATGTAATTATTACTCTTATTAAAACACCCCAATACTTAGAAGTACAATTATTTATTCACATTGTACAACCAAATTAAAGATATCTACCAAATTAAATACAAACAATCAAACACAAATCGGGTTGACCCGGGACGCTTCAAACCCGGCGGGTTGACCCAGTTTAATTTGACCCGTTTTTGACTCAACCTAGCAAGTTGACCCGGTTTAACTCGACCCATTTTCGACCGGAACGGTTCAACCGATTAAACCAACTGGGTCGAACCGGGTTTCAAAACATTATCCATTACTTAAAAAAGTACAATGATTTATTCACATTATACAACCAATTAAAAACATATATACCAAATTAAATATAACCAATTAAAACACAAACCGGGTTGACCCGGGACGCTTCAAACCCGGCGAGTTGACCCAGTTTAATTTGACCCGTTTTCGGCCCAACCTAGCAAGTTGACCCGGTTTAAATCGACCCATTTTTCGACCGGAACGGTTCAACCGGTTGAACCACCCGGGTCGAACCGGGTTTCAAAACATTATCCATTACTTAAAAGTACAATGATTTATTCACATTGTACAACCAATTAAAACATATCTACCAAATTAAATACAACCAATTAAAACACAAACCGGGTTGACCCGAGACTCTTCAAACCCGGCGGGTTGACCCAGTTTAATTTGACCCGTTTTTTACCCAACCTAGCAAGTTGACCCGGTTTAAATCGACCCATTTTTCGGCCGGAATAGTTCAACCGGTTGAACCACCCTGGTCGAATCGGGTTTCAAAACATTATGTTTAATTCTCAAATCTTCAAACTTTTATTATTTTTCGTTTATAACTTATAAACTTTTTTTTATCAATAAACTATTTGTCGCTATAAAATCCCGTTGCTATGCACGGGTACTCGTTTAGTAGATTATAATATTAAAATAGAATAAGCTTTAAAATAAAATAGGATGGTTGAAATATCATGAATTAAAATATCTAATTAATGGGATTTTATAACTTGTGTTATGCTCGCACAAATTTTGAAACATTAAATAAATACATTTATTTCTTTAAATAACATTATTTTTGTATAAAACAAAAATAATCTTGCTAAATATCACAAATTTAGGAAAATATTAACATTGAGTAACATGTAAATATGGTACGTTATTAGTTTATTTAATGATTTAAAACTTGTGTTATTATGTCACATGTTAGAAAAATCTTTTTTTTAATATATTAAATTAGTTTTTTTTAATTTTTTAATTTTTATTTTTTTAAGGTTTTAAGCTTCTACACAAGTGGTTAACTGGTTGCTTTTTCACGTACTCCAAAAATACGTACATACTTTACATACTTAGCTATCTATCTTTCTTTATTATTATTATTATTCTTTTGAAATATCCATGTTTAACCTTTTTTTTTTTTTTTTTTTATCTTTTATAAAATATTAATCACTTTTTTAACACCAACTAACTATTTCACAGTTTATAAATCACATATCTCATATTATCACACAACATGAGCTAACGGCGTCACATGAGGAACTTCACTCTTATTAATCTCTTGATAAACCCTAAATTATAAAGTTTGATAAACTCTAAATATTAACAGAACGAAGCCCATTAACGAGCTCATACCTACTAGCATAATCTATTATCTTATAATAAATACTACTTATTAGTTATTACAACTAGGTTTGAAGTTTCTTTTTGATTGTGGGAAAATTATAAACCTATAGACTATCAGTTCTTGAATTATAAAATACGACTTGATGATAGTGTAACTTATAAAATAATATCTTTTGGGTTTCCTTTTTCACAAAGTGAGTATAACTTATTATTAATTCCTGTCCTACTAGGTATAATATCGATCTTATTAATATCTTTTTCTAAAAATTTAAGATTTGACATGGGTAGTGGAACATGTTAAGCCGACAAAAGAATATGATATCAACCGCTTCAACTAATGATTAAAAATAAGAGAAACTAGTTTAAAATTTTTTCAAACTTTTTTTTTTCCTTCTGCTGAATGTATAACCTTTTAATTTATTATATCTTGTGTATCAACAAGCTTTAAATTTGACACATCTTCAAACGATTATCCATTCAAATGTATTGAACTTTACCAGTAATGATGACCATGATAGGATAAATTAAAAGTTTATGGGTACGTTTGCCGGAATAGGCTGGGGTTGGGGCTAAGACTGGAGCCGAAGCTGAAGCTGGAGCCAGGGGCTGGGGCTATAATTTATATTATAAGCCAAAAGATAGAGTTTATGTTTTTATAAAGTTGTTTGGCGAATTAGTTTCAGCTGAAGCTTATTAATGTAAAATCGTATAAAAATATATCAAATTAAGCTCATATATATTTCGGCTTTTGCGTGATAATCTATTATATTTTTAAAGGTATTTAAGTAATTTAACAAGCCATAATCCCCTATAAGCCCCATACATCAAATTAAGCTCAGATATATTTTTGGCTTTTGCGTGATAATACATTATATTTTGAAAGGTATTTAAGTAATTTAACTAGCTATAAGCCCCTATAAGTCTCTTTCTATGGGCTTGGGCTTATGCAGGCGTATGATTTATTTTATAAGCCATAAGCCTTTATAAACCTGTGTGACAAACGAAACTTATTTTATAAGCCGACTCATTTTATAAGGTCAAGCCCCAATAAGCCCTCATAAGCCTTGTGCCAAACATAGCCTCCAATCCATAATATAGGCTTGCTTTTGTGTGTATGTTTGGCAAAAAACAATAGTATGCTGTAAGTTTGGGTTGTAAGCTGATAACATGTAACAGTAGCTACAAGTTGTATTTTGTTTTTCTTTAAATAAAAGTGTTTGGCAAATTAGCTATAAGTTGTAATTATGAAATGTAAAATGAAACATCACTTAAAAACACAACTCATTATATTTTAATATAATTGTTTCTAAAATAAACATGGTTGTCTAAGAAAAATAGTCATCAAGTTTTACATTTTGACATTACGTAAAGACTAATCATGTAATTTTTCATTAAAACATTACAAGATGAATAACCAACAAAGCGACGATGTATAGCAGCAAATAATTATATTTGTGACATTATGATTCTAGTTTGACATTTGATGAAAAACTTACGAGTTGGCATGTCATCATCCGAGATGACAATAACATCATCACAGTTCCAGTTCAACAAATTAGGATTGAAAACCGGATTGGGATTGGGATTGAGAGTGGGATTGGGAGTGGGATGAAGCTTTTATATAAACAAACAAAAGCAGCATACAAGTAGGTGTTATACAAAAGAAGATGAACTGAAGGAGTGAAACAACAAACTTATGACGATAAATAAAAAATGACAATATACTAACCTCAACATCAACATTTTTTTTACCATTTATTTCCATCAATTTAACTATCAATTACCAGAAGATGAAAAAAAAAAAAAAAAAGATGACTACGGTGTTTACAGAATATAGATTAGGATGATTTTTTGCAAGGTATTAAACATAAAAAGTCTTCTCTTCTATTTGTGTTTTTTTCTTTTTAAATTCATAAAAAACCTAGCGTGTGTTTCAAATGTTGAGAAACCATGTTACCATTTATAAAAGTTGATAATCGTAACAGTACTTACTCACTTTTAAAAGTTGACTGTGTAAGTTGACTAAGTTTCCATTTATTAAGCGTGCCATTTAAAAGTTTATTAAGGTGACAGTATAAGTTGACTAAATTTTTATTTATTAAGCGTGACATTTAAAAGTTTATTAAAAATTTATTAAAGAGTATTAAGGGTTAATTTAGTCCAAATACTTTACTCACTTTTAAGTAATTTTAAGTTTTAAGATTTGAATATAAACTCTTTACAAGTACTAAAGATATCTAAATAGCTTTTCAGGTGAGTACAAACATGTATATACGCTCTTTTATATTGTGGACTAAAGTGTTGTTTGTTTATCAAGAGGCTCTGAATCGAAATCTGACACGCACATCTGAATGTGAATCTGAGGCAGAAATGTCTGAATTTGAATCAATTATTATTATTATTATTATTATTATTATTATTATTATTATTATTATTATTATTTACAAAGGTAAAATAGATTAAATAAAATGAAAAGTTATTTACAAGAGATAGAACAAGATAATGAAAATAGTAATACAACCCCTACCAATACCATTTCTTGCCTAGGAAACAAAAAAACTAAGAACAGATTTAGACAACCCCAAATCTATTACAAAAAGCTGCAAAAGCTAAACAATAACCAAAGCAGAAGATGATAACCAACAAGGCGACCCCATAACACAGTCTTAGCATAAAGGCAAGCTTGATCTAAAACCATACCCATACTCTGAATACATGGACATTTACAAAGGGACCAACCAATGTAATGCCAAACATCACCATATGAGTATAGCTCATAGAAAGCTGAGATGCTATGACTGAGTACAGAGAAGTTACCATACAAAGAAGATATCAAAATGCAGCATAGACCTATCCAGAATCTTGAGCCTGAATAAACCAAATCATCACAAGACTCCATATCAAAAGATGCATCATCAGGCTTGAGAATACATGGAAATACCAAATCTTCATAACTTTTAGAAGCAATCATGAAGAAGGGTGAATCATCACAGTAATCAATCACCCAATAACTCTGCCTCGTTAAAAAACCTTGCCAAATAAAAATCCTGTGGGAAAACTTTGAACAAGGAAAAAGAGTACAGAGTTTGTGTACGTTAAAGTAGCAGATAATCAAAGCTATATAGCACCACTACCAGATAACGCAAAAAACCCCATTCCCCCAACAGTACTTAAAAAGCTCCACCAACAGGAATCTAATGACAAGCTGAACATTATACACCCAATAGTACTTAATCAGCCACAAAACAATGAAACTAATGTCAAAAAGAACATAACCCAAGTGCAATCCAAACCTAGTGCTAATTAACAAGGTAGTCTCTATTATCATGACACACCTCAGAGACATCTTGTATGATACCAACGCTAGATCAGTGCACCAATACCTGGGAAACCATAGAGGAACATAGTCAAAATTTCCAAACCCATGAAACCTGGTAGACATCAAGCGGCTAATAGTCCTCAAAAGGCCCTCATTAGTATTAGAATTAACCAAATTCCATAAGTGACAAATGACCATGATCTTGTTAGCCTTCCAATAGTCCAACCAAAACATCCATCTGATCCAGCATAGGAGAGGCATCATCATCACAGTCAAAAACTTGGTTACAACTCCAGAAACCTGTTCAGAAGCAGAACCAACAAACCTAAAAAAACACGAAAATCAACAAGCCTGAATAAACCCTGATTAATACAACTAAAACTAAGATCCAAGGTAGAACAACAGACCCAATGATCATAAACATTAGTAGGCCTATACAAATTACAAAACCACACAAAACCTGCATAAGCACCGTTAGTAGAGAAAATCCAAATGTTGTCCCAAACACCTTCTCTAGACCACCAGCATCTCCATCCAAACTTCCATAACTGCCACAAGCTCAATGCAAGATTGTGCATACCAGTCTAACTCCAAACATTAAGTAATCCCATCGTTAACACCATTTGAACTGCTTCTGTTATCCACCATACTGAAACCTTTTACTGATAACTTCCAAATGACAACAGCCTTCTCCACTTCCAAAGAACTTTTAATCATCAATCCCATCAACTTATGTCTAACAGTATCAATGATGATTTTAAACACTCTTTCCTCAATCCTGAATTCATTTTGAGAAATCCTAATGTTCCTAACTTGCCATAAAAAATAGACCGCTGCCCCGAAAACCAATCTCTGTATAACACTCCAGATAAAGTTATTAGCAGTTTTAATAGAGATTCCAAAAACAATTTCAGCCCATACACATGATAGATCATCAAGCTTACACAAAGGTTTATGGTTTTCCCACACCATTTTAGAAAATTCACATTTAAAGAACAAATGGCTATGAGTCTCATCCACATTTTTGCATAAAGGGCACAGAGTACAAGAGATGTTAAGCCACCTAGAAAGTCTATCCGTGGTCTTGAGTCTACCCCTCATAGCCATCTAGATCACAAACACGTGCCTAGGAATACAATAAGAAAACCAAACGTGTTTGTACCATAACACCATAGGACAGTCTATTCTTAAAGCTTTCCAAGCTTCCTTAATGCTAAAGTTCAACTCCTTATGTTTCTTATTAACCCATAAAGGCTTATCATTACAGTCATTAATCAAAACATGAACCGAGACACTCAAAACCTCTCTAAACATATCATTCCACTCCAAAGGCCATTTCCATCCATTCTTACCAACCCAATCAGCCACTTTATCGTTAACATTAAAACCATGAGTAGTGAAAAAATTATGAGTAATGAGTTTGCACAGTGGGCCGTTGGTGTGCCATTTGTCAAACAAGACAGAACATTCCCTACCATCACCCAATTTATATACAACAAAATCACGAATCTTATCCCTAAGGCTATAATTTGATTCCAGCTCCACGAACCATTCACAGAGCTAACGCCATTCCAAATATTTCTACCCTTAACCCTATAAGTATGAACCCATTTTACCCATAATGAGTCTCTCTTGCTAATAACATTCCAAAGGTGTTTAGTCATTAATGCCTCATTCATGATCCTAAGGGGTTGATGTGTTCCGAAAGCTTTAAATTTATAATAACTAATTTTACCGATTCTCTTAATTCAAAACACACGGGTAAAAGTATAACCCTCGTTTATAGTAAAGAGTTTTGGTAAGACAAGGTCGTTCCACAGGGACTGAGATTACTCTTATATATCAATTAACTAATCAAGATGATTTAGAAAACTTATGCAAATGTTTTACGGTGAAATTCAAGTATGAGACAAATATTATTACTTGGATAGTTGCTATAATTCAGTGATGGTATATGATAATGATCTCGGTGGTTACTAAGTTCAACAAATGAGTAGTTGTTTTCGTCAAAATAACGTTTCATCGGTTAACGAATGTGATTCAAGACTTATGTCTGCTAGTCCTTAAACAAATGGTTAAAAAGTTTAAGAAATAGTTGCAACGTTTAAAACTCTATTGTTTATTTCAATAAAAAAGCGATTTCTCCTTCAATTGATCAACATACATAGACATATGTTAAAAACCAAAAAATACTAATTGAATCTTTCGATCCTTTTCCAATTAGCAATTATAATCAAAGAGATAAACAATGGTGATAAGTTTAGAACATAACAAGATTGTAACATAAACAGTAAATCAACAAGAGATCATAATCATAACCATACACTTTATTATATTAACATATCCAAGCAACCATAAGGAGTTTAGCTAAACATGGCTTTAACAAACAAGCTTACAGTGATAATAACGTTTGAAATGATCAACATGCTTATGAATTAATGTAATGAAGAAGCTACCGTCACTAGCGATAACCACAATAATATTTAAGAAGTATTTCAACGCTTTAAAGGATCTTTGACTTCACTTTATCACTACAATGATTGGATTACGAGAGAGAGTGAATATCAGAACTTTATTGGTTGTTGGGATGAAATGTGTTGTGAAAATGAGGCGAAATGAGGCTCTATTTATAGGCATGGAGAAGTGGCCAGGCACTGAAGTATGTCACTTTTGAGGAAAAGGTCGGCGGGCTTCACACTGAATTGCCGGCGATCTTGGAGGATAATCACGGCGGCCTTTAATATATTTCTTGGAGCCAAAGCGTCATTAATAGAGCTGAAGGCCGGCGTACTTGAGATATAAGATCGGCGCACTTGACTTGATTTAACTTAGATTGTGTAGGATTATATTCGCCCCCGTAAACGGCGCACTTGAGACAAAAGCTCGACGCTCTTTTTACTTGGAATAGGCTTTATTATAAGATTATCTTGGATTTGTACATTTTGCCTTGGATCTTGAAGTTCTTTGTCTATTGGACCTGAAATGTTATTTCATGCATTTAAGTATTGAAAGTCATTATAAATCATATAGAAACTAACAAATAACGCTATATAAAATATGTATAATTCGAGCATCATCAAATCCCTCCACACTTAGCTATTCCTTGCTCTCAAGCAATGTAAGCGACAAAATAGATTAAAGATTTTTTTAAAGATAGATTCTAGAAGGATGTTTATTTGTTAGAGACAAAGATATTTCATATAAATGGCATCACTACATACTAGATCACATCACATAGGATTTATTTAAATTCACACAATTTCGCTCAATAGGGTGATTATGTGGGACCACTCAATTTGCATAGAGATAAATCAAGAAAACTACATTAGGCTTGTACAAGAAACGTAAACATAACTGCTGCGGTGTGAGCACTAGACTAATATATCAAAAGAAGGCGAAATAAGGTTTATTTTGTTTCGGAGATAGGGAATAATTTGGGTGTTTTGTATTTGGGAGATATAACAGCCATAATGACTTACACTATCGCTAGCCAACATCATATTTTTTACTTTATTTCATTTTTTTTCTAGGCATATATTTTTCTTACCTTTATTCATCATTTTTTCTTTATTATCATACTAGCGGTTAGCAAATAGAAGGATTATAGCAAAAGCGCTTCGATAACTTTTTATTTATTTCTGGCTGATTTTTGGTGTATAAGGATAATTGAGATATGAGATAAGGATTGTTTTTGGTGGATATTTTGCTTTTTCGTTATCTATATTCATCTATAAATTAACCTCACTGCGATTTAGTAGACGATATACATGCACAAGTTCTAGAGTTAAAATGAATTACCGGCACACTCATATATGATGAAACAGGAAGTCTAAAAATGCTATACACTTCATATAAAGGCTAAGAATATTCTCACAATTTAGTGAGGATTGTACTTGTGTTAAGTATGTATTGAAATACCATGCATTTTTTATTTATCAAAAAGTTCTAATTTAGGACAAACAATAAGGTGGAATATGCTCGATTATTCTATTAGCATTCCCTCCACACTTAAGTTGAACATTGTCCCAATGTGAAAAACTGAAAAAAAAAAAAAAAAAAAAATAGGATAATCGAAAAAAGAGAGGATCGAAACTTCCCGGGGCTATCGATGGAAGTTGATATAAGAGATTCCTCAGCAAGCATCCATATATTCTCATTAAACCTGCAAAAATAAACAAACACACAAAAATATTTTTTGGATTTTTTTTAACCACAAGGCGAAAATGCCTCCATACTTAAATTAAACTATGTTGATTTTTTTTTTGAAAACACGGGCTGCCTCCCGAGAAGCGCTTGTTTTTCAGGGAGTCTTAAGCTAGACTCACAAGGATGTGTAATTTTAAGTTTTAGGGAAGAAGGGAGTGAGTTCTGCCCTTCGATCATTGTAACTTTCTTTTTCATGATATAATTTAAGTCTGTAACCATTGACAATAAAAGTTTTAGCATCTTTCCCGCATAATTCCACATATCTGGATGGATATTGGTGTTTTACCATATATGGTCCAAGCCAACGGGATTTTAATTTCGGTTGTTTGAATTTATATTTTGAGTGAAATAGTAGTACTTTGTCTCCTTTGTTGAATTCTTTACGTATTTTTTATTTTCGATTGTGCCAGATTTTTGTTCTTTCTTTGTAAAGTATAGAATTTTCATAAGCGTGTAAACGAAATTCTTCCAACTCATGAAGTTGATACATACGTTTTTCTCCGGCAGCTATTAAGTCGGTATTAGAATTTTTAAGTGCCCAGTATGCACGATGTTCTAATTCGAGCGGTAAATGACAAGCTTTGCCATAGATTAGTTTATAAGGTGTTGTTCCAGTGGGTGTTTTGTATGCTGTGTGGAAAGCCCACAGAACGTCATCCAGTTTTTTAGACCAAATAGCAGGATTGTCTTTTACAGTCTTTTCTAGTATTCTTTTTAATGCTTTGTTTGTATTTTCTACTAGACCACTAGTTTGAGGATGATATGAAGTAGAAAAACGATAGTTTACACCATACTTCTTCATTGCTTTTTCCATCATATGATTACAGAAATGTGTTCCTCTGTCGCTAATTAAGGCTTTCGGAACTCCGAAACGACAAAAGAGTTTTTTAAGGAATGTTATAACGACTTTTGCATCATTAGTTTGAAGAGCTTGGGCTTCAGCCCATTTTGAGACATAATCAATAGCTACCAGTATGTGGAAAACTAGAAGGGGGGGGGGGTTGAATAGTTTTTCGTCTTTTTCGTCTAATAAAAGTTTTGCTTCTAAAGAATTGATGATAACCGTAAAACCTTTGAAGCTAAAGCGTAAGTACAAGTTTATTTACACTTATCATAAAAATACTACTTATTTAAAATGTTGTGTAGCAATAATAAAATCATATATCTCTCATAAATATATGTTTGTATTTATATATGTATATGTGTTTTAAAAGTGTATATACTTATAGTTTACTTATGTAAAATTAATGTTGTGAATGGAACCTAGTTTTGACCTTTATGTGAAATCAATATATGCACAACACACAATTATAACTATGTACGAAAAGCTAATAAGTAAGCAAGCAAAGAGTGAGAGATGGAAAGATCAAACCGAGAGACAAAGGATTTATAGTGGTTCGGCTACAAGGACACCTTCCTTGCCCTACTCCACTCCCCGAGCACCGAACTCGAGAGTTTTCTTCACTAAGTTAATAACCTCCCTTATGGCGGAGAAAACCGTACACACCAAAGCTTACACCGATTTACGACACTAAGCAAAATGTCGAGTTCTAATCGTAGATAGAACCAATCTCACAACTATTTTCACACCACACCTTCTTCACACTTTTTCACTTCTTCAATACTTCTTCACACTACAAGTATCTTCACGCCTTCACAAATTCTTCACGACTTCAAGGACTAACACCTTCACAACTTCAAGGCTCTAACTTCTTCACAACTTCAAGGCTCTAACTTCTTCACAACTTCAAGTCTTCAATGTCTTCTTAACTTGGAAGTTCCAATTTCTTCACTACTAATCACTATTGCTAATATTTCCTATCACCACTACTATGAAACACTACTTCTTCACTTAAAGTTCCACTTCACACTTACAACAATTCTAGATTTTATAACACAATCTAGCTAACTAATACATACACGTTATTCACCAAAATATGAAGGATCAACAAGATGAAATAAACAAACAACTTAGATAGCAAGATGATATTAAGTTGTAATACTTCTAATAGAAGTATTATTCTCTTTGCACTTGAATGTTGAGGCTTGAATCCCTTTGAAACAAAGATCAATGTATATAAGATCAAAGGATTTTTAGAGGAAGGAAATGGATGTTTAGATCAAAAAGTTTTTAGTGCAAAAAAAGTGAGAAAAATATGTAGAATGATCCAGTATTTATAGGGCCAGAAAATACTGTTTTGAAGCGTGCCGGTCCCCTTAATTAGGGGGCGGTCCCCTTAATGATTAAGGGGGCCGCCTAGTATAATTAAGGGGGCCGCCCTCTTGAACATTGGATTTTCTTGTCCTTTTGTGAGGGAAATTTTTCTGGATTAGATTTGTCATTTTTGGTTAAAAATTTGAATTCATAAATTTGTAATGAATTAAACATATTATTTTAATGCCAAAAATGTTTTATAAAAGATATAAAATGTTTTGTGACATTTTATAAATATCTAGTGATTAACAAAAGTGTTCCTTTGATCTTATAATGCATTTAGACACTTTGTTTATTCATACCTTAAGTGATTAGATGGTAAAGATGAGTATTTACTACTAAATACTTGTTTATGTCATGATCTTTGGTTTGATGAGTTTTCGTTTTGTGATTATCAAAACATAGAGATATCGAAAGATATGAATATCGTTTTTAGTCATTTATTTATATCAACAATCTCCCCCTTTTTGATAATTACAAAACCTAAACTCATTAAATCCAAAAATTAATTTTTAGACAAGTATTTAGTGAGTTTATATTCACTTCTCCCTCTTTTTGTAAAATAAAAAAGGTTTAAGCCAATAAGAAGGAAGCTCCCCCTTGATGTATGCTCCCCCTCGTTTGAGGGCACCAAGGGTTCGAGTAATGGAATTTTGCAAGAAAAATATTAGAAGCACAAGCATGGCACAAGCAAACACATATAACATAATACCAACTAATAATAAGCATGGCAAAAGATAATTAGAGACACATATTAAATCATTCATTAATAGAAAATGATTATGTCAACCCATAATCATTTTTACAAAGTCCATAAAGATAGAGTACTAAACTAAGTAGAACATCCTAATGTGCAAACAAGGAGTGTCACCAAACTTTCTTGAATCCCAAAATGGTTGAGGAGTTTTATTTGAAAAAGAGAAACATAAGCATATAAAATACTTGGTGGTTTAGTGGAGATAAACTTTTGGTTGCATGGATGTTGGTGAGTTTGGAGATGTGGAGCTTGTAGGTGGTGGATTTGAAGTTGGGTTTGTTGTTTGAGGGTTTTGATGTTGATCAAGTGATGATGTTTGTTGAGATCTAGTAAGAAGATACTCAATCCAAGTGAAGTGTTCATTCAATGCAATGGTTTGTTGTTGAAGGAAGATGGAACAAGAGCAATTATTAACATGCTTCTCAATTTGGTTGATGTTATATGGTGATGATGGTGAGCTTGATTGGGGTGGATTAAATTGCGTTTAGCAAGATGTAATGCTAAAAGAGCACTAAGCTCATGAGCCTCTTTTAGCTCCTCAACGAACTTCAAGTGTTCGGAGGAAGGTGATGGTGGTGGAACATGATAGTTGTCTTGGGTGAAGGTTTGAACATGCAACATAGGAATGGCATGTGAAGTTGTAGGATGTGGTGGTGGTACTCTTGGTGGTGGAGACATGGTTGAGCTTGGGTAGTCATGAGAACATGAAATGGGTGGAAGAGGTTTTTCATGAGTGGGTGGTGTTTTTGTTGAATGAGCAACATGTGAAGTATTGATTGAGAGATTGGGATTGTTGTTTTGGGATTGAGCATACTCATCATAAGATGAAGCATTAATGAGGGTATGAGTGGATGATAGGTTGTGAGATGAGTCATTAGTGTGGGTTTGAAGTTTAGTTGTTGGTTGACTTGGAACAACATCACTTGAGTTATGACAAGAATCAAGTTTTCTCCTCCAAACGGGTTTGACGGAGATTCTTGCGGTTCTTGAAATCTTTGGTTTTTGGTTGTTGGGAGATGACATGTTTGGGTGTGATGGCATTAATGATGGGAAGAGGGTATTTATAGTTGTAACACCCCCAATTCATGATGCAGCGGAATTCAACTTGGGTGTTACTCGACGGCACAACAGTCATAATAATAGAAAAACGAACTCTAACCGAGTCGTTTTATAAAGAGTTGTCATTCTTATTTATTCAAATATATCAGAGTTTACATAGTAAGGTCCCAAAAATGTTCCATGTTTCAAAATACATCAATATAAAGTCTTTTGATGTTTTATCGAATGACAAAGTAAGTTATAGCCTTCTTCCTTTCGTACGTGCCCTTCCGCTCCATTCTTGATTATCATGGACCGGAAATACATGCTTAAGAGGTCAACACAAAGGTTGAGTGATATTTATAGAGTTTGTTTAACGGTTGAACACAATATGTTGGTAGTATGAGTTAATTAGACTCATGCTTATGTTGGAAAACAAAACAGTTATTATTATATACTAAGCTCATGCAACCAATACGTTAACGGGTACCAATATCAATCGGCGGTTTTGTTGCCCCGGTAAGTATTTTGCCGTCATACTTAATGTTTCAAATATAGTGCATTCGTTTGAACTAATCTGCTCAAACAAATGGGATTCGTCAATCCCAATAGGCCTATTCACAATACTCGCGCTCACTAATACTAGTGATTAAATGGTTCATGATATGGGGCCTAGAATTGGCAAGGAAGGTACTTAGTAATAACAATCAGGCAGCATACAGTTTCAAAGAATTGTGTTCGGTTTAAAATAGCATGTATTCCCCCCAAGGGTTTGTAAAACATTGAAGTAATGTAAAGTGGGGCTATGAACTCACCTTATGTAAGATAGCAAGTAGTGAAGGTAATGGTTGGATCGTGAAGGTTTCTACGAGCAACCTATAATAGAATGTTGCGACTTAGGATCGGAGTAAAGAATATGAAGAAGTGCCTATATATATATCTTTCAATTAGTCCATGATGTGGTACTTTGTAAAGTGTAAGTCTTTGAAAAGAAATGATTCATGAAACATGTATAGTTTATATATCGTTTACTTCCATTCGGGCCGACATAATTCAGAAGTCATGTTAGTAAACGTTCGAGGAGCCAGGACACTTTAATTCGTAAATCCACAACTCATCTCGATGGCTTACATAATGAACTCCTCATATGAGGCTCCCTACTATTGTAGTAGTTGATAATATATATATATATATATATATATATATATATATATATATATATATATATATATATATATATATATATATATATATATATATATATATATATATATATATATAAGTTTTGATCCGAAAAGTTACATGTCCGATATTTGAATAAACTTAGGAAAGTTTATTTTTACATGAAGATTGTTATTAGGGTAAGTTTCTTATAACTTGTATCTCATGGTTCTTTTAGATGAAGTAGATCCAAATTGTATGTTCAAGTTATCGCCAACTCCTTGGTTCATGTTTTCGCCTAAGTAAGTTTATATGGTCATTTAGTCATGGCCTTGCCATAACCTTTGGTCATTGTTCCATGGTCATGAGACTCAACCTTGGCTCTAGCCATGGTTGTGGTCTTGATTCTAGGTCATAAGACCTCTTTGTTCTTTTTAAAACATAACCATTATATAGTGACTTATATATATATGTAAATAGCTGTTAAGAAACTGAGAAAAATCTCATTCGTTATTAGTTTTCTGGAGACGTGCTCCTGAGTTTTTGAAGAAAACGTGATTCCGGATAACTTTCGTGCTTTAACTTTTTCATGAAACGGACCAGAAAGGCCTCTTTTTGCGTGTTTTATATTCTGTCACAGAAACTATTTTGGCAGTTTTGCCGCAAAGTTTTGGTAACTTCAAATGGTCATAACTTTTGACTCGTATACTCGTTTTAGGTGGTTCAAGTTGCTATGGTTTCCTTGTTAGGTCCTATACTACAATATGTAATGATCCAATATCATAATTTTACCATTTTGATCAGGTCTTACCAAGAAAGTCACTAGTTTACTTGTTTCAATAACTTATCTTAACAATCAATTACAATAACTTGTTTTATTCATTTTTATACATCATGGACATGAATACAAGACATAATATAGCATGAATGATATGTAAATAACATGATTATGATATTTAACAAGAAGCATGTTAGGGTTTGGCTTACAACTTTTGGCTTTCAAATAAGAAAGGAAGTTAACATGTAAGGTAAGGACTTTGATAGACTTTAGCTTCAACCTACTTCACTTCATTCAATCTTTCTACTCTTGTATTCTTGAAAGATAGATGATGAAAGTTGAGGTGACTTGAGTGGATTCAAACTCAAGAGAAATCACCAAAGTATATAAGGTTTGGAAGTGTTTTGATTACCTAAACCAAACTAGGGTTTCTATCTTTGAACTTGCTCTTGAATCTTGCTTGAAACTAGAAGAAATTAAGCTAAGTGTGGAGTGTTTGGTGTGTGATGGTGGACGGCAAACAAAGGGGAGGGGGGGGGGGGGCTTTTATAGGTCCATGAGGAGGTTACAAAATGAGACTTTGTCAAAGCTTTCATAACAAGCTTCAACACATGTAACTCATCCAAGACATCTTAGCCTAGGATCAAGCCACACCAAGGGTGACTCCCCCCCCCTAATGGCGGTTCACAAGGGCTAGGGGGGTGAGTTGGCCTTTGCTTGATATTATCCTAAGTATTTGGATGAGTTTTGACTCCGGGAAATGCCAACCGTAAATGATTAAGCCTCAAAACGTAAAACCGGGTGTCGTAAAAATATGGAACTTGAAAGTATGGTTAAACATGTCATGACACTCCATAATAAAATATAAAATGAGTGGTAGGTTCCATTGGGGTGGTAAAACCCTGCTAAAACTGGAAACACGGGTCTAAAACGCGTAATACGTAAAATGTACGAATATTGTGTAAAATTGAGAAAAGTAAAATGTTACTTTTCTAATAGGATATAAATGATTTAAAATGACTTATAATGTCTAGACTGGGCTCAGTCTAGTGTCGGTTGGTATTAAATGTCTTTTAGACATCAAACCGTAAGCCTAAAAATCAAGGAATGACTTATAAAATCAAGGAATGATTTTTGGTCAAAGGAGGAGGGAAAAATATGTTGACTTATTCCAAAAAATGTGAAAACTCAAATCATCTTAGAAACGCGGTGCAGGTATAGGCTAAGGTTACGGCTGAGTAAAAACGCTTAAAAATGAAAATTCCAGTTTTTCACGGCCGAGGTTTATTTGGTCATGTTTTTCTCAGTCATGATTTATTCTCAAATAAATCATGAGTGTATCAAACATTTTTCTGATACGGGGAAAATTAACACGGTCGTGTTTCGTTGTGCGTAGAATTTTTGAATGACGTTTTACCCTAAAACGTGTAATTCCTTATTAACTTTTGCGAAAATGATCTGATGAGTGTCAAACTTTTAATTTGCTATGGAAATGATTTATCACTCGAGGCCAAGAAACAAAAATCAAATTTCGGGAAAACTTCGGGAAAAATGAATAGTAAAAATGAATAGTGAAATTTCCGGGAATAGTAATTAACCTGAAATTGCGAATTGTTATAGTCTCCACCCCAAATTTCACTATTCAATTTTACAAGGCGATACCCCAAATCTACCATCTCGGTCAGATATGATGGATATTGGTGCACCATGTCTTGAGACTATTTCTTTGACGTACAGTCGAGTTAGTTGTTCCATTTTGTAAGTCTCTTTGATTGGTATAAAGTGTGCGGATTTTGTGAGACGATCAACTATGACCCAAATGGAGTCATAACCGCTTGATGTCTTTGGGAGTTTGGTAATGAAGTCCATAGTAATTCTTTCCCATTTCCACACAGGAATCTCTGGTTGTTGTAATGGACCAGATGGTTTTTGATGTTCGGCTTTTACTTTGGAGCATGTAAGACATTTGCTAACGTATGTTGCAATATCGGCCTTCATGTTTGGCCACCAATAGAGTAACTTAAGATCATGATACATCTTATCAGATCCAGGATGTATGGAGTATTTAGACTTGTGTGATTCATACATGATCAAGTCTCGTAGGCCACCATAAAGTGGTAACCAACTTCGACCTTGGAAGCATAGAGTTCCATCTGAACGGGTTTCAAATTTCTTCTGTATCATGCCATCCAACTTTTCCTTTTGGATGTCTTCTTGTTTCACCACCTCAGCTTGAGCATGAAGGATTTGAGCAGGAAAGTTTGAATTTATGGTTAAAACTAAGGCTCGGACTCGTAGTGGTTTAACCCATTCCTTTCGGCTCAGGGCGTCGGCTACTACGTTTGCCTTTCCTGGGTGGTAACGAATGTCACAGTCATAATCACTCAGTAATTCTAACCAACGACGTTGTCTCATGTTTAGTTCTTTTTGGTTCAAAATGTGTTGTAGACTTTTATGATCGGTGTACACAGTACATCTAGTACCGTATAGATAGTGCCTCCAGATATTTAGTGCAAAGACTACAGCTCCTAACTCTAAGTCATGAGTGGTGTAATTTTCTTTATGAACCTTGAGTTGTCTTGAAGCATAAGCCATGACCTTATCACGTTGCATCAACACGGCACCTAAACCTTGGTGCGATGCATCACAATAGACTACAAAATCTTCGATTCCATTTGGCAATGCTAGAATAGGAGCACTACAACGTTTCTGTTTGAGGGTTTGGAAAGCTTTTTCTTCATCTTCATCCCACATGTATTTCTTGTTTTTCTGTGTTAACTTGGTCAAAGGTTTTGCTATTGAGTAAAATCCTTCAATAAACCTTCGGTAATACCCGGCTAGACCCAGAAATTGACGAATTTCTGTAGGTGTGGTAGGTGTTGGCCAATTTTTGATAGCTTCAATCTTAGCGGGATCGACATGTAAACCGGTCTTGTCAATCACATGCCCAAGGAATTGTACTGATTGAATCCAAAATTCACATTTGGAAAACTTTGCATACAATTTCTCTTCCTTGAGTAATCCTAAAATTGTTCTCAAGTGTTCTTTGTGCTCCTCTTCGTTTTTGGAATATATGAGAATGTCGTCTATGAATACGATCACGAATTTGTCCAAATATGGCTTACACACTCGATTCATGAGATCCATGAATACTGTCGGTGCATTAGTTAACCCAAATGGCATCACTTGGAATTCATGGTGACCATATCGTGTCCTAAAGGCTGTTTTTGGAATGTCTTCATCACGAACTCTAACTTGATGGTAACCTGATCGTAGGTCAATTTTTGAGTAATAGGTTGAACCTTGTAATTGATCGAATAAATCATCAATTCTTGGTAGTGGATATCGGTTCTTTATGGTTAATTTGTTTAGCTCACGATAGTCAATACACATTCGTAATGACCCATCTTTCTTTTTCACGAATAAAACTGGAGCTCCCCAAGGTGAGGAACTGGGTTGAATAAATCCCTTGTCCGAAAGTTCTTGTAATTGATTTGATAGCTCTTGCATCTCTGAAGGTGCTAGCCGGTAGGGTGCGCGGGCAACTGGCGCCGCTCCTGGTATTAAATCAATTCTGAATTCTATTTGACGATTTGGTGGTAGTCCGGGTAAATCTTCCGGAAACTCACGGGCAATAGTAACATCTTCGAGACGTTTTTCATCGGATTTCTTTTCGGTTACGTGGGCTAGGAAAGCATAACATCCTTTCTCAATGTACTTCATGGTTTTGATACATGAGATGATGTTTATTCGAGTTCCACTTTGATCACCACGAATGATCAAAGTTTCATTGTCACATGGAATGTGCACAACTCTTTCACCACAAATGATGTTAGCTTGATGTTTAGACAACCAATCCATGCCAATAACAACATCAAAACTTCCGAGTTCGATTGGCATAAGATTGATGTTAAAGGGGTGGTCTAAGAGATTAAGGGTACAGTTTGGGATTACGGTATTGGTATTTACTAAGTCACCGGTAGCTAGTTCAATACTATAACTAGTGGTTAAAGTGATTGATGGAATATCAAGTAAAGGCGCAATTCTAGTAGATATAAAGCTCATATCAGCACCAGAATCGAATAAGACTTTAACAGGAATGTTATTGAGTAAGAACGTACCGGTAACCACGTTCGGGTCTTGGTGTGGTTCTCCATTTCCCATGACATAGGTTCTACCGCGAGCACCTCCGCCTTGTGGTCCTTGGTTTTGAGGACAATTGTTCTTGAAGTGTCCCCTTTCACCACACCCAAAACATGTAACTATTGGCTGAGTGTTAGCCCCAGTAGCTACACCCTTGCCTCTACAATCCTTGGCAAGATGTCAGGGCTTTAGACACTTGTTGCACTTGGCCGGGCAGGGACCTGCATGATGGTAGTTGCACTTGGTACACTGTGGTAGAGTACCAACGTATTTACCTCCGGCTGGTGCAGCAACATAAGCCTTCGCGGCTTCTTGTCTTTTGTTCTGCTGATTGTGATGGTTGTTGTTTCGGGTTTGGTTGTTGTTGTTGTTGTTGTTGTTGTTGTTGTTGTTGTTGTTGTTGTTGTTGTTGTTGTTGTTGTTGTTGTTGTTGTTGTTGTTGTTGTTGTTGTTGTTACTTCCACAGTTACCATCCCATGGTCGCTTGTTGTTGTTGTTCTTATTGTTGTTGTTGTTGTTACGGTAGTTGGAGTTGTTGGTGTTATTGGTATTGTTGGCGTTGTTGGTGCTGTTGGTGTTGTTTTGCTTTCGGGTTTCTGTTGTACGCACCACTTGATCCATGAGGTTGCGAGACATCCGCATAGCTTCATCAAGTTCCTTGGGATTTGCTGAAGTTACATTCCCTTGTATACTTGATGGAAGTCCCCAGATATACCTTTCCAACAATTTCTCTTTGGTGGAAACCATTGTTGGACATAGTATCCTCAGTTCTTGGAATCGACGGTTGTAAGTTATGATGTCATTTCCCCTAACAGAATGATCCCAGAGTTCTACCTCTAACTTCTGCATTTCACTGCGGGCGCAGTACTCTTTGATCATCATTTTCTTCAAATTATCCCAAGAAATCTTATAAGTATTTTCAATGCCCATTGGTTGAGATATTGAATTCCACCATGATAATGCCTCATTCAACAGTGTACTTGTAGCATACTGAACTTTATCACTCTCAGTACATTTACTGGCCAAAAATACCGACTCCGCTTTTTCAAACCAGCGGGTCAAACCTACAGCTCCTTCAGTACCCTTAAATTTGATGGGTTCGCATTTCAAATAGGAAATGAATGAGCAACCCTTAGGTACTGTAGCAACATTTGTCACTGGAGGGATAGTTGGGTTTGGTCCTCCAATGTTGAGGCTGGCAATTCGGGCAGCTTCTGCAGCTATAGCAACTTCCGCAGCAGTGGCGGCTTCAGCGGCTGCTGTAGCATCAGCAGCTACTGCAGCATCTTCAATGGCTACTGCAGCACCAGCAGCTGTGGCGGCTTCGGCAGCTGCTATAGCTACTGCTGCTCGTTCCATTGTTAGTGCTACGTTGACACTGTCCTTAACTAGTTTGCGAATAGCAGCTTGAGTCATTGCTGGTGGTGTCTTCTTCTTTGGCGCCATGATTCTATTATTCAAAAGATATGTCGTAATTAGAGAGTTGTGAAATGAGCACAATTTTTGATAAGAATGATAGGATAATAATGTTGAAACTTAAAAGCATAACACATGATAGTATATAAAACAAGAATTTTATTCATATAACGTTGGTTGATTTACAAAATCGAAACCTATTACAAGCTTCTTCAAAATTTACTAACTGATACTTTCAGTTAGTAATTACAACGTTGTACAAAAGATAAGTAGTACTATAACACTAGTCTAACATCGGTTGGGAGGTTGTTGTAGTCCGGACGGATTATTATTTCCGTATGTTGCTAACACATCCACACTATCATTGGGACGGTATTCTTTGACATCCTTTTGGTATAGCCTTTGTTGTATGGCATACATTTGAGATTGCATTCCATACATCTCATTCCTGAGTTGATACCGGTCAAAGTTAGCAACATCCAATCGGATTTCTGCGGTATTTAGGCGGTTAGGTAGTCTGTGAATTTGTACCGCATCTTGTTCTTGGGCCCTCTCAACCAATGTAAGTCTATCCTTGACGTCATCCAAGCCGGTCAAGGGATTCAAGACTATTTCCCCAACATGGGTCAAGTCTCTCTTCACATAGCTCATGTCAAGCTTAAACCAATAAAGGTCTTCTCGAGCATTCATGGCATCCATTTTGGCAGAATTTACCTTGGATGTATAGTCATTCATTTGACTTGCCATGCTTTGAACTTTGAGTTGAGTTAGGTTGAGGGCTTGTCTCAAAGAATATATTTCGTATTGAGCCGAGTTCACGAACATATGTGTAGATGTAGATGTTCCGCCGACTTCGTAAGTAGACTTCGGAACTTGAGCTGGAGTGGTACGATTTGATTCGGATGAGTTTGGTGAAATAGGAGGTGGTGATGTATGGTGATAGATGTTGCACCACCATTTGTTCCTCTACTTCCTCAATGTCATCGATGCCTTCAATGTCAATATCCATTTCAGGATCTTCTTCGTAATCATCGATGTTTATGTCCATATCCATTTCAGGATCTTCGTCCAAATCTTCTTCATTGTCATCGACTAGATCCTCGTAAGGTTCTTCCTCGTCGTCGTAGTCAAGTGCTTCAAAGTAAGGATCATTGGGTCTGGGAAGAATTGGTAAATACTCAGGCATAGCAGGAAGATGATCGGGAGATGGAGGTACAGACATGATGTCTACAAAGAGTATTATGATGTCAAAATAAATCAAATGTTTATGGAAAATGCTCAAACTATGGCAATGTGTATATAACAATATACACATATGTTCATGTAGCATAACATGTGTAATAAGTCCATAATCTTCTGGAGGATGGAAGGCACGAAGAGCGGAAGGCTATAAAAATGTTTTTGCTTGTGATTGTAGTTATAGTTTAGGTCTCACTTAGACCCGTTTCTCTATAACCATGGCTCTGGTACCAATCTGTAACACCCCAAATTCATGATGCAGCGGAATTCAACTTGGGTGTCACTCGACGGCACAACAGTCATAATAATAGAAAAACGAACTCTAACCGAGTCGTTTTATAAAGAGTTGTCATTCTTATTTATTCAAATATATCAGAGTTTACATAGTAAGGTCCCAAAAAGGTTCCATGTTTCAAAATACATCAATATAAAGTCTTTTGATGTTTTACCGAATGACAAAGTAAGTTATAGCCTTCTTCCTTTAGTATGTGCCCTTCCGCTCCATTCTTGATTATCATGGACCTGAAATACATGCTTAAGAGGTCAACACAAAGGTTGAGTGATATTCATAGAGTTTGTTTAACGGTTGAACACAATATGTTGGTAGTATGAGTTAACTAGACTCATGCTTATGTTGGAAAACAAAACAGTTATTATTATATACTAAGCTCATGCAACCAATACGTTAACGGGTACCAATATCAATCGGCGGTTTTGTTGCCCCGGTAAGTATTTTGCCGTCATACTTAATGTTTCAAATATAGTGCATTCGTTTGAACTAATCTGCTCAAACAAATGGGATTCGTCAATCCCAATAGGCCTATTCACAATACTCACGCTCACTAATACTAGTGATTAAATGGTTCATGATATGGGGCCTAGGATTGGCAAGGAAGGTACTTAGTAATAATAAAACAATCAGGCAGCATACAGTTTCAAAGCATTGTGTTCGGTTTAAAATAGCATGTATTCCCCCCAAGGGTTTGTAAAACATTGAAGTAATGTAAACGTTCGAGGAGCCAGGACACTTTAATTCGTAAATCCACAACTCATCTCGACAGCTTACATAATGAACTTCTCACATGAGGCTCCCTACTATTGTAGTAGTTGATAATATATATATATATATATATATATATATATATATATATATATATATATATATATATATATATATATATATATATATATATATATATATATATATAAGTTTTGATCCGAAAAGTTACATGTCCGATATTTGAATAAACTTAGGAAAGTTTATTTTTACATGAAGATTGTTATTAGGGTAAGTTTCTTATAACTTGTATCTCATGGTTCTTTTAGATGAAGTAGATCCAAATTGTATGTTCAAGTTATCGCCAACTCCTTGGTTCATGTTTTCGCCTAAGTAAGTTTATATGGTCATTTAGTCATGGCCTTGCCATGACTTTTGGTCATTGTTCCATGGTCATGAGACTCAACCTTGGCTCTAGCCATAGTTGTGGTCTTTATTCTAGGTCATAAGACCTCTTTGTTCTTTTTAAAACATAACCATTATATAGTGACTTATATATATGTAAATAGCTGTTAAGAAACTGAGAAAAATCTCATTCGTTATTAGTTTTCTGGAGACGTGCTCCTGAGTTTTCGAAGAAAACGTGATTCCGGACAACTTTTGTGCTTTAACTTTTTCATGAAACGGACCAGAAAGGCCTCTTTTTGCGTATTTTATATTCTGTCACAGAAACTATTTTGGCAGTTTTGCCGCAAAGTTTTGGTAACTTCAAATGGTCATAACTTTTGACTCGTATACTCGTTTTAGGTGGTTCAAGTTGCTATGGTTTCCTTGTTAGGTCCTATACTACAATATGTAATAATCCAATATCATAATTTTACCATTTTGATCAGGTCTTACCAAGAAAGTCACTAGTTTACTTGTTTCAATAACTTATCTTAACAATCAATTACAATAACTTGTTTTATTTATTTTTATACATCATGGACATGAGTACAAGACATAATATAGCATGAATGATATGTAAATAACATGATTATGATATTTAACAAGAAGCATGTTAGGGTTTGGCTTACAACTTTTGGCTTTCAAATAAGAAAGGAAGTTAACATATAAGGTAAGGACTTTGATAGACTTTAGCTTCAACCTACTTCACTTCATGCAATCTTTCTACTCTTGTATTCTTGAAAGATAGATGATGAAAGTTGAGGTGGCTTGAGTGGATTCAAACTCAAGAGAAATCACCAAAGTATATGAGGTTTGGAAGTGTTTTGATTACCTAAACCAAACTAGGGTTTCTATCTTTGAACTTGCTCTTGAATCTTGCTTGAAACTAGAAGAAATTAAGCTAAGTGTGGAGTGTTTGGTGTGTGATGGTGGACGGCAAACAAAGGGGAGGGGGGGGGGGGGGGGGGCTTTTATAGGTCCATGAGGAGGTTACAAAATGAGACTTTGTCAAAGCTTTCATAACAAGCTTCAACACATGTAACTCATCCAAGACATCTTAGCCTAGGATCAAGCCACACCAAGGGTGACTCGCCCCCCCTAATGGCGGTTCACAAGAGCTAGGGGGGTGAGTTGGCCTTTGCTTGATATTATCCTAAGTATTTGGATGAGTTTTGACTCCGGGAAATGCCAACAGTAAATAATTAAGCCTCAAAACGTAAAACCGGGTGTCATAAAAATATGGAACTTGAAAGTATGGTTAAACATGTCATAACACTCCATAATAAAATATAAAATGAGTGGTAGGTTCCATTGGGGTGGTAAAACCCTGCTAAAACTGGAAACACGGGTTTAAAACGCGTAATACGTAAAATGTACGAATATTGTGTAAAATTGAGAAAAGTAAAATGTTAGTTTTCTAATTGGGTATAAATGATTTAAAATGACTTATAATGTCTAGACTGAGCTCAGTCTAGTGTTGGTTGGTATTAAATGTCTTTTAGACATCAAACCGTAAGCCTAAAAATCAAGGAATGACTTATAAAATCAAGGAATGATTTTTGGTCAAAGGAGGAGGCAAAAATATGTTGACTTATTCCAAAAAATGTGAAAACTCAAATCATCTTAGAAACGCGGTGCAGGTATAGGCTAAGGTTACGGCTGAGTAAAAACCCTTAAAAATGAAAATTCCAGTTTTTCACGACCGAGGTTTATTTGGTCATGTTTTTCTCAGTCATGATTTATTCTCAAATAAATCATGAGTGTATCAAACATTTTTCTGATACGAGGAAAATTAACGCGGCCGTGTTTCGTTGTGCGTAGAATTTTTGAATGACGTTTTACCCTAAAACGTGTAATTCCTTATTAACTTTTGCGAAAATGATCTGATGAGTGTCAAACTTTTAATTTTCTATGGAAATGATTTATCACTCGAGGCCAAGAAACAAAAATCAAATTTCGGGAAAAATGAATAGTAAAAGTGAATAGTAAAAATAAATAGTAAAAGTGAATAGTGAAATTTCCGGGAATAGTAATTAACCTGAAATTGCGAATTGTTACAATAGTGTATGAGAAATGTGGTTTAGGAAGGTAAATTTTGAGGGATAGTATGGGACAAAATATGTTTGTGAATTTTGGGAAGTATAAGGTGAAATGGGTCAAAAAGTGATAAAGAAAACAGTATCCCCGACCATCAGATGGCCGGTCCCTTTAATTAGGGGTCGGTCCCCTTAAAATTAAGCGGGCCGCCTTATATAATTAAGGGGGCCGCCCATCTGGTGATTCCCAGAATGCCAGAAATGGGTCTTTGGCAGAAAATTTTCAAAAAGGTTGTGTTTTTGGATTTGGATTCAAGTAAGTTCAACTCTTTGAGGCAATATAGGGCATACTATTCATGAATGTAGAGATAGGCAACCATCCAATCTACTAATTGATCAATTAAGATAGGCAACCAAGGAAGCAATAAAGCAAACTAGTTAAATATGCAACTATATGAAGATGATAATATGTAGGCTAGTGCAAACATATTGATGATTGTTTACAAGTAACAAGTAGGAAGATATGATTATATAGACTTCAAGACTTGTTACAAACAAGCTCTATATGGGCAAACCATGATTCTCATGAAATGATTTGATTGAAATGTGAATGTCATATCCACAGAAGTGTATGACACATATGAGATAATCAAATATGTTTTAAACAAAACGTTTTTAGTTTTATTCAACAATGTTTTGGAATAAATTCAAGTGTGTATTACAATAAAATAAATTGAGTTTTGTTTCATAACATGAGAAAAATAATTCAATCTTGATTTTGATTAAAATAAAGTTATGGTAGCTTATAGTTAAACATGTTGTTTGAAGAAAAATAATATAGATATTTGAAAGATTTTTATTCAAAGAGAAAGGTTTTAAACATGATGTTTTGATATTGATAATCAAGAAAATACAAGTAAAGAATTTGAAATGAAAACTTATCATACTCAAGAGAATCAATTAAGCCCATTGTCACATATAATCATCTCTAATGGCAACTAAAGATATGGAAGAGAGATGGTAGATATTTATGATCTAAATGCTATGAGATAGAGAGGGACAAAATAAATCATCTATGGATACAAGTTAGACATTTATATATATATATATATATATATATATATATATATATATATATATATATATATATATATATATATATATATATATATATATATATATATGTATACAAAGAACATCATAATATTAAGTTACTAACAAGTCTTAATTATAATGCATCTATTAATGCAACTAGTAAGATCATATAGCTTAAATGGTAAGTATTCTACTATAGATCATAGAAGATCTTCAATATAAATGAAGACCAAGAAAAATGATAATAGACTTTTTTTGGGTAAAGGGGAGTAATCCTGCACCCTGGTAAATGACATTAACCAAAAACATTGAAGTACAAAATGACGAGGGTGATTTCCCTCGCCCTCAGTCCCTTAGGACACTAACAAGACACCTATCTAAGAATGACATACCATTCTTAAAACAACATGCACAACATGTGCAACTGACCAAAACATAGAACTTTAACAACAAGAGGGTTAATTTTCCTAATATCATATATGCATATATTAGTATTAATGATCTAAAAGCATGGCAACTTATAAATTAAATCATATTCATATACTAATTAAAGCATACTTTAATATAATGTAATATTGGCAAGTTTTTGAAAAGAAAACTTATCTCATGTCCAACTTATCTTAAAGTGTGGCCATGAGAGTGATGGGAGACATCTTAAAAGTTTGCCCAAAACATGTCGAAGTAGCAATGTAAAGTTCCAACTCAATAGACATCAAGGGAGCTTGATCCTAAATGCTTAATCGATCACACCAATCATCACAAGACGTGAAGACAAAGAATAGTGGTGCATTGAAACCTTCGTCTTGAAATAGTAACGAACACACCACAAAACCAATACTCCAAAAGTGAAGAACAAAATGCCGAGACAATAGATGACCGCAACAACGTCATAGGCAAATCATGTGCAGAATGTGAACCATAGTGATATGAACCAATAGTCGTCAAAAGTAAGTGAGCAAGGTGAGCAATCCACAACTTAAAAGTCTCTTCGTTCATTAATCACCTAAACATGATAAAGAGCTTGGTACCCAGATTCTCATGGGTCCGAATTGGTTAGTTGAGAACATCCATTGCATTTAAATGCACATGATGAGGATGTCGTCGAGAAGTACAAGAATTCATCAATAGTTTGTTTTAATCAACAAACAATGACTTTCTTGACTAGAGAGATAAATAGTGAGCATAGGTAATATTAGTTCTAAATTTCTCCAGTAGGTTTAACAAATTTTATTTGTTTTGATGCATTTGTTGAAGGATCATTTACGGTAAATCCTAAGCCGGTTTTATCATAAAATGACTTTTGAATGTTAAGTAAATATTTTAAAGATCTAGAGCTATTTTCAAATTTTCCTAATATTTTTGCTTTTTCATTTTCTATTTTAATTTCATGTTTATAGTCTTGACAAAATTTACATTTAAGATCAATTTCAGTATTGCTTTCAAGTCTAGACATTTTATCTTCTAAAATTATTTCCTTTTGAAAATTGTTTTCAATGAATATTGAAGATTTATTTTTAGGAATCATTTTTGAGTCAATGTTGCAAAAATGTTTGAAGTTGTTTTCCAATTTTGAAAATTCTAATATAAATTGATCATAGCAAAAATGTTCGGTTTCGGATTGTACCTTATTAGTAGTTGTGTAATCTTCACATGCTATATGTTGATCAATTCCATCGTCCATGTCGCTCCATGTTTTACTTGTAGTTTCGCTTAGATCGAGAGGCATGTAGTCCTTGCCATCAATACTTGTATTCCCATTTGTTTGAATATTCTCACAAGCCGTATTATCATCGTCTTCTTCGTACTTGTTGCACCATGATTTATTAACACTCTTTCTTCGGATTTGGCTCATGTATTCTTCGTTATTGTTACCTTCAATGATCACATTTGAACTAGTAGTACATGTATTTATTTCAACTAAATATTTATCTATTAAAATTTTCTAGAGTAACTATTTCTTGTGCAATATCAAGTTTATCATCTTTGGTTTTACATTTCTCTTGGTGAAACTTTAAAAGACATTTCCAAATATCATTTGCCGTTTTAGAAAAAAATAATCTTTCATATTCAACTCTTGGTAGAGTTTTGAAGATAAGTAATTTGGCTTTAGTATTTTTATCAATTTTGGTTTGAAGATTATTATATTGATTTTCAAAATCCATTTTGGTTGGTTTAAGATCACCAATTGAAATGATATGCCAAAGATCAAGATCTATTGATTTCACATAATTTTCAGATTTATTTTTCCATTCAAGAAAATGATCATTTTCAAATAATGGTGGTTTTTGCGTAAATACCCCTTCTAGATATTTTTCGAATTCCATAGATCGTTACAAGTTTTAAAATACAATATATTTTAAAAATCTTGCTAGACGTGGCTCTTGATACTAATTGTGGAAAACTAGAAAGGGTGGGGGGGGGGGGTTGAATAGTTTTTCGTCTTTTTCGTCTAATAAAAGTTTTGCTTCTAAAGAATTGATGATAACCGTAAAACCTTTGAAGCTAAAGCGTAAGTACAAGTTTATTTACACTTAGCATAAAAATACTACTTATTTAAAATGTTGTGTAGCAATAATAAAATCATATATCTCTCATAAATATATGTTTGTATTTATATATGTATATGTGTTTTAAAAGTGTATATACTTATAGTTTACTTATGTAAAATTAATGTTGTGAATGGAACCTAGTTTTGACCTTTATGTGAAATCAATATATGCACAACACACAATTATAACTATGTACGAAAAGCTAATAAGTAAGTAAGCAAAGAGTGAGAGATGGAAAGATCAAACCGAGAGACAAAGGATTTATAGTGGTTTGGCTACAAGGACACCTTCCTTGCCCTACTCAACTCCCCGAGCACCAAACTCGAGAGTTTTCTTCACTAAGTTAATAACCTCCCTTATGGCGGAGAAAACCGTACACACCAAAGCTTACACCGATTTACGACACTAAGCAAAATGTCGAGTTCTAATCGTAGCTAGAACCAATCTCACAACTATTTTCACACCACACCTTCTTCACACTTTTTCACTTCTTCAATACTTCTTCGCACTAAAAGTATCTTCACGCCTTCACAAATTCTTCACGACTTCAAGGACTAACACCTTCACAACTTCAAGGCTCTAACTTCTTCACAACTTCAAGGCTCTAACTTCTTCACAACTTCAAGTCTTCAATGTCTTCTTAACTTGGAAGTTCCAATTTCTTCACTACTAATCACTATTGCTAATATTTCCTATCACCACTACTATGAAACACTACTTCTTCACTTCAAGTTCCACTTCACACTTACAACAATTCTAGATTTTATAACACAATCTAGCTATCTAATACATACACCTTATTCACCAAAATATGAAGGATCAACAAGATGAAATAAACAAACAACTTAGATAGCAAGATGATACTAAGTTGTAATACTTCTAATAGAAGTATTCTTCTCTTTGCACTTGAGTGTTGAGGCTTGAATCACTTTGAAACAAAGATCAATGTATATAAGATCAAAGGATTTTTAGAGGAAGGAAATGGATGTTTAGATCAGAAAGTTTTTAGTGCAAAAAAAGTGAGAAAAATATGTGGAATGATCCAGTATTTATAGGGCGAGAAAATACTGTTCTGGAGCGTGCCAGTCCCCTTAATTAGGGGGCGGTCCCCTTAATGATTAAGGGGGCCGCCTAGTATAATTAAGGGGGCCGCCCTTTTGAACGTTGGATTTTCTTGTCCTTTTGTGAGGGAAATTTTTCTGGATTAGATTTGCCATTTTTGGTTGAAAATTTGAATTCATAAATTTGTAATGAATTAAACATATTCTTTTAATGCCAAAAATGTTTTATAAAAGATATAAAATGTTTTGTGACATTTTATAAATATCTATTGATTAACAAAAGTGTTCTTTTGATCTTATAATGCATTTAGACACTTTGTTTATTCATACCTTAAGTGATTAGATGGTAAAAATGAGTATTTACTACTAAATACTTGTTTATGTCATGATCTTTGGTTTGATGAGTTTTCGTTTTGTGATTATCAAAACATAGAGATATCGAAAGATATGAATAACGTTTTTAGTCATTTATTTATATCAACACAGTATGTATTCAAACTTATGGGATTTTGAAAAATGACCCATGAAATCTATACCCTATATGTCAAATATCTCACATACTTGTATATATTTTAAAAGCATTTCATCTCGTTTTGATATATTTCCGGTTTTTTGACATGCTTCACAAAGGTGAACTAAGGTATGGGCTTCTTTGAATATTGTTAGCCAATAGAAACCAGATTCTAGGACTTTTCTGGCTGTGATGGATGGTCCATAATGTCCTCCAGTTGGTCCATGATGACATGCATCTAGAATGGATCGGGTTCAGGTCCTGCCACACATCTTCTTATGATCCCATCAGGACATATCTTAAAAAGATGTGGCTTTTCCAAAAAGAAGTTTTTAAGATCGGAAAAGAATTTTTTCTTTTGTTGGTATGTCATGTTTTTAGGTAGAATTTGTCCAACCAAATAATTTGCAAAATCAGCAAACCAAGGTTCTTTATCTGAATTTATTTCCATCAGAATTTCTTCTGGAAAGTAATCGTTTATTTCAAATTCTTCATCGTCACCATCCTGTTTCTAAATTCTAGATAGGTGATCTGCTGCAACATTATCAGCACCCGTTTTTGTCTTTTATCTCAATATCGAATTCTTGTAAGAGCAAAACCCATTGTATGAGACGAGGTTTGGCATCTAACTTCTTAAAGAGATATTTTAATGCTGAATGATCTGTGTAAACAACCGTTTTAGATAGAACAAGATATGATCAGAATTTATCAAATGCAAATACAACTGGCATTAGCTCTTTTTCTGTTACCGTATCATTTTGTTGGGCTGCATTCAATGTTCTACTAGCAAAGTAGATTGGATGAAAATGTTTTACTTTTTTTTGGCCAAGTACGGCTCCAACAGCACTTTCATGTGCATCACACATTAGCTTAAATCGAAGATTCCAATCTGGGCTTGCTATGATAGGTGTGCATGTAAGTTTTTCTTTTAATAGTTCAAATGCTTTTATGCATTCTTCATTGAATTCGAATGGAACGTCTTTTTCAAGTAGCTTAGCTAAAGGTTTAGTTATCTTAGAGAAATCTTTTATGAATCTACGGTAAAAACCGGCATGTCCAAGAAAACTTCTAATACCTTTGATATTAGTAGGAGGTCGTAGTTTTGTTATGACTTTGATTTTTGCTTTGTCAACTTATAATCCTACTCCAGACACTTTATATCCGAGCATAATTCCTTCTTTAACCATGAAATGGCATTTTTCCCAATTGAGAACTAAGTTAGTTTCTTCACATCTTTTAAGCATTTTGCTTAAATTGACCAAACAACTTTTGAATGAATTTCCGAAAATAGAGAAATCGTCCATGAAAACTTCCATAGATTTTTCAATCATATCATGAAATATTGTAATCACGCATCTTTGGAATGTAGCAGGTGCATTACATAAACCTAAAGGCATTCTTCTGTAAGCATATGTTCCAAAAGGACATGTGAATGTTGTTTTTTCTTGATCGAGAGGATCGATTGGAATTTGAAAGTATCCAGAAAAACCATCACGAAAACAAAAAATTTCATTTCCTGCCAGTCTTCCTAGCATTTGATCCATAAAGGGTAAGGGGAAGTGATCTTTGGCTGTAGCCTCGTTGAGTTTTTGGTTATCAATACAAACTCTCCAACCAGTGATTGTTCTGGCTGGGACTAACTCATCATTCTTATTTGTGACCACGGTGATACCACCTTTCTTTGGCACACAATGAATAAGGCTTACCCATGGGCTATCAGCAATGGGATAAATAATTTCGGCATCGAGGAGTTTAGTTACTTCCTTTTTCACTACTTCTTGCATATTAGGATTTAACCTTCTTTGTTTCTGGACAACTGGTTTCTTGTCATCCAGCATTTTGATGCGTGGGAATTGCACCAGGCTTTACCTCTCGAGGGATCTCGAGAAGCTTACAACCCCCACCAGGCAGTGTACCTGATCGTTGTAGTATAGTATAGTGACAAGTACCGGGGGATTGATCGTTCTACTCAGGAATAGTGTCGCTAGGATTAGAAAGCATAAGAACTAGGTCTAGAGGTGAGGGATGATTCTTTTTGTATTTTTATGTTTTATAAAAGCAAGTAAAAATCTCGGGTTTTGGAAGAATGGGCGGAATTAGTTGCTAGTCAACTAACCCAATAACTACAGATGCAATCAAAATAAAATAACAGAAATGTAAATAAAACTAATTACTAATGTGGTGTGAGCAATAGATGGGAGAATTGTGTTTACTTAGATTTCACTACTCCCTAGATATCTTTTACATGTTAATTATTTGTTACAGTTGCATGGATGACGGGTTATATTCCTTAATACCAATCATGGGGTGGCGTACTTACTTCCCCAATTCTATAAGCTCCTACTTCACTCCTATGTCGAGCCTGCAAGAAGCTCCTAACACGGGATCACTAGAATTCGCTCATGCATTAAATACAACCATAAAAACCTAGTACACATCGGTTCATGTTTCTTAAGACGTTCAAGCAAGTTACACAATGGAGATCTGCCAGTTTTCTTAAGCCTAACATTGAAATCATTCATCCATTACAACTATAAACAAGCAATCAACCTATAATCAACATCTAGGTTTCATTACATCTAAGCAAACACACAAGAGATCTAGCCTAGCATGTTAAAATCGAGACAAGTGTAAGATATATTCAAACAACACATAGACATATTGAATGAATTGAAAGGATACTTATATCAATTGAACATGAAGGGTTTCAAGGGGTGAAAACCCTTGAAAATACTGTAAAAGTCGTGTTAGGGTTTATGAAGTTCGACCCTAAAATTCTCCTCCCAAGTTACACACTTAATGAATGAAAATTAGAAAAGTATATATAGATTTCATGAGGTGACGGCGTCAAGAGGAAATTTCTGACGCCGTCATCTCGCCACCAATAAAATTCTCGGACTGCCTAGATCCAGATCTGACGCCGCCATGTGTATTTCTGTTCTGGGCCGTCACCACTTTTACTCTTGACGGCCTTCTTTTGACGCCGTCACGTTTTCTCTGGGTCGTCAACAAAGTTGCACTTGACGCCGTCATCAAAACATTCTTGACGCCGTCAGGTACTGTTCCCAGCAAGGAAAATCAAGACTTTGCCGTTTTCTTCACTTTAATGCTCCAAAAACGTCCAAAATGCTTCCTTTTCTAGAATTCACTCCCAAAGTACCTAAAATCACAAAAGGAACGATTTAGGGCAATATTTGATCAAATAAATTCCAATTTCGGCTTAAATGACCCCCTAAAAACGGATCATTTTTTGCCTCATCATACACCCTTACACTTGAGATTTGCTTGTCCTCAAGCAAATGCGCTTTTATTCTAGTTAAAATACAAGTTAGGGGTCATTTAACACTAATATAAAAGTAATTACAACAAATAATCATTCCACCAAAGACAAGCACAGAGGTCATACACTAGCACCTCACAAATAGTGTTTAGATACTCACATCTCTCGGGTGTAATAAAGTATATATCACAATATGGAAATGGGAAACATCTCTCACTACCTGTCATAACAAAATAGATTACCATAGGCTTGGGAAAGGATCAAACCTCCACCACATGGCGTAAGTACCTAGGATAAACTATCAAAGAGGTCTTTCAAAGGGTTGTAACGTTAGGTGTAGGGATATGGAATACACGGTTTTGTTGGATATATGCAGTCTTTACTGGTGGCGAGTTAACAATCTTGGTTAATTACATGTACAATATGGTGTTGCTAAGCCAAGACTAGACTCGACTTAAGCTAATAAATGAAAAATAACAAAAACATAAAACAAACATAAAATGAAGCGGGATGGTAGTCCGTATGTTTTTTTATTTTTTATTTTTTATTTTTTTTATTATTTTTTTTTTGCATACACTGTTACCCTACCATCCAAAATAATACATCATAGGGAATGAACATTCCCTTACACTTGAATTTTTACATACTTTACAATAAACTAATCTAATGACTCGAATTAAGATAATCAAAACACTTGGAGTACTTTTAAGATTAACGTACATATGGGGGTAATAATATGATATTCTTCCCCATTACTCCATAACATAAGTACTTTACCCATGAGTCCCAATCGTCCCAAAACAATATGTACAAGGATATGACTCGACTTAGCAACCATGTAATCAATTAGATAATTAACTAAGGGTTTAACAAATAACAATAATGCACTAAAGATGAGTGCATACACGGAAGGCTAAGGCGATTTGGGTGTACATTTAAGTGGGGTGTAACAAATTCTTCATTTAAGTAAGATGCTTAAAGTTAGAAACAAAAAGATAGGCTCGGAGGGGTGTACCAGGGGTTTTGTGTACTAAAAATGAGTACAACGCTAAGGGTGTGGGAAAAATTAATTGACTTAACTAGCCAAGTAATATGACTTAAATGGTCAAGTAATTATGATACGGGTTTAACACAAGGGTGATCCTAATGCCTCTTATCATGTAGTAAATCCTACTACACGAATGTAGTTTCACTAGCGGTCTCGGGATGCATCACTAACGCAAGTTCTAGAATCTAAATGCTACCGGTACACTCATAAGCACTAATAGTAAATGCTTTTCCTATCAAATCCAAAGGCGAACCTCACATATTTGGGTGGAAAATTTTTCTGAATGGTACGGTTTTGTGCTAGTTATACAACTCCTATCCATGAGACGCTTGCTATGGCTAAAGTTTCACTCCTAAATGTTGTAAAAAAATTTAAATTTGGCGCTAAAATTACACTAACAAGTATTTCTCATAGTTTTATTACACACCTACCATCAAACAAACAAACTCAAGAGAAAGTGTATCCTATGAGGTATCATCATTTACTCTCCCCTTACACTTAGGATGAACATTGTCCCCAATGTTCAATTAAAGATTGTAAAAGTAAAACAGGTAAAAGAATGAAATCAAATACTCCCCTGATTCGCTCGGTATGGATAGTGTGTTAACAAGGTTAGATCTTCCTCCAAGAAAATGAACAATCAAAGCTTCCCTTCCAGAATATAAATCATCTTCTTGTCATACATAACATGTTAAACCTGAGAAAACAAACAAGGCAACCTCGCGTAAAATCGGCGGCAATCTATATATGATAATAAATCCTAGAAAACAAAGTAAGATATAATGCTTGTGGAATGAATGTTTGTAGATTCCCTGGAGATTTTAAAACTAAAGAATTAACAAAAACTTTAAGACTCCGTTAGAAAAACAAAACTAGCAAAATTTCCAGAATTTTACACGTGACGCCGTCAGGAGTTTCTTCCTGACGCCGTCAGAAGTGACCTGCAGAAATCTTTATGTTAAGTTTCTGGAAAAACCTTGTCCTACTTCCTAGAAAATCCTGCAAAATATCATTATGACTCGATACAAGCATTTGACTCTAACAAATACGAATATACATGTTCATTTAATATTGTGGAGAATCATGATCAATTTTGTTTCTTAAAAACATATTTGGGGTTTCCCCTTACACTTATCTTTTGCGAAATACCCTTGGATGAAGTTAAGACTAAGCCAAACGACAAAATAAAGTATTTTCACCATTTTAGTTTTGAAACATGATCTACCAACAATAAAAATAAAGAATGCATACGGAAACAAATAACTATCAAACAAAATAAAAATCACACAAAGCATGGGTTGCCTCCCAAGAAGTGCTTTTCTTTATTTATGAGTCTTGTAGCTAGACTCAAGGTCATAGGTTACTACGTGACCTCATCGTTGGTCTCACTCTTTGATTGTAAATGTTCTTTATAGAGACCAACCACCTTTTTCTCAATTGTTCCTATAATCCTATTGGCAAATTCCTTATCGACTTTATACTTCGGTCCTAGAGTCAAGCAATCTTTGTAGAAAAGACTCTTCTTTTCCCATACATAATCCATGCCCTTTTTCTTATCCTCTTCATTGATGTCCTCGAAAGCACCAATGTTATCCATGTCAAATCGGGGCACAAAAAGAAATTCTTTCATTCTATTAGGCATCCTATAAGTGATCCTATTGGTGTTACTAGCAAATCAGATTGTCCCTTCTACCTCATCATATTCTAACTTGGACTCTTCAACAAACGGTTTACCAAACACAGCATTGGATAAGCGACAATCAATAACATTAGCAAGATCTTCAACAACCATAAAGTCAGTGATATAGGTAAAATTCCCAACAAAGACATGTAGACCTTTAATTCTCCCGACAAAGTTACAAACTCCACCGGGGTATTTGGGATCTCTTCTAGGTCCAAGTCTTGTTTTCACTATATCATTATAGACACTTGAGGACATAATGTTGATTGGGGATTTAAAATCAATGTAAGCATTGTCAATATGCTTATACCCAATCATACATGGTATCTTAGCATTCTTAAGATCGCCTCTCTTTATTCTTGTAAACTCCCGTAAATTTCCCTATAAATAGTAAACGTAAATCAAAGACTAATATATCATTACATTAATTTATAACGTTTTTACCAATAACATTTTTTTTTTAATTTTTATCAAATATACTATGTTACTTGAAAATCACTACGATATTTATGATCCCTGTTTGCTTGGAACGATACTCACACATGTACCACTATAGTCTAAAATCGCGAGAATATTAAAAATTTCTTTTATTCGTTACGAACCTGCATTTTCCAACATTTTTCAAATTTACTATTCATCGGTTACTATTCACCAAACACTATTCATCATTTCACTATTCGTTTTTTTTGGAGTCAGTTAGTGATATCGAGATGTTTTTCAAAAGTTTTACTATTCACAAAACACTATTCACAAAACACTATTTACAAAACACTATTCACTCTCGGACTCACGTAAACGTTTCACTAAATAAATTTCTAAACTTATCACTAATCACAATTAATACTTTACTAATCCTAACTTACACCTAACCGGACCCTTAATTAAGTTTCCAAGCCCAAAATCTTATCCGGCCTGTTACTATTCCTAGCCCAAACCAAACTAAGCCCATTTTCCTTTATTTTGTTTTCAAACATTCGACTAGGACAAGTAAGAAACGAGCTTCGTATGCTCAAATCCTACACACGACGCCCAAATATTTTTACACATACTCGTTCCTCCCCTAGCCAACATATAGAGTGTCGAATTTTAGTGCCCCACGTTGAGTCTAAATACGATTTTACTAGGCAAAGCCTTTGTCCCTAAAAACGGTTTCATAAAATTTCATCTAAGCCAAAACTTGACCATTTTAACCCACGTTTATTTCTATAACCTCCTAAAATCATTTCTAAACCAAACCTAATGTCTAAATATTGCAAAATTATCAAACCTCACACACTATACACGAATTTACAAATTGGTTCACAAGAGAAATAATTGGTCGACATATATTTCCAAACCAAACAAGTACTTCCATATTTTAAGCACACTCCATCTCATATTATATTCACTAGGCATAGTACCATGCATGCATGCAATATAAGTAGCCATGCATGCAATACTTTCGTTTCATTTCCATGCAAAACCGAAAAATCACCAAATATTTCTAAGTAGTCAAGTTAAGCATTGGGTCGAAGCATTGAGTAGGAATTTAAGGAATTCGTGTGGGTTTAGGAGGAACACGTTATTGTTTGTGAACCTTGGTCGAGCACACATACACACTACGTACTCATGTCACTCACTTCTCGACTCTACGTCTTGTTTTACCCACCATTTTGGTGTCGTAAGTTACTAACAAACTCTTTTCAATAATTATATAAAACTTTCATTTGCATTAATTTTTATACGCGACACAAACAAATACACCTTAGTATTCAAAAACTAAATAAACGACATATATATATATATATTTTACGTTCGTCTATATATCTTACACCCAATCGAGTTATGTAAAGTTTTGAAACTAAAAAGCTACGTACGAACCATTTTGGAGTACATTCCTAAGCGTACCACAACAACTATGAAAAACTCTAAAATTTTTCAAAGTCTTTTGTTTTATAAAAACTTGTCCCATGCTAGCCCAAAACGCACGTATATCTTATAAATTTTACTTAACAAGCATGCCATTTTATTTCACAAACTAATAGTCCTCATGACAAACAATCATTTTCGTATAAAAACCTTGTAATAAAAATCGTGTTTTGAACCTATAAAAGTCACAAAGTAAACCGGCATACGAACTAGTTTTAAAAATTAAGTTGTATCGATTGGGCCTTAAGGCCCAATCATTTCAAAATAAGCTAATCGTATAAGCTGAGTGGCAACTTTTTCATGCTCCTAACATTAACCCAAAACAAGGCCCAAAACTCCCGTAGGCCCATTGGATCTAAAAATGCTAACGGGCCTTACATGTCGTTCAAAGCCCATAAGCTATCAAATTAACTTTTCGAACTAATAAGCTGGTAGAATAAGCTCAATAAGCTGTTTTGAAACTATTTAAGAAATAAAAACATTAAGTTTTGAAAATTGTGAATTTTGGACTAAAATTGCAAAGTTTATGAAAATCGGGTTAAAAGTGTCAACTTTCCAAAGTTTCGGTATAAAATGTCATTTCGTAAATTAAAGGGTGAAAAATGATTTTTATAAACTCTAGGGTGAAAGGTGTAAGAAATATAAAGTATTGGACGTAAAATGTAAATATATTTAATTTTGGACTAGTGGCGTAACGCTAACGCCGTTAGGGTAAAAAGTGTAAATTTTTAGAAAATACAAGGGCCATATATATAAAATTAATATTTTTATTTTTACTTTCTATTTTTACAATTTCACGTAGCAACGTTACATTTATTTTCAAACTATTTTTTTTATTACTATTATTATTATTATTAAACGTTACGTTTATTTTCAAACTGTTATTCTTATTACTATTATTACTATTAAACGTTACGTTTATTTTCAAACTATTATTCTTATTACTATTATTATTATTAAACATTACGTTTATTTTCAAACTATTATTTTTATTACTATTATTATTAAACGTTATGTTTATTTTCAAACTATTATTATTATTACTATTATTACTATTATTAAACGTTACGTTTTATTTCAAACTATCGTTATTATTATTATTAAACCTTACGTTATATTCATATATATATATATATAACTAAACTAAACGTACGATATACGATAAAAATCCAAAAGTCTTACTAACGTTAAATTAACAAATCATGCATTTAAAAACTACTCGCGATTAAAACATTAAGACTACCAAACACTAAAACATGCCATATATTATCTAGGTCGTGTGTGGAGCCGTTCCCATTTTGCAAACTGAGTATCGATATTTTTATTCACTAAATCACTAAGGTGAGTTCATAGCCTCGCCTTTACTTGTTTAAATGTTTTATAAACCCTGCGAGGGGGATACATGCTAGTTTTTACAAACTGAACACAAGTATTTTCTTGGTATGCTTTACCTGATCTCGTTATTGCTTAAGTACCTTTTCTTGCTAAAAGCCCCTCATATCATGAGCCTTAGTCACCCAAAGAGGTGAACGTAAATAATTGTGGATAGATCTATTAGGGATTGACAATCCCCGTTTGGGAGTTGGAGAAAACAACCAAACGCACTTTATTTGAAATCTAATAGGTTACTGGCAAGGACCTATCCCGAGGGCCCCCTGTTACTATAATCCATCATTCGTGATGAGATCTGTTAATCGGCTGAGTGTCATGAGCTTAATGCAATAACAACTGATTTTTAACTTATAATTGTATACCGGTGCAATTATCACTTATAGCTTGTGTTCAACTTTTAAACTTAAACCTATGAATATCACTCAACTTTTGTTGACTTTTAGCATGTTTATCTCAGTTCTAAAATGAGCAAGGATGGGACGGAAGAGCACGAAAATTTCAAAAAGGCTATAAAATTTTACTATCATTTGAAAACCTATTTAACAAATTTTGAAAACCACTGGGACCTCATCTTTAAAACTCTGATATTTACAAAACTTCGAATGATAAATATTTTTAGAAAAAAATCATTTTCTACTGAAAAACTATGAGCTGTGAAGTAACACTCAATCTTTATTCCGCTGCAAATATTTCAAAATTGGGGGTGTTACAGATTGGCATCAGAGCTTTGGTTATAGCGAAACAGATCTATTTTGGATCTGAACTATAACCATTTTTACAAACAAAACAATTTATAGCCCTACACTCTTCGTGCTTTCCGTGCCTGCATACTACCTTGCTCAGTACATTACCTGTTAAGATTAGTCTGCATGTTTAGAAATTGCGCTTACATAATTTTTATTTCATCCGTACTATTATATCTATAACGTAAAAGTAACTTATAAAATACTATTCCCGGTTACTACAATAACATGTCTCCAAAAACTTCCTTAAACGCCAAAACTACTCTCCGTAATACTAATACATCCCCCGTCAATCAAAATTCTCCGAACACTGAAGATCCCTACGTACAAATATCACAACCCCAACTTAATATAGGAATCACTCATAGGTCACTCCCATCGTCACCTATCTGTTCACCTCTACGTCAAAAACTTAGGAGAACTACTGAATCATATGAAGATGTGATTGGTGGTCAGGCAACATTCGAAGTTGGACAAAGTTCACGTCAAGAGAGGCCGTGGACGAATGTTGAGCCAAATTCTCCGTTACCCTACACTTCAGATTCCTCAATACCCAATATCCCAATTAAGTTATCCTCACCTAAATCCCCTGACTACAATATAAGTACACCTGATTCAATATGGACTCTTATTTATCAACAAGCCAGCACATTAGAGGCTAACACTGAACAGCTGAAAGGTTTACGACCAATAAAATTTGAATGGTACGACCGTAACCTTGACGCATTGTTCAAGATGCTGAAAGACGAGCAATATGTGAATTAGGAATAAAGGTTAATGAGATAAAGGACAACACCGACCAGGAACTTGGAAGTTTGGATTCCAGGGTCCGTTCTGCAAGAAGAGAACACGGTCATACACATGGTAGGATTGAAGAAATTGAAAGGACCCTATGGATGGCTAGAGAGACAGCCAGGAGCCAAGGTCAAAAGATTGCCACATTAGAGACTATGCTGGCTAATCAAATCAACATGTGTCAAGAACGTTTCTCAAACATGGAAGCAGCACAACTTGAACTTGAGAAAGAGATTAGATATTTACGACAGAGGCGTAACTAATCTTAAGTTTACAAGTATCCCTGCTGTATCTACTAAACCAGACAGACTTGGTTAGTTTTTAATGTGATGTTCAATAAATCTGAACCTTTCAGAATTCGTAATCAAATCATAATATAACCTCCTCTTCCGTTACATCTCTCTGTTATAAATCAATCGTTTCTTCCGTATCAAGCATGCATACTATGAATCCTCATACCTTCATGCAAAAATCTCATCATTTTGTTATCTCCCTAGATAAACAAATAACTCCACGTAGATCCATGACATATTAATAAGAGATCTTGTACTAATTGTTTTACAAAAACGATCAGTCAAGTTATTAATATTATGATAACTTCTACTATACTATTCAAATCTACCGTGAGATTTCTTACAATTGTAAGAAATTCTTAAACATACTATAATTGACCAAAAACCAAAGGATTGTCTAAAAATAAATTTTTAGGAGAGAGAAAAATTATTTTAGTGGACGAATCGGTTTGTTCCTTAGTAATCCCATATCAAGAGTTGATTATCTATCTATGATACAACACAGACATATCTTGAAATTAGATTACAGTAAAGAGTCAATTCAGTCTATCATCAATAAAATAATTAACTTCATTTGAATTATTCTGACATCAGAAGGATTCTAAGTTAAATTTCATTAATGATTCCAGAAGATGGACAATGTAAACAATACATGTACTCCATCTTCATCAAAGACCACCATGACTACTGAAGCCGTCAGGAAATTGGTAACCAACATCGTATCAGTAGTACTCGAAGGGACTACCATAGTTTATCCAAAAGGAGAGTCGGATACGCCTGACAAGCAGGAAAACTACATGGAATATAGGCCAACCCACTTTAAAACGCCAGAAGGAATGGCTAACCCTACCATCACCCATAACCAAGGAATTAGGCAAAGAGTTATACCTAATGGAAATAAACAAAAGCGAAAACTCTTAGAAATAAGGAACCTTTAAAGACTTCGATAGTATCAAAGGAATGATGACTAAATTGAAGCAGATGAATAAATTCTTGTTGTAAATAAATAAATCCTAGTTCGACAATTTCCTGAGATTGTATCTCTTCCCCGTATTTTACTTTAAGTTACGATGGATGTAACCTAAAGTATAACAACTATCCTTCTACTGTATCGAAAAATCTACCTTGTAATATTTCCAAAATAATTATAATCTACGTCAATTTCAATTCCTATCCCATTTACCAAATAACAGCATACTGTTATTTCCCTAGAAATTTCTGACTCATCATATATATATATATATATATATATATATATATATATATATATATATATATACACACACACAAAATAAATAAATAAATCAATGAATAAAGTTCCTACTTTATTCTTCAAAGAAATTACGCATTATACCATAATAACAAAACGTTGAACACCATCTAAAACAACTTAAAGAAAAACATAAATACGACTGTGACTGAGCCAAACATCACATCATTTAGTCCTCCATTAAACATAGCCTGGCCAACTATGTCTAATTTAGGAAGAATCATGTCATGATGGAACAATCATAATACCAAAAATTCTAAATAACAATCTTCATTTAAAAGCAACAAATATAGATAAATATTACAAACTACCATAAATACCTATCTTATTCCCTCATCATTAGGACGAGAAGCCAACAAAAGTACAAATAGGAAAAACCCTAATAATTCACAAAGACTAATAGGAAACTCCAATAACTAAAAATTTATCCAAATCCATGAAAATTAATAAATAAACAAATAATTAGCATCGGAAGTGCTAACGTCACAATAATTACAATATAAACCCTAGAATCTTCAATAGGTTGATCCGCTATGACAACAAAAACCCCCACCAACAAAACCATAGCAAAAGCCACCACAGGATGAATCACCTTAATTATGCTGAAAGATAAATATAAACGAATCATTAAAAACTATAGCAAGACTAGTTTTTAAACATAAGGACAAATAAGTCTTATTTCACATTTATTGAGGATTACATAGAAACACGACAAGGAATTAAGTTAAAACAACCCTAGCTTAAGATTATTACCCCCATATTTTGTCCACAGTAATGGCTAGAACCGTGAGGGGTACGACAAACAACAAGATCGCAACTAAGAACCCAAAGTCTTCGTCTGGAACATACGCTAAGTAGACAGCGGTAAGGACGACATACACAATCGCTAGTATAGTAATTAGGCTCGGCATTTTTTTTTCGGAAGTATTTTAAGAATAGGAGATGAGAAATGATAGGAAAATGGTTGATGTAAGAAAATGGAAATTTGAAAGGAGTATATATAGGAAGAAAACTAGCCGTTAGACACTATTCACAACCGTTAGGATCACTATTCACGACCGTTGGGTATGGTACACCTAGCCGTTATTTTACTATTCAAAACCACTACCTTTAATATTCATAACCCTAAAATACACTAGTTACTAGATCCCGTCTAGCACAAATAAGTCTAACTGAACCACGTCTCCCAAATCTTAATCTCTCGACAACCCTCTGATCGAAATTTTTCTAATACAGAAATTTCTTTAAAACTTGAATTCCGGGACGAAATTCAGAATGAGGGGTAGGTACTGTAAATTCCCGTAAATTTCCCTATAAATAGTAAACGTAAATCAAAGACTAATATATCATTACATTAATTTATAACGTTTTTACCAATAACAATTTTTTTTTTATTTTTTTTGTATCAAATATACAATGTTACTTGAAAATCACTACGATATTTATGATCCCTGTTTGCTTGGAACGATGCTCACACATGTACCACTATAGTCTAAAATCGCGAGAATATTAAAAATTTCTTTTATTCGTTACGAACTCGCATTTTCCGACATTTTTCAAATTTACTATTCATCAATTACTATTCACCAAACACTATTCATCATTTCACTATTCATCGTTTTTGGAGTCGGTTAGTGATATCGAGATGTTTTTCAAAAGTTTTACTATTCACAAAACACTATTCACTCTCGGACTTACGTAAACGTTTCACTAAATAAATTTCTAAACTTATCACTAATCACAATTAATACTTTACTAATCCTAACTTACACCTAACCGGACCCTTAATTAAGTTTCCAAGCCCAAAAATCTTATCCGGCCTGTTACTATTCCTAGCCCAAACCAAACTAAGCCCATTTTCCTTTATTTTGTTTTCAAACATTCGACTAGGACAAGTAAGAAACGAGCTTCGTATGCTCAAATCCTACACACGACACCCAAATATTTTTACACATACTCGTTCCTCCCCTAACCAACATATAGAGTGTCGAATTTTAGTGCCCCACGTTGAGTCTAAATACGATTTTACTAGGCAAAGCCTTTGTCCCCAAAAACGATTTCATAAAATTTCATCTAAGCAAAAACTTAACCATTTTAACCCACGTTTATTTCGATAACCTCCTAAAATCATTTCTAAACCAAACCTAATGTCTAAATATTGCAAAATTATCAAACCTCACACACTATACACGAATTTACAAATCGGTTCACAAAAGAAATAGTTGGTCGACATATATTTCCAAACCAAACAAGTACTTCCATATTTTAAGCACACTCCATCTCATATTATATTCACTAGGCATAGTACCATGACCCTTTTATAATATATATCACAAGTACCATTCGTTTGTAAGAAATCAATACCCATGTTTTTCTTTGAGTCTTGAGATGTCGACACATAAGAAACAAAAGAGATAGTACATGTTGCGTCTTACACATTTCATGAATTGTGAATGCAAGTAACCATCACATCACTTTAAATCTTATTCACTAGAACACTTCAAGTTTCATATATAAGTAGCCATGCATGCAATACTTTCGTTTCATTTCCATGCAAAACCGAAAAATCACGAAATATTTCTAAGTAGTAAAGTTAAGCATTGGGTCGAAGCATTGAGTAGGAATTTAAGGAATTCGTGTGGGTTTAGGAGGAACACGTTATTGTTTGTGAACCTTGGTCGAGCACACATACACACTACGTACTCATATCACTCACTTCTCGACTCTACGTCTTGTTTTACCCACCATTTTGGTGTCGTAAGTTACTAACAAACTCTTTTCAATATTTATATAAAACTTTCATTTGCATTAATTTTTATACGCGACACAAACAAATACACCTTAGTATTCAAAATCTAAATAAACGACATATATATATTTTACGTTCGTCTATATATCTTACACCGTAACAATCGAGTTATGTAAAGTTTTGAAACTAAAAAGCTACGTACGAACCATTTTGGAGTACATTCCTAAGCGTACCACAACAACTATGAAAAACTCTAAAATTTTTCTAAGTCTTTTGTTTTATAAAAACTTGTCCCATGCTAGCCCAAAACGCACGTATATCTTTAAATTTTACTTAACAAGCATGCCATTTTATTTCACAAACTAATAGTCCTCATGACAAACAATCACTTTTGTATAAAAACCTTGTAATAAAAATCATGTTTTGAACCTATAAAAGTCACAAAGTAAACCGGCATACGAACTAGTTTTAAAAATTAAGTTGTATCGATTGGGCCTTAAGGCCCAATCATTTCAAAATAAGCTAATCGTATAAGCTATTACAATAAGCTGAGTGGCAACTTTTTCATACTCCTAACATTAACCCAAAACAAGGCCCAAAACTCCCGTAGGCCCATTGGATCTAAAAATGCTAACGGGCCTTACATGTCGTTAAAAGCCCATAAGCTATCAAATTAACTTTTCGAACTAATAAGCTGGTAGAATAAGCTCAATAAGCTGTTTTGAAACTATTTAAGAAATAAAAACATTAAGTTTTGAAAATTGTGAATTTTGGACTAAAATTGCAAATTTTATGAAAATCGGGTTAAAAGTGTCAACTTTTCAAAGTTTCGGTGTAAAATGTCATTTCGTAAATTAAAGGGTGAAAAATGATTTTTATAAACTCTAGGGTGAAAGGTGTAAGAAATATAAAGTATTGGACGTAAAATGTAAATATATTTAATTTTGGACTAACGGCGTAACGCTAACGCCGTTAGGGTAAAAAGTGTAAATTTTTAGAAAATACAAGGGCCATATATATAAAATTAATATTTTTATTTTTACTTTCCATTTTTACAATTTCACGTAGCGACGTTACGTTTATTTTCAAACTATTATTTTTATTACTATTATTATTATTAAACGTTACGTTTATTTTCAAACTATTATTCTTATTACTATTATTACTATTAAACGTTACGTTTATTTTCAAACTATTATTCTTATTACTATTATTATTATTATTAAACTTTACGTTTATTTTCAAACTATTATTTTTATTACTATTATTATTAAACGTTATGTTTATTTTCAAACTATTATTATTATTACTATTATTACTACTAAACGTTACGTTATTTTCAAACTATTATTATTATTATTACTATTATTAAACGTTACGTTTTATTTCAAACTATCGTTATTATTATTATTATTATTAAACCTTACGTTATATTCATATATATATATAACTAAACTAAACGTACGATATACGATAAAAATCCAAAAGTCTTACTAACGTTAAATTAACAAATCATGCATTTAAAAACTACTCACGATTAAAACATTAAGACTACCAAACACTAAAACATGCTATATATTATCTAGGTCGTGTGTGGAGCCGTTCCCATTTTGCAAACTGAGTATCGATATTTTTATTCACTAAATCACTAAGGTGAGTTCATTACCTCGCCTTTACTTGTTTAAATGTTTTATAAACTCTGCGAGGGGGATACATGCTAGTTTTTACAAACTGAACACAAGTATTTTCTTGGTATGCTTTACCTGATCTCGTTATTGCTTAAGTACCTTTTCTTGCTAAAAGCCTCTCATATCATGAGCCTTAGTCACCCAAAGAGGTGAACGTAAATAATTGTGGATAGATCTATTAGGGATTGACAATCCCCGTTTGGGAGTTGGAGAAAACAACCAAACGCACTTTATTTGAAATCTAATAGGTTACTGGTAAGGACCTATCCCGAGGGCCCCCTATTACTATAATCCATCATTCGTGATGAGATCTGTTAATCGGCTGAGTGTCATGAGCTTAATGTAATAACAACTGATTTTTAACTTATAATTGTATACCGGTGCAATTATCACTTATAGCTTGTGTTCAACTTTTAAACTTAAACCTATGAATATCACTCAACTTTTGTTGACTTTTAGCATGTTTATCTCAGGTCTAAAATGAGCAAGGATGGGACGGAAGAGCACGAAAATTTCACAAAGGCTATAAAATTTTACTATCATTCGAAAACCTATTTAACAAATTTTGAAAACCACTGGGACCTCATCTTTAAAACTATGATATTTACAAAACTTCGAATGATAAATATTTTTAGAAAAAAATCATTTTCTACTGAAAAACTATGAGCTGTGAAGTAACACCCAATCTTTATTCCGCTGCAAATATTTCAAAATTGGGGGTGGTACAATTCTAGGTTTGATTCTAGTGAAAGGAGGTCGAGGTTTATCAATAAGATTATTATAGTACGCAATCTCCTCCTTAGTGGGATATAGACTAAAATAATCATCTAGCTTTGGATCAATCTCCCCTTCTTCAAGTTCCTCGACAACACCCTCAATATCTTTAGTCCCTAGATCTTTATTTGAATACAAGGCGGTCGCTAGGTCACTATATGCATGGTCGAGCTCAACCTTAATCAACCTATTAAGCTCCCTAAGTTCCCTAATCTCACTCTCAATTTGTTCATGTAACAAAGCCACTTCTCTAAGGGAAAGGGGTGGATTCGCGTTTTCCATAATGGTCAACGGAATAGTCAATGAATTTATATTACTAACAAAGGCACGAGAAATAGATAGACTAAAGAATAAAAATAAAATCTTACTAGAAAGGAATCTAGCAAGTAGACCTAATAAAAAGAAATTCTAACCTAGACAATAACTATTCCCCGGGCTGCGGCGCCAAAAACTTGATGCGTGGGAATTGCACCAGGCTTTACCTCTCGAGGGATCTCGAGAAGCTTACAACCTCCACCAGGCAGTGTACCTGATCATTGTAGTATAGTATAGTGACAAGTACCGGGGGATTGATCGTTCAACTCAGGAATAGTGTCGCTAGGATTAGAAAGCCTAAGAACTAGGTCTAGAGGTGAGGGATGATTCTTTTTGTATTTTTATGTTTTATAAAAGCAAGTAAAAATCTCGGGTTTTGGAAGAATGGGCGGAATTAGTTGCTAGTCAACTAACCCAATAACTATAGATGCAATCAAAATAAAATAACAGAAATGTAAATAAAACTAATTACTAATGTGGTGTGAGCAATAGATGGGAGAATTGTGTTTACTTAGATTTCACTACTCCCTAGATATCTTTTACAGGTTAATTATTTGTTACAGTTGCATGGATGACGGGTTATATTCCTTAATACCAATCATGGGGTGGCGTACTTACTTCCCCAATTCTATAAGCTCCTACTTCACTCCTATGTCGAGCCTGCAAGAAGCTCCTAACATGGGATCACTAGAATTCGCTCATGCATTGAAATCATTCATCCATTACAACTATAAACAAGCAATCAACCTATAATCAACATCTAGGTTTCATTACATCTAAGCAAACACACAAGAGATCTAGCCTAGCATGTTAAAATCAAGACAAGTGTAAGATATATTCAAACAACACATAGACATATTGAATGAATTGAAAGGATACTTATCTCAATTGAACATGAAGGGTTTCAAGGGGTGAAAACCCTTGAAAATACTATAAAAGTCGTGTTAGGGTTTATGAAGTTCGACCCTAAAATTCTCCTCCCAAGTTAAACACTTAATGAATGAAAATTAGAAAAGTATATATAGATTTCATGAGGTGACGGCGTCAAGAGGAAAGTTCTGACGCCGTCATCTCGCCGCCAATAAAATTCTCGGACTGCCTAGATCCAGATCTGACGTCGTCATGTGTATTTCTGTTCTGGGCCGTCACCACTTTTACTCTTGACGGCCTTCTTTTGACGCCGTCACATTTTCTCTGGGCCGTCACCAAAATTGCACTTGACGCCGTCATCAAAACCTTCTTGACGCCGTCAGGTACTGTTCCTAGCAAGGAAGATCAAGACTTTGCCGTTTTCTTCACTTTAATGCTTCTAAAATGTCCAAAATGCTTCCTTTTCCAGAATTCACTCCCAAAGTACCTAAAATCACAAAAGGAACGATTTAGGGCAATATTTGATCAAATAAATTCCAATTCCGGCTTAAATGACCCCCTAAAAACGGATCATTTTTCGCCTCATCACATTTGTATTTTGTGTTTGCAAAATGAAGGACATATTCCAGGAATATATGAAGTTTTCCAAGCAAAAGCTCGTTTGTGATGCAAATATGCTTTATTCTTTTCTGAAAGTTCAGAGGATATTATAACTGGGAGTAAGGATGTCCCTTCTAGAAAAGCATACTCGAGATGTTTAGGAAGTGGTTTGAGTTCGAGATCAGTTGGTGGTTCTTTAAGAGATTTCTTTATTTTGTATTTCGTATTGAAAGTGATTTGTTCGAAAATGATTTCTTCCTCATCATCGGTTTCAATTTCCTCATTCATGGCAATAAATTCTTCAAACTCAGCATAGAGTTTTTGTTCGAGAATCGTTCCTTGACTAGAGTGAAGAATTTCTATTCCTTCGTTTAGCAAGTTGTCAAAATCCTCTTCGAGAATTTCATCAATGACGTCTATGCTAAACCATGTGTCATCATTAGAATAGGAATGTTTCAGGGCTGAATCGATTGAAAAATATATTCTTTTTTCTCCAATTCCCAGATTTAATTTTTTTTGTTTAACTCTGATTATTGCATCAGCTGTATGTAAAAATTGTCTTCCTAAAATTAGAAGAACTTTGTCCTCTTCTTCCATTTATAAGATAACGAAATCAACGGGAATTGTGAATTTGCCAACTTCGACTAGCATATTTTCTGCTATCCCAACGAGATATTGTAAAGAGTGATCAGCTAATGAAACACTCATTCTAGTAGGCTTGAGGGTTTCTAGAGAAAGTTTGGCATAGAGAGAGTATGGCATAAGATTGATACTTGCGCCAAGATCGGCCAAAGCATTGCAAGAGAATGTTTTACCAAAATTACACGGAATTAGAAAACTTCCAGGATCTCCTAATTTTGGTGGAACTTTATTTTGGATTATTGCTGAAGGTTCATTGCTTAGAAAGGCTGCGGATATTCGTTCAAGTTTGTTTTTATTACTTACAAGTTCTTTAAGAAATTTACCATAATTTGGCATTCCGGCAATAACATCTATTAATGGAACATTTATTCGAACAACACGAATCATGTCTAGGAACTTCCCATATTGAGCTTCCATTTTTACTTTTCTAAGACATTGAGGGTATGGAATTTTTGGTTTATATGGTCTTAGAAAAGATGTTTCTTTTGTTTTGGATTTTTCTTGAGGTGATGGTTCATCCTCTTCCTCATTGTAAAGTTCAACAGCAGGTTGTGTTTGACTAGAATTGGGAGGTGGTTCATAAGAAGTACCATGTCTAGTTTTTATGGCATTCACATGCTCATGACGAGCTGGTGGTGGTTGATAAGGTTTAGAAGTACTACCTCTTGGGTTAGGTGTAGTGTTGCTTTGAAGGGATCCAGGTGGTCTATTAGCTTGTTTTTTGGAAAGTCTATCGAATTTTCTTCCAGATTTTAGATAGAGGCTTGGTGGTTTCTTGTGGTGGATTCAAGTCTGTCTTTGAGATCATTGAAAGTGTTTCTAACAAACGTGTTCGTGGATTGTGGTGACTTAATGAATTCACTTAATTGCTTTTGAATGTCGGGTTTTTCTTCTAAATAGGATCGAGGTTGATCACGATTATAATCAGGTCTATCGTTAGAACGCCATTTGTCATTATCTCTATTATGATAGTCATTGTAAAAACGAGATCGTCTGAATGTTTGCATGAATTTGGCTTCCTCTTCTCGAGACATAGGTGTGTCATTATCATTGCAATTTGCGGTTGAGTGATTTCCACCACAATTGTTGCAAGATTCACGTATCTCTTTCATTTCTTTATACTGAGCATCCATTTTGATTGTCATGGCATCTATTCGAGCCATAATTTAGTCAGTGTCAGAAATACTACTACATTCATCGGCGAAAGCAACAGTTTTGCGAAGATCAGTTTTGGGTTTTTGGTTTTTAGCCCAATCATTTTTGAGTAAGACTTTGTCTTCAAGTAATTGGTAGGCTTGGTTTGGAGTTTTGTACAGGAAAATTCCTCCTGCAGCAGCGTTTAAAGCTTCTTGAGTACTCTCGTCAAGTCCATGGTAAAAGATTTTGATTATATTTTCTTTACTTAGACCATGTCCATGACAATTCCTGAGCATTTCTTTCATTCGTAACCATGCCTCGGTTAAAGTTTCTTGATCTTGTTGAGAAAAAGCACGTATTTCACTAAGAAATCAGTCGAATAAGGCTGGTGGAAGGAATCGACTTATAAAGGCGGTGCAAAGTTCATCCCATGTTGCTATGGTTCCTTCGTCAAGTTCATTTAACCAGGTTTTTGCTTCTCCGTTTAGGGATAATGGAAACATCATGAGCCGGACGGCTTCATTTTCGGTTTCTCTGTATCTAAGCATTTCACAAGTTCCAAGGAACTCATGAATGTGTGTGTGTGGATCAGTTTTGTTTCTACCATCGAATTGATTTCCTTTGACAAGGGTAAGATGGTTTCCTTTGATGGCAAACTCATTAGCAGTGTTTGGGTAAAGTTATAGCGGGACAAGGAGTAGGAGCAACAGTTCGCTCATTGGCCCACATTGGTTCATTGTCGGTTTCTTCCATTGGATGAAATTGATAAAGAATCGATAAAGAGAAAGATTATCAATAGATGGAACTATCTCTTTAGGAGTTTCAGGTCTTAAATCTTTTTGTGATATTGGGAATCGTTTGTTTCGTCTACGTCTTTGATTTATTGTTCTTTCAAGTTCTGGTAAAGGAATGACAAGTTCTGCGTTGGATGATCTTGTGACCATCCAATATTGGATTTACGATGTTTAGGACAACTGAAATTCAATTCGGATGAATTAATTTTCAGTCTCTGAGGTAATAAGTACGGCGTACTTAAGTGATAAGTACGGTGTGCTTCTGGGTTGTACGAGGTAAAAGTTGAATTTTTGATTTTTAAATTTTTCCAGAAAAGCGGCACTTCTTTGAAAAAGATCGCCGTGAGCGTGGTGATAGAGTGGTGGTTTCAGTTGAAAACCGGTGGTTATTTGGTACAGAACATATGATATTCAAAATATAATACAGAAATGAAATCTAAATGCAACTAATATGATCAAACAATTAATTAAAAGAGCAATTACTAGTCCCCGGTAGCGGCGCCAAAAACTTTGATGTGTTCCGAAAGCTTTAAATTTATAATAACTAATTTTACTGATTCTCTTAATTCAAAAGACACGGGTAAAAGTATAACCCTCATTTATAATAAAGAGTTTTGGTAAGACCAGGTCATTCCACAGGGACTGAGATTACTCTTATATATCAATTAACTAATCAAGATGATTTAGAAAACTTATGCAAATGTTTTACGGTGAAATTCAAGTATGAGACAAATATGATTACTTGGATAGTTACTATAATTCAGTGATGGTATATGATAATGATCTCAGTGGTTTAGTAAGTTCAACAAATGAGTAGTTATTTTTGTCAAAATAACGTTTCATCGGTTAACGAATGTGATTCAAGACTTATGTCTGCTAGTCCTTAAACAAATGGTTAACATGTTTAAGAAATAGTTGCAACGTTTAAAACCCTATTGTTTATTTCAATACAAAAGCGATTTCTCCTTCAGTTGATCAACATACATAGACATATGTTAAAAACCATAAAATACTAATTGAATCTTTTGATCCTTTTCCAATTAGCAATTATAATCAAAGAGATAAATAATGATGATAAGTTTAGAGCATAACAAGATTGTAACATAAACAGGAAATCAACAAGAGATCATAACTACAACCATACACTTTATTATATTAACATATCCAAGCAACCATAAGGAGTTTAGCTTAATATGGCTTTAACAAACAAGCTTACAGTGATAATAACGTTTGAAATGATCAACATGATTCTAAATTAATGTAATGAAGAAGCTACTGTCACTAGCTATCACCACAATAATATCTAAGAAGTATTTCAATGCTTTAAAGGATCTTTGACTTCACTTTATCACTCTAATGATTGGATTACGAGAGAGAGAGTGAATATCATAACTTTATTGGTTGTTGGGATGAGATGTGTTGTGAAAATAAGGCGAAATGAGGCTCTATTTATAGGCATGGAGAAGTGGCCAGCCACTAAAGTACTTTTGAGGAAAAGGCCGTCGGGCTTCACACTGAATGCCGGCGATCTTGGAGGATAGTCACAGCGACCTTCAATAGATTTCTTAGAGCCAAAGGGTCATTAATATAGCTGAAGGCCGACGTACTTAAGATATAAGATCGGCGCACTTGACTTGATTTACCTTAGATTATGTAGGATTATATTCGCCCCCGTAACCGGCGCACTTGAGACAAAAGCTCGGCGCTCTTTTCACTTGGAATAGGCTTTATCATAAGATTATCTTGGATTTGTACATTTTGCCTTAGATCTTGAAGTTCGTTGTCTATTGGACCTGAAATGTAATTTCATGAATTTAAGTATCGAAAGTCCTTATAAATCATATAGAAACTAATAAATAACGCTATATAAAATATGTATAATTCGAGCGTCATCAGGGGTTTCAGGCCAAGACCACCTTGGTTTTTGGGCTTGCAAATGTCTTTCCATTCTACACTAGGTATACCTCTCCCATCACCTCCACCCGACCACAAGAATTCTTAAGTAATTTATCAATATTATCACAAACGTAGACAGGGAGAATGAACATTGATGCCCAATATATATCTAAAGAAGCAAGAATAGAAGCGATAAGTTGAAGCCTGCCCGTAAATGACAAAGTCTTATTCCTCCAACCATGAATCCGATTTTTAGCCTTATCTAGCAAAACCCTACAATCATTGTTATAGATTCTCTTACCGATCAAAGGGATACCTATATTTCAGAGGAGGCTCACCTACACTAAACGACATAGCAAGGAGAATCCTAGATTTAACTTCATCCGGTACATTAATAAAAAATGCAACACTCTTAGCGAGACTAAGAACACATAGTAAACTCATCTAAAGCCCTCCTTAAAATACAAGCCAAGATTGCATCCCCATGGCAAAGAAGTAAAAGGTCGTCCGCAAAATATAAATGTTACAAACACAGCTTCTTACACCCTAATGATAACGAAATCTACTATCCCTCCTAATTTGTCTTTTCTCCATCAAGTTAAAAACTTCCATAACCATAGTAAAAAGATATGGTGAAATCGGGTCCCCCTGCCTAAGCCCCCTTTTACTTTTAAAAAAACCCATGAAGTTCCCCATTAACACAAATAGAAAATGAGGCAGAAGTGAGACATATTTATCTATTGGACCATAAAGTTGTGAAATCCAAAACGAGTAAGAATAGTCTTCAAGAAATCTCAGTTAACCGTGTCGTACGCCTTCTGAATGTCCACCTTGAAAGCACACTTGCTAATATTACCATCCCAACTATAACCCTTCATGAACTCTTGAGCGAGAAGAATGTTAATGCTAATATGTGTTCCCGGGATAAAGGCGCTTTGGTTGCTGTCAATCAGACTGCATAAGCCTTCCTTGAGTCTGTTGGATATAACTTTGTTGATACATTTATAAATAACATTACCACATGCAATGGGCATGTAATCCGACACTTTCAAAGGAACCTAGATCTTTCGAATGATAGAAATAAGGTTAGCATTAAATTCACCAAGCAATTTACCAGAACTCAAAAACTCCCTAACCGCTGCACACACATCACCACCCACAATACTCCAAGGAGTTTTGAAAAATTTGGACGTAAAACCATCCGGTCCAGCAATTTTATTTTCATCAATGCTAAACATTGCTTCCATGATTTCAATATCCGTAACACTTCTAACCATATTATCAGCAACTAAAGGGTCTGGATTCTTAATGAAAATATCATCCTAATCATCAATGGCCATAATCTCATCTTCACTTCCCAAAAACTTTTGAAAATGGTTCACAAAACATCCCGGCACCTCATCACCATAAAACTTATTGCCCTGATCATCATAAACCACCTGAATCCTACTCTTACTAATCCTACTTTTGAGAACATTGTGAAAATAAGATGTGTTTTGATCCCCATCCTTTAACCACTGAATTTTTGTTTTTTTGCCTAAGTAGATTTTCCTCATCCATCACCGCTTCTTTATATGCTTTACGATAAATAGACTCCTCATCCTTAAGAATGCTATTGTTGGGGTCTTTGTCAAGAGTTTGTTGAACTCTCTTGAGCTCAACTCTCAACACTTTCACCTTATTAAAAACATTTCCATTCAGCCTATTCATATTTCTTAAATATCTTTTCATTTTTTTTAATCTTTTAACTAGAATAAACATACGAAACCTATGGACCTCTATATTCCAATTATCTCTAACAGTAGGGATAAAAGACTCCTTTTCAACAAGAAAGTTGGCAAACTGGAAAGACCTAGGCTTAGAAGATTTGACAGAAGGGTAAATCAAAATAGCAGGGCAATGATCAGAAGTGACAAAAGGGAGGAAATCAGCAAAAAAGCTTCCATAAGACGATAAAAACTTGTAGTTACCCAATAATTTATCTAACTTCTTAAGAATACTAGTATCGGGATCATCACGTTTTTGAATCCAAGTATAGAACATACCTTTTCTAGTGATGTCTTCTAAATCCAAATGCTCAAGACACTTTCTGAAGTCTTCACCATGTTTATCTTTGACAGCAGAAATATCAGAGCAATCTTCAATATTCAATGCCAAATTAAAATCACCCAAAAGTACCCACAGATCACCATTAACAAGCTTGCTGTGTTCAACTAGATTTCTCCATAATGCCTTTCTTTCATCTTCAAAATTCTTAACATAAACAAAGGTAGCAAACTGCTTCCTGTGATCATGAACAAAATTAACTTCAAAGTGCATAGCCTGATCAAAATAATAAATCAAGTTAGCACCAATCACATTGCTATCCCACCCCACCATAATTCTACACACACTTCTACAATCCCCAATGTTAGAAACCCAAGACCAGTTACCAAAAACATTATCACCAACTGATTTGACAAACTTCTTCCTAAGACGGGTTTCCAAAATAGCACACATACTAAGACCTTCTTATCTAATTAACACTTTCACTTCATCTTGCCTAGTAGTTTTAGAATTTCCACGAATGTTCCAAGATTCAATTTTAGATATCATAGAATAGTTGAAGAATGTGATGCAACAACACCACCATTTTGCACCATAGAACTGTCAATCACATTAGAAACTTCATGCTGAACCATGAATTGAGCAGAACCACTCTTATCCTCTTCCACTTCATCAATGGGGTTAAAGTAGTCCATATCATTTGAATGACCGTTAATATGGTCACTTCTTATCTCCTCACATCTACTCAAGTAATAATCCATCATATCATCAGTCCACATATCTTTATGGTCTTCATCAATCGGCTTCTTAGATAATAGGAAAAGGTCAACTTCAACTAGACCTCGCCCCTTTTGTAAACCATCCACTTTGACCAATTTAACATTGTAAGCTTCCGAATAAAATTTATCATAACAAACATCACTGCCATCATAGGCAGTAGCCATAGAATTCTGCAACATCTTCTCCACATTCACTTTAGAATTCACATGAAGATTCCTATTCAAATGAATAATTCTGCTAGAAATACTTTCAAGTTTGGATTTCAACTTCTGTTCAGGTGAGACCTTACCAGCACTCTATTTCTCCACTTTTCCATGTAATATCCTACCATAACATCAGTCCAACTCTTAACTACTTCTTTCGAAATAGGAACATTGGTATCACAGGAAATATCAACCAGATTTCTCACCTCCTTCCACACATCAGCATCATCACTCTCACATTGCTCCCTTAGAATATCAAACCTATTATAATCTTCTTGACACCTACCTATTCTTTGTTACTATTAACCTTTTTCTTGTCATCATTAGCCACTGTACCCTTGCCATTACCAACATTATTCTTCACAGCATTCTTCTTAGACTCAAAATTCCCCCCATCACGAAACACATCAGAAGTACTAATACCCTCATTCACCTTATCCTTACCCTTATTAACAAGCCCCCCATTATCATTTTCCAAAACAGTTTCATCCACTTTTCTAACGATACCACTAGTAACCAGAACATGCTTTTTACTAGCCTCTTTAGCACCCGTATTTCCAACATCAGAATTTGCCTTATTCACATAACCACCTCTATTATTATTATTATTATTATTACTCACACCCCTCCTAAATGATACCCAACAAACAGTCCTTGACGATTATTATTCACGACACCCCTACTATTCTTACGGTTGGCTACAGTTTGCCACGCATCTTCACCATCAACATTATTAGCCCCATTACCACAGTTACCATTCGCCACATTAGCAGCCTTCATATTTTCACCATCCTTATTAACAACATTTACGGTGTTAACTTTTCTAGCACATTCACTCAAATAATGCCCAAAGACTTTGCACTCCTCACACCGTGGTGGAACCCAAGTATGCTCAACCCACAACTTTATAACCTTTCTCAAACTTTCATACCAACAGTATCAACCAAAGGTTTACTAGAATCAATTTCAACGAGAACCCTAGCAAAAGATGCCCTGCCGTAAGGTTTCTCACAAATAGAAGTCGTCATTCTATCCATGATAATCGGGACACCAACTCTACTAACAATCCTACTAATGTCTTCCACATTCTAGGCCTCCAAAGGAATGTCATGAATTTTGACCCATACCAGCACCTTAGTAACTTCAGGTTTGGAAATACATAATCCCGGCTCCCATTTTTTCACAAGGCTTGTTATCAACTAACCAAGGATCGTTTTCAATAATCAACTCCATGCCATCCCTAGACTTAAAATTGAACAAACACATACCATTCTGATTCATGATCACATCATCCAACTGATATAACCTCCACATTTGCTTTAAATGATAAACCAAATCCTAATAATTCATACGGTAACCAACAAAGTAACCTACCACGGTGTTTCCCCATCTCTTACAACCTTCTTCCACAGTTGGATCCATCTTAGCCACTTCCTGACCATCACCAATAATAGAAAGAGGTATAAAATGGAGCTTATTATTACCATTACCACCAAAACTACTTGCAACAACATCACGAAAAGACATATTACTCTTCTCAACCACTTTCTCTTCCATCACACTATCTTTCACAATAGTACTCTCATCAGCTTCAAAATTACTCACAACGTCATCACCTTTAGCTAAATCACTAACATTCCTATTGAGATTAAACATTCCTGGAACCCTCTTATCCCCAAAACTAACCTTAGTAGGACTTCTAGGTATATTCGTCTTAGTTGGAGGATTCAAATAGGGTTATCCTTGAATGATACAGGCATATCAGGCATATTGTTATTACTAACAGACTCCTTACCACTTACATTACCATGAATAGGCTTAACATTGTCATAAATATTCTACCTTCAACAGACTTAGAAGCTTCTTCTCCATACTCCAAATCTTCTATATCCATAGCCTCACCATTTGCCATTGAAGCTAAACAAGTAACAACCTTCTGAAAAGTGCCTTTAGTTATTTTATTAATCATATTCACATGGTTTATGGTGGATTTATTGTGAGGATTCATGGTTCTTGTTGTTTTCCTGGGTTTAAGAGATGGATCCGTCCTATTGGACGGATAATGAATGTAGTCTGGATCTGGATCTGGACTTGACATAGTGGTTAATGAATTAAAACCAAATTAAATCCAGAGATTAACTAAGGAAATTGAAAGTGAACGTTGAACACTGGAAAAGGAACATAAATATGAACTTATAAACCTAGGAGGGATTGTTTGTTGCAATTAAATTGAAAAAGGACAAGACCTACAGCAGCATGATGTTAATTAAGATTGAACTTTAAGGAAATAAAATGGAAATTAAGCGTATAATTGAACAGTGATACTCAAAACATACGTACAAACCCTAGATCCCCAATTTCTCTAAAATCGCCCATAGTTAGAGGTGTGTTATTATATAAGATGACAATATACTAACCTCAACATCAACATTTTCTTTTATCATTCATTTCAATCAATTTAACTATGAATTACCACAAGATAAAAAAGATGATTACCGTGTTTATATAATATAGATTAGGATGATTTTTTGGAAGGTATTAAACATAAAAAGTCTTCTCTTCTATTTGTGTTTTTTCTTTTTAATTTCATAAAAAAACCTAGCGTATGTTTTAAATGTTGAGAAACCGTGTTGCCATTTCTAAGAGTTGATAATCTTAACAATACTTACTCACTTTTAAAAGTTGACTGTGTAAGTTGACTTAGTTTTCGTTTATTAAGCATGCCATTTAAATGTTTCTTACGATGATAGTGTAAGTTGACGAAGTTTTTATTTATTAAGCGTGACATTTAAAAGTTTATTAAAATTTTATTAAAGGGTATTAAGGGTTAATTAAGTCCAAATACTTTACTCACTTTTAAGTAATTTTAAGTTTTAAGATTTGAATATAAACTCTTTACAAGTACTAAATATATCTAAATAGCTATTACAGTGAGTACAAACATGTATATATGCTCTTTTATACTAAGGACTAAGGTGTTGTTTTTTTATTAAGAGGCTCTGAATCTAAATCTGACTATACACATCTGAATGTGAATCTAAGGCAGAAAAAGTCCAAATACTCCCTCCATCCCAAAATTATTAAAGGGTATTAAGGGTTAATTAAGTCCAAATACTTTACTCACTTTTAAGTCAATAGGAGACAATAATTTTGGGATGGAGGGGGTATTATTTAAGAAAACATCTGAATATTTATTAGTCAAACTAGAGGCATTAAGATACACCTTTTATGTCTGGTCCATTTAGATGTTTTTACCTTTCTCTGCCTTTGAACGAAAAATAAAAAAACCAACACATTTAACACTTAAAAGCTCTAACTGACTGAGGGTCTGTTTGGCACAGAGCGGTGTGGAGCTTTTTGGGGCGGTGAGCAATGAGCATTTTAAATTTTAATGGTTGTTTGGCAAAAGAGAGCAGTTAGATTCATTAATTTTTAGTAAAGCTAATTTTACAATACTTCTTTAAGAAGCGTTGAGCTGTGACTACTGCTCACAACTCACAACTAATGCTAACAGCTGACAGCTACTCCTCTCTGCTACTTTTTTTTGGGTAAAGGGGAGTAATCCTCTCTGCTACTTTTGACAAACACATATTTAATAAAATATAAAAAAGTTCAATGCCAATAAATAGTAACAAGTACTACGAGCCCTCTATCCCACACATTTAACCGGCTCGCGTGGTTCACCGATTCCACCAAAAACTCTTATTTGTTGAAGCAGAACATAGTGTGCTTCTGATTTGTCAAGTTTGATATCTTTTCAAATGGTTATCCAATGATATAAATGTTTGCACTAGATGAAGAGACTAAATCAATATTGTCATATCGTTTTATATATACACTAGTGCTAGATCCCGTTCACGATTCGGGTTTTGGGATAGATTTTTACTTAAAGTGTTTTTACAAGTTCGATAGGTGTTTGAGTTGTAAGTGAACTTTACTCCAAAAAAGAGGCACACATAGTAGAAAGATCAAACGTATAACATATTCACGCATTAAAAAAACTGTAGATAACCTACAAATGAATTCCCTCACCTGTATTTAAAATGCAGGTCATGCCTTCCATTTGCATAAAAATTCGTGGAATAAATAGAACTAAAGTAATCAAGAATTCTACTTTGACAAAAATGATTTTTAAAGTTACATTGCGATTTTTTCCTTCGTAAAGGGTTACCCTAGTAGAATATATTATCGCCAAAAAATGTTTAAATGCATGAAAGATGTGGATGTTTCCACATCAAGCTTAAAAAATCTCTAGCAAAGGTTTTAGCAAAGAGGTGATTGTTTCTCTCCTCGCGGTGTAATCCTTGTAGGACACCTGTTAACATTGAGTCCAAGTTAGGGGCTGATGAGGATTGTTGGAACACGAAAAGTGTAAATCATTTGTTAGGGACTTCTATTTATATTTTGTCATAGTTTAGGGAATGTTGTGTATGTCTTGTAATGCGACAGCAAGTTCTATCGCAGAACTTGTATATCTGTGATGGCATGCTTGGCTAGACGTTGGGTATAAATGCCCCTACCTCATGGGTTATGAGGTGCGTGTTCTTATGATATGCAATGCGAAACTTGCTTACATTCTCTCTCTCTTCTCTAAAGTGCTCACACCCACTTTACTTTATATAGATTAGTTCTTGTAGACATGATATTATTGGAACAACAATTGGTATCAAGAGCCAAATATGATTTATTGTTTCTCATAGTGATTGTTTTAGTTTTGTTTAATCTTCTTTAGTCTTTAGAAGTTTGATTTTCTTGACGTTCTTTACTTTCTCTCTCTAAAGTATATTACACTTCGTACGTAGCTATTAGATTACTCGTTAACATGTTTAATCTTGTAATACATATGTTAGGATAACATATCTGTGAAAAAGAAAGTGTTTTTCATCATTATACTCAAAGCTTTTAAGTATTGTGTGAAGATTTAGGTTGATTATTGTGGTTTTAAGGTTTTTGAAAAGGTGTACTTTTTGTTCGTAAAAGTATGGGTTTAGATTTGTTCGCATCACTTTTGCGCACATCGCAAGGGTTTTGGCCGCGATACTAGGCTTTGTAATGTCTGCGATAGTTGTCTGAGATAGGAGTTGATTTGTGTTACGAAAGAAAAGGCTGCGATACTTTCTTTTCAAAAGTTTTTGTTACCCACTGATTGCGAAAGAAAACTCTGTTCGGATTGCATCAAATCTCTGCGATATCTCTTGTATTGGTATGATATCTCAAAGGTTCTGTGTCATCTTATTTTCCGAGACTTACTGTTACCCACTTTTTACAAAAGAAAACTCTGCTCAATTTTCTCCAGAAGCTGCGATAGTTAGTGTTCACGAGACTTTTCTGCGATATTTTGACTTGAAGACTTTTAAAAATTTCCAAATCCCTAAAAAGATTTAAAATTAGTAAAAGACTTTAATCATTTTCATATCACAAGATTAATACTCCAAACATTTAACCATCACATCTCAAGCAAACTAAAACACCTCACTCAAACAAACAACATTTCATAACAAGATCCACTATCACTATCACAATGTCTACCACTCAAGATGCATTGGCAGCAGGGAGTGATGCTAGGCCTCCCATGCTGTATTGGGGAAACTATGTTAAATGGTCTTCCAGGTTTATGAATGTTCTAATAGGCTACAAAGAACGTAAGTTGTTGATTAACTCCATCAAGACTGGACCGTATGTAATGAAGGAAATTCCTGATGCTGAGCATGAGGGTAAGACATGACTACAAACAAAAGATGAGCTAAGTCAAACTGAACTTGCTCAATTTGAAGCTGACATCCGTTCCAAGAACTTAATTCTCTATGGGCTAAGCAATGACATTTACAATGCCATTGATAGCAATCTGCACATGATCTCTGGGAAGCTTTGAAAAGATTGATGCAAGGAGCAGACGTCGGCACTCAGACTCAACAAACTCTAGCTCTATGGAATTACCAATCCTTCAAGTAACTTCCCGAATATGGTGTACAATTCTTAATGCTGAAGAAAATGATTTCATGGTGGATACTGATGATGAAGGAGAAATATTGGAAACAAATATGGTGTACATGGCCTCTTTGGAGAAAGTGGATGTGTTTGAAGCTCATAATGATGATTCAACTCTAAGCTATGACACAAATGCTGAAGATGATGACACTCTTGGTAACAAGGTACACATCTCTGATGCTTGTGATAATGATGAACTTGATGAATTTATACATGGTCACATTAGTACCACTAGTAAGACAACTAGAGTTAACAACGGTAGTGAAACATCAACAAGTGCTACACCTATGTTATCTTCTAATAGTACCAATAATAATCATGTATCAACGAGTCAAGATCATGTTGATATGCTTCAAAATATGCCATTATTCAAACTCAGATTCAAAATTATGCTAACTTGATAAAACTTGAACAAGATAAAAGTGCATCCTTAGAAAAGAAAATCAAGGACATGTTATACGAAAAGCAGTCTGAACGGCCACTAGTGCTAAAACGTCAAATTCAAGATTTACAAGATGAGATTTTTCTTTTCAAAATAAATATCGCAAGTTTTGAAAAAACCAAAAAGAATCTTGAAAATGAAGTTTCTAAACTTAAAGAGGAAAAAGCTAATTGTATTCAACGATTAACTAAAGCTGAAATGAAAATTCGCACTACCCCAGTCAGACTCCTCAGACTATGCACATGTTCCTTCCCAAAACAGATTCAATCTTGGATCTAAGACCGAGACATGGATTTTCTAATCCTTCTTATCTTGAAATGGTCAAACGTAAAGCACCAAGTTTGTATAATACTGATTACATGAGACATGACACCTTCAAAGATTACATGTTTGTTCCAAATGACATCTCTAATGAGGAAATCCAAAAGCGTTTAATGGTCAAACAAAAAAAAAACCAATTTCTCCTATTTTAGTGTTGATTATGGTTTGATAAATAAAGAAAATGCTTTTGAAGGAAAACCAACAAATGCTAAGAAACATATGGAACAGACTACGGTCAACCCATCTGACTTTAACAAATATGAGAGTTTAGCAAGGAAAACTTTTTGTCATCTCAGAAATCAAATAAGTAGATCGCTAAGAATTATTCGTGTGAAGCAAGAATTTCAAACTGATGAACTTGTGAGATATAATTATTATGAAATAGATGTCTCAAGGGAAGTTAAGAAATGGATAAAGTTATTTATCGAGCCTCCCGTGAATAGCATTAACGATAAACTTAAAGTCTTTGAAGAGGCATTGATGACTGAGATGCAAAACGATTTAAAATATGTCACATCTCTAGAAGATGAATATGACCTTATTTACTTAAACTCAGACATTCAAAAAGAATATTTTCATAATCAAATTGAATCAATAAAACCGCAATTTGCACTAAATGAAGAGAAAATTGCGACTTTAAAAAATTGACAAATGTCTCTTGAAATGGAAAACCTTGTTTTAAAAGAGAGTCTAAAATAGTGTTTGCAAAAGAATGTTGAGTTGAACGAGGAATTGTCTTGTCAAAATGAAAATTTTGAAAATTCCCTTGCCAAGCTTGAAAAACAATCTTTAATATTTGAATCAAATTGGCAACGAAAGATTGAAGAAAATAAATATGACAAGCTTTCCTACGAAAATTCTTTGAAATTAATCTTAAAAGAGAATGAGGAACTCAAATTGAAAGTGCTTGATTTGACAAAAACCAAGAATAATGAGTTTGCTTCAAAACACCAGTTGGATAATACAATTTTTTCATATTTTTCGAATCAACCAACGTTTCTGGCATCTTCAAAGCAACAAACTCATATTCTTGATCCAAAACAAAAAGAGGTTCTAATCAATCCTAAAGTAATTGCTTCTGGTATGTACAATATTGCTTCTACTTCTAAGTGTGAACCTTATGGTACAAATGATATGCTTTATAAGAAAGAATTAGAAAAAACTAGGATGCAAGCATTACTTAGCAAGGATACACCTTTGGATGCACCAATGTGTTCTTTGACTCCTCCCCCAATAGAAAAGAATCCCAAAGAGTCAAAGAAATACAAGAATAAGAACCGTAAGAAATAGAAATTAGTTCAACACGATCAATCTTCAAAATCTCCTAACGCATATTTGCTTTTTGATCCAATTAAGAGTAATGCTTGGAAGACTAGAGCCTCTCAGCCTCAAGTTGTAGAAAAACCTTGATATTTTAATGCTTTCAATAAAAAATGCTATAAGTGAATGGATGAATGTAATGCCATAAAAAAGCATGGATCTGTTGCTTCTAATAGCATGAATGATTGTTCTAATTCTGTTCCCTTTAATTCTGTTTCTAAAAAATGTGTGCATGATAAAATGAATTGTGAGAACATGAATGCTAATACCACTAGGACTGATACATCGAAGCTAAGAAACACTAAGCATCGTGAACAAAAGACAATGATCCCTAAGGGCGCAAATCTAGATCACTATGACTTAAACCCTAGATCATGATTTAAGTGGGTTCCTACTGGAAGAATGTTTAAAGAAGCAAGAAACACCTACCATTCCTCATGTTGCAAAATTCAATCCTTTAGGTGTGCATTCTCTACTGTCTAACTACGTGGAACCACTTTATCAGCGGATTCCCAATTTTCTGTTTTTTGCTTTGATGTGCAGCTTGTCCAAGTATGCCTCTGGTACCTCGACTCGGGGTGCACCTGGCACATGACCGAGAACAGGGCACTGCTCAAGAACTTAGTGGCTAAATTCTTGGGTATAGTGCATTTTAGGAATGATCACATAGCTAAAATAACCGGTTATGGAGATCTCATTCATGAAAAGGTCACAATTCAACATGTCTACTTTGTCGAAGGACTGGGTCACAACTTCTTTAGTATTGGTCAATTCTGTGATAAAGGTTTAGAGGTAGCTTTCCGAAAGCATTCGTGTATTGTTCATACTCTTGAAGGCGTTGATATTCTCAAACGCTCCAGGGATTCGAATCTATACCAAATTGCACTTAATAAAATAACTGCACCAAAACCAATTTGTTTGCTTGCAAAAGCAACATCATCACAAGCCTGGCTATTTCATCGTCGCTTCTCTCATTTGAACTTCAGAACGATAAATGACCTTGCTCAACATAACTTAGTTAGAGGATTACCAAAACTATCTTTAAAGAAAGATCATCTCTCTTCTGCTTGTGAATTAGGAAAGATGACACGTGCAACACTCAAATCCAAATCTGAACCTAGTTCTGTTGCTCCTTTGCATTTATTGCACATGGATTTGTGTGGTCCAATGTGTGTTGTGAGCAGAAATGGGAAGAAATATATATTGGTTATTGTGGATGACTACTCATGATACACTTGGGTTCACTTTCTTGCTTCTAAAGCCAAAACACCAAATGTTATCATCAAGTCCATCAAAAGAATATAAGTTAGTTTACAAGCTTATGTCCGATATGCACGAACTGATAATGGAACGGAGTTCACGAATTAGATTCTTCAGAATTTCTTTGATTCTATTGGCATTACTCATCAGAGATCCGTAGCTTACACTCCTCAACAAAAAGGTGTAGTTGAAAGACGAAACCGTACATTAGTAGAAGCTGCAAGAACAATGCTATCCTCCGCAAACCTACCAATAAATCTTTGGTCTGAAGCCGTATCAACCTCTTGTTTCACACAAAACTGATCTTTCATTAACAAACGCTTTAACAAAACCCCATATCACATCCTTCACAAATGAAAACCCGATGTAATATATCTTCGCACCTTTGGTTGTCGATGTTACCCACTCAACGATAGAAAAGACATTGGAAAACTGAAAGAAAAGGGGGATGTCAGAATTTTCCTTGGATATTCAACACAATCAAGTGCTTGTCGAGTTTATAATCGAAGAATAAAGTTGATACAAGAAACAATCCATGTTCATTTCGACGAAGTAGAAGAAATGGCTTCTGATCATGTATGTTCAGAACTCGTGCCAACGACTATGACTTCTGAACAACATGGTTCAGGACTCGTACCTAACACAACATCATCAACACCAAAGCTTAACCGTATTCAAAAGGAAGTGTTAGATGGACTATTGAGAACTTCTATGATGAATCAGGTGGTGGAAACAAGATGAAAGTGTCTACATTATCCACTGCAACTCCGATTATAAGAGTAAACAATCAAGAAGGCATACCATCTCCTGTATCCGGTTCATCAACAACTACTTATGAAGTTGTTGATCCCATACCAGATACTCCTCCAATCATTTACATTCAGCAAGAAAGTTCATCAAACAATGTCACTCCAACCTCCCACATAAATGTTGATGGTCAAATAATTACCAATGCATCGTCTAAAGAGGACACATTCATCAACCCATTTGCGACTCCGGAACATGAGGTCGGTGAACCTTCAGAGCCGCAAGACCTTAACACTCAAACATGCAACAACCTTACCAACCACATCCGCATAGAAGAAGTTGGACTCAAGATCATCCTTTACATCAAATAATTAGACATCAATCTCAAGCAATTCAAACAAGAAGTTCCTCAGCCGATTTCTGCTTTTTTAATTCTTTCCTAAGTCGAATAGAACCCACCAATGTCAAAGCAGTACTTGCAGATCTAGGCTGGATTGTGCAATGCAAGAAGAAATTAATCAATTTACATGACACGACGTCTGGAGAAGGGTTCCACGTCCTCTTGGAAAACTCATAATTGCTTTAAAATGGATCCTAAAGAACAAACGTGATGAAGATGGTGATGTAATCCGGAACAAGGCTCGCCTCGTTGCCAAGGGTTACAATCAAGAAGAAGGAATCGACTTCAATGAATCTTTTTCACTAGTTGCTCGGATAGAAGCAATACGCTTATTTCTGGCTTATGCAGCTCACAAATCTTTCACCGTATATCAAGTGGACGTGAAAACGGCTTTTTTATATGAGAAGTTAGAGGAAGAAGTGTATATAAGCCGAACAGAAGGCTTCGTTGATCCAGATCACCCGGATGATGTCTATGTTCTTGACAAAGCCATCTACTGACTCAAGCAAGCACCTCGTGCATGGTACAAAGTGCTGTCAGAATATCTTCTCAAGCACAAATTCGTCAAAGGTTCAATCGATCCAACTTTATTTATAAGACGTAAAGGTGATGACATCATGCTAATACAAATTTATGTCGATAATATTATTTTTGGATCTACGAATCCTTAATATTGCAAAAAGTTTGAAAATATCATGCGAAAGAAATTTGAGATGAGCATGATGGGTGAACTAAAATTCTTTTTGGATCTACAAATTAATCAAACTCCTCGTGGTATCTTTATCCATAAACAAAAATACATGATTGAAATTTTGAAAAAGTTTGGTATGGATAAATCTGACTCCATAAGTACACCAATGCCTCATAAGCCTAAACTAGATGAAGATAGATCAGGTAAACCAGTTGATGCTACAAAATACCGTAGTATGATTGGTTCACTTACGTATCTTATAGCTAGTCGACCTGATATTCATTTTGCTGTCTGCATGTGTGCCCGTTACCAATCTAGGCCAACAGAAAAACACCAAACTGCAATAAAACGGATCTTTCGGTACCTCAAAGGAACCCCTCACATGGGCCTTGTGTATCCGAAAGACACCGGTTTTGGACTAATTGGCTATTCAGATGCAGGTTATGTAGGTTGTCAAATTGATTGAAAAAGTACTTCTGGATCTGCTTAATTCTTGGGGGAGAAATTAATCAGCTGGTCTTCAAATAAGCAAAATCATACTACACTATCCACTGCTGAAGCTGAATATATTTTCCTATCTGGATGTTGTGCACAAGTATTATGGATGAAAACACAACTGATGGACTACGGTTTCTTCTATGACAAAATCCCAATTTATTGTGATTCGCAAAGTGTCATTGCCATCTCTTGTAACTCAGTATAGCATTCAACAACAAAGCATATTGCAGTCATATACCACTTCATTAAGGAGCATGTAGAAAAGCGGACTGTGGAATTGTACTTTGTGAAAACTGATTATCAAATTACCGACTTCTTCACAAAAGCTTTGCCTCCCGAGAGATTCGAATACCTAAGACAACGTTTAGGAATAGCAAGTATTCGTGATAAACATGACGCGGAAACTCAAAAGGTAAAAGAAGTCAACAATATAGCAGACATCACAAGTACACCTGGTAACTTAAAATGGTAATTATTCACACAAGATGGCTGTTGATTAAATCACAGATCAACACCCATTTTTCAATGAAAGGACCTTGAACGTACGCTTCAGTGCGTCAATCCTTCAGAAAAGAAGAAGCAAAATCTATACAAGATTTTACAAAAAGCTTTTTCCAAAAACTTTTTATAAATTTTTTTTACTCATGATAAACAAATCTTGAGAATAGCTCAAGTAAGAATAAAACTTTAAAAAACAATGCTTCCACCACAACAATAGATTAAAAACAGTTTAACATATTAAGCTAATTTTTAGGGGGAGAAATTTAGAAGTTTGTTTTTGAAAATCATGAATAATTCGCAATCAAGTGTTGCTAATATGTTGTTAAAAGAAAAAATGATTAAAAGTTGTTGATAATAATAATAATAATAATAATAATAATAATAATAATAATAATAATAATAATAATAATAATAATAATAATAATAATAATAATAATAATGATGATGATGAAAATAATAATAATAATAATAATAATAATAATAATAATAATAATAATAATAATAATAATAATAATAATAATAATAATAATAATAATAATAAGGGATAATTAGTAAAATAGCCCGGTTTCCCTGAGTCTAGGCATATTTAGCCCTTTTTTGAAAAATTCCCGTTTTAGCCCGGGTTGCCGTGGGCAACTTTCGATTAGCCAATTACAGAGTGCCACGTCGGGACAACTTTTTTGTATTTTGGGCAACTTTTTTGTATTTTGGGCAACTTGAGGACACTTGTCATCTTTCGGTTGGCTATACGAAAATTGCCCAGGGCAACCTGGGCTAAAACGGGAATTTTTCAAAACCGGGCTAAATATGCCTAGACCGCAAGGCAACGGGCCATTTTGGTAATATTCCCTAATAATAATAATAATAATAATAATAATAATAATAATAATAATAATAATAATAATAATAATAATAATAATAATAATAATAATAATAATAATACTCTAAAGTTAATTTGAACCCTCCTTCAGTCCAGAAAACCCGAGCAGAACTGAGTCCAAATCATAAATGGTCAAAAATGAAAAAAAGGGTCATGTTACCCTCTCATGTGATGCGAGAAAAAACACACACACAATCACTTTTTACTCGCATACTCTCTCTCCTAAAAACCATTATTCACTCGCATAGCAAAACTCTCGCATTTTTCAGCTTTTCTTGCCAATTAACCTTGTTTCGTGCAAAAAGTAAGCTTACAAATCTGTTCATAACATTGTTTTATATCTTTGACTTCATTATCTGCCCTTAATTTTGAGTAATTTGTGCATAATTAAGTAATTAGGGCTGTGATATCGAGTCGAATTTGTTCACTATTGAGTTTGCGTTTGTGATGTGTTTAAATCAAATCTTGTGGTTAGATGACTAAGATAGACTGATTAGATCATGCTTTTGAAAGAAAACGGGGTTTTAAACTGTTTGATTTGGTGCAAATGGGACGTTTTTGGGGAAGAAGATGAACAGTCATCGATGCGACATCATTTTGATGCGATACGAGACTTTAGGATTAGAGCCAAAAAGTGCATTTAATATTATTTAAATTATCCGAGACTTTTAACTGCGATGAAAGTTTCCCTCGCATCGCAGTTGATATCCCTGCGATACTAGCTTTCCTAAATGTCCTGCGATGTCTTGCTATCATAGATCCTCAATACGAACATTCTTTCCGAAACTTTGTGCGATAGATTTCTTTCTCACATATTTTGGTCCGCGATGCCTGTTACTTCTTGAATGCGATAGTTGACTTTATTTGACCAATGCCCGCGATACCAAATCCGTGATACTTAATATTGCGAAACTTTTTATCCACAATATCTAAATGTTACTCTGCCCAAATTTTTTAAAATATTTGTAAAATTTTTATAAATCTTGTATTTATATAAAGTTGTTCAAACATTTTATTAAATTTTGACTAAGTAACAAGCATTGATCAAAACTTTCTTTCTCAAATAAAGTCAAAACTTCTTCTAAATGAACACACAAAAAAAAAAGAAAAAAAAAAAAGAAAAAAAAAAGTGTATTTTTAAAAGATAATGAAAGCCAAATTGTTTTTGAAAATAAGTTACACAAGTACTTATCTCAAAATGTTTACATCAAATATAACCCTTTATTATCAAATAAAGATATGAAAACTTTTGAGACATAGAATATTGCATATGCTTAGTTTTCTTAAGTTAATTAGACTAGGATTGTATCACTATTAGTGCCTTTAACACAATACGTGATGCATATGTTTAATTACTACGTTTAGACTATTCTATGATTGCAATCTTTTATGAATACTTTGTGTACATGACTTAACTGATTTGACGGATATATTTACAAATGTTATTGGTTGCCAATGCTATGAATATTACTTAAACAAGTTCATGCAACCTCTTAACAAATTTTCCACTCATAATTGTTTTGTGACAAATGGTGTTGAGACAACTCGACGCTATCTAAACTTAGGATATCTCATCTTCAAGGTAGTTATTAGGGCTAGTTATCACCTAAAAACTGATAATGCATCCCTTTAGCTACGCAAGGTAATAGAGTATCCAAGGTCTAGATACGTTTAGAGAAATCTCACACTTATGCAGTAAAATCTCTTTTGAGACGTATTACAATTGACTTCACTTAAAAACTTCTCATCTTCAAGATAGTTACTAGGACTAGTTATAACCTAAAAGCTGATAATGAACTCCTTTAACTAGGCAACATAATAGAGAGTTTAAAGTCTTGTCATTTGTCAAGAATTCTCACGCTCATGCAAACAAATTTTCTTTGAAAGTTTGATTTCCAAAATCAAGTCTTCTAGTTTAACTAGATTACTTAAGTTTGAAAAACAAGTTGATACTTTTTCACAAATCTTCATAATGGTGAGATAAACGTAATTTTTAAAGCATGAGCATTATAAAACAACGTTTCATCTTTACCTTAAATATTCTTTGAAAAAATATCACACAACAACAAACTTTTGGTGAGGAAAATAAAAATAGACAGAGAGAATTAAATCGCATGTGAAAAGAAAAGAGCATGCGCTTATGCTAGAAAAGCAAGAAAAGCTTAAGAGAAGAAAAGAAAAGAAAAGAAATATGCTCGAAAAAGAAATGCCAGAGCATACAAAAACAGACAGAGTGAAAAATATACAAATGTAAACTTTATCAAGATACTTATCTCTTTCATGTCTTTTCAGAATCAAACAAGTAAAATGGCTTAAGAACAAGCTCATGATCAACCACAAAACGTTCAAGAGAATGCTCCAGCTGTACAAACACCAACTAACGATGAACTTGTGCCAACAGCTAAATTCATCAAAATTAATGAATGCAATCATCAATTCCGCATATCTCTATTTGAACGTGATCACCCCCATATCCCCTGAAATCCTTCAAAATCACCCAGCTTATCCAATGATCTCTTCATCCGACTCTACTACCCTTATGATATACCTACAACAATTCTGGCATCATGTTGTGTTCCTCACTGAAACTAAACTCGACACAATCCAAAGTACCATTGAAATACAACAAATCACACTGACATCAGAAGATCTTTGTATGGCACTATATCTTCCTGCAGCAGAACATGGCAACCTCATAGCATACGAACAACCACCAACTGTCAATCAACTCAAAGAATTCTTCATGGAGCTTGGATACGATAAAGATGCTGTTGAAAGACACAAGTTCAAAGTGTTGTCGACTTTCAAGAGGAAATGCCTACCTGCAAGATGGGCTACGCTCTTCTCAATTCTTATCGGTGTGTTACCGGTAAAGAAACGGGAATGGATAGAGGCACTACTTCATTAAACCAAATCATGTATGGTATAGTGAAACAGTGTCACTTCGATTATGCAAAGCTACTATAGACAGATATTGTGGACCACGTCCGTAGAACGGAGAAGAAGAAGAATCTATGCATTCCGTTTGTCAGATACTTCAAAATATTGATTGCTCAATTTATGAGGCAACATCCCAATATCACAAGAAGACAAACAGACCCAACACCCAGAGTGTCGTACATGCACAACACGAGTGACTCAATAGTTACCACTAATGCACCAATACCTATACCACATGGCTTGTTGGAACTTGTTAACACGGAATTGCATGCATACAAGGTGTATATGGGATTAGTAAACGCTCCTACGGAAAGCTCTAAACCGAGCAGACCTACCCTGGATGCGTCTATGGTCAAAGTAGAGTCTAGCACCAAAGTAGGAACCTCTAGGACTCATCAAAAACAAACTACTAGGAAGAGAACAAAGAAGGGAAGAAAATTGTCGCAGTTAGATGATGAAGAGGAAGTAAGTGATGACACTAGGAAAACAAACGAAGGCAAAGACGATGTGGGGAAGGATAAGGAGAAACGTGAACCTTATAAGGAGGATAAGGATAGTAAGGAGTCTAGGCTTAGTGATGAACATCATGATGACAACGATGGAGATGATAAGGGGGACTGAGATGACACCTATAGACACGAGATTAAGAAGAAGATGAAGAAAGACAACAGTAGGTCTAGGTCCTCTGAACAACACCAGCTCACCCCTCCCATCATTTTTGATGTGGAACCTCCCTCATCACCTCCACCACCACCACCACCACCACCACCAACAACAACAACAACAACAACAACAACAACAACAACAACAACAACAACAACAACAACAACAACAGCAACAACTACACAACACACACAACAACAACCCCAACAACAACTCACTTTCCACAACCGACAACATCCACATCTCATCTGAAACACAAACCAACATTGTCTACATCAACATTGTTTCAGACAATCTGAGTTGATCCAGTACCACTTGTCACAACAACATATTTTAACGAGGTAATGGGAAAACTTCATACTGACATAGAATCAAGGTTCGCAGCTCAACGAAAAAGTTCATCGCAAGCTGGACCTTCTACATCATCAAGATCATTATCTCTGGAACGCATTTATGAACTTATGCTCGATAAGATCTTAAATGATGGTTCACTAATGGAAGCACATCCAAATCTATACAATGGATTACTGGAACCCGAAGCTCAACCACCGGCACCAACTTAAGCTGAAAATCAAGTTCAGAAACTTCAAAAGAAAATGACTAAGGTGAACTCTGAGGCAATAAAACTTATTAAAAAGTTGTCCTCAAGTGTCATCAAGTTGGAAAGTCAATGTCGTCCTCAGTCACGAAAGCGCAATCAGGATGATCCATACTCGGATAATCCTGAGGGGGAGAAAAGCGCTAAAAGACAAAGAACAACAACCACTACAACGATCCCAACACACAAACAAACATCTTCTCAACAACAACAACAACAACAACAAGCTGATAATCAAGAAGAAGTGAACTTTGATAATGTTGTTGTTAAGGCTAATGCTCAACATGAAGATGCAGATGGTGACAAGGACGTCTAGGATGACATGACTTATCGGGAAGGTGATATACCTCCAGAGCTCAGGGGATTTGATGTTTTTGATGAAGAAGATGATGATGTACTTGAAGAAGTGTTGAGGGATCCGATACAAACAGAAGAACAAAATAGATATCCCACAACATAAAAGCTTGACAGCATGTTCTCAAATATGCATGAAAGATTTGAAATCAACATTCAGGAAGATGACACAATGGATCAAAAAGTTAACAGCATCTATGATTTAGTTATTTACAAGTTCTAAAGCGACAGAGACTTTAATACAAGACTTGTCGATCAAGAGGTCTCGAAAGCTCTTGGCGTGTCAACTTCTTCAAAAAATGAAAGAAACGTTACAAAGAAGGGAAGAAGAGAATGCTCTCCATTGTGGAAACGGATTCCCAAAGTTCCAAGATCTGACACTGCACCCTTAGTTTCTTACTTTAACGACGATCTTAAGTATATTCTTTTTGGTCCAAAAGAATACCAACCATCAATAAAGGAAGTTGCAACTTATGAGGAAATTCCAGAACCGTTTCTGGAAGAAGAAAGATTTCTGGACATATTCTCTAAAGAAGAAGTTGATCGTGAGAATTACAACTTTGATGTATTTATAGGGATTATTAATGTTAATGAAAATCAAAGGGTTTCAATCGACTGAGGCAAATCAAAAGGAAGCCTCGTCAAGAAGTCTTCTCAAATTCCAGAATCCTCAGATACATTGAAGTTAATTCCGAATGTCAGCATTTTCATGGTTATGTTGAATGTCACATGGTTCACACCGACAATCAATATTACCACTTCACTGAATCAGATTATCTAAATCTTCATCCTCATGATCTTGAAGATGTTCTTAAGAGAAGAAGAGACTGCTTCAACAAGAAAGCTATTGATCAAGACGTGATCGAATCAGTTTTAATATTCATGAAAGCTTATGTTGTGGTAGCTCAGATTGAAGACTACCAGATGGGGATTGAAAGCTATCAAAGGAAAGTTAAATTGACTCCTCCAATGTTAGCTTGCATCAGTATTCAAAAGATCAACAGCTGGACTTGCTTCATTAGACTAAGCCTTAGACTTTATGTAGTATATGTGACCGATAAGAAGCAGAAAAGATTGTTTAGGGTCATTGAAGTAGCTAAGTTCTCCTCTGGTACTTTATCATGGATACTGAGGAGACTTGAGCGAATTAAGAGGCGTGTGGAAAAGCTACAGATAGAGATGACTGCAAGCAATCATCGTATGTTGACTAGGGTTGTAAAAGTGATTAGGGAAAGGCTTACGCATCGTGCATCATGGAGAAGAATGGAACAAAGAATTGGATGTCGAAGCTGGCCCAACCGAATACCCATAAATAGAAGACCCAAATGATCTACCCTTAGGGAGAGATTGTTGGAATATGAAAGTGTAAATCATTTGTTAGGGACTTCTATTTATATTTTGTCATAGTTTAGGGTATGTTGTGTATGTCTTGTAATGCGCCAGCAAGTTACCATCGCGGAACTTGTATATCTACGATGGCATGCTTGGCTAGACGTTGGGTATAAATACCTCCTACCTCATGGGTTATGAGGTGTATGTTCTTATGATATGCAATGCGAAACTTTCTTACATTCTCTCTCTCTCTCTCTCTTCTCTAAAGTGCTCACACCCACTTTACTTTATATAGATTAGTTCTTGTAGACGTGATATTATTAGAACAACAGGGGTCTATCTAATCCGACTTTATATTGTAGTCTTGTGGGTGCTCTTTAGTATCTTACTTTTACCCGCCCTGGTATATCTTATGTTGTGAAGAAGGTTTGTTTATTATCGATAGCATCAAATAAGTACTATATTTATGTATCATTTAACCCATGTATATTGCTCATTTATTATGCTTTCATATTAGAATTGCTACTTAATTGCTTAAGTGTGCGATTTTCAGCATCCATGGAGCAATATTGGAAAAGACGCGAAAAATAGCGTTTTTTGGAGCTTAAACGAAGTTAATAAAGACAACACTATTTCTGGAGGAATATACGGCGTATCATTTGCTCTAGGATATGCCGCACAAAAGACTTGGACTTGGGATTTTTAAACTTTGAAGAAGATACGGCGTATCAATGTTTTGAGGATACGTCGTATCTATACCAACTTCTAGACCTCATTTTGAAGAAGATATGGCATAACTATTTCTTAGGTTACATCGTATCTTTGGCAGACCTCAAAATGATGTACTATGATGAAGTGAATACGATGTATAATATTTCTGGGATACGTCGTACCTTGGCAAGAGTCAGATGCATATATCCTTATTTTTGGGATATTCTTGGAGATACTCTTAATATCTTAGATACGTCGTATCTAATATTTAGATACGTCGTATTGGACCTAGTTCCATCAACTATAATTATAGGCCCATTATCACAACTTATGGCATACTTGGATAGACTTTGGGGTCTTCCCAGTCACCCAAGAAGCTCTCCAAACAACAGAAGATCACCATTAAAGACCAATCCATCCTTGAAGAACATCTCTCATCATTAATATGGTGTATATCATCTGGTTTGCGTATAGTTTTTATCTATGAATTCTTTACATTTACCTTGATTTCTAATATTTAGTTTGCTACTTAGATCGAGGGCTAACACCCTTGGGTGTTAGCCATGTTTTGACTTCTATGTTTATTTGATTCCATTTATGAAGACTTAATGCATTTTTGTTGGATAATTTATATGTTCATCGTTCAAATAATATGTTCAATCACTTGTTTATCATTCTATGTCTATTGTCTAGGCTATAGTGTAGCTCTTTATCTATTTAGGTAATCCATATCGCTATGAAAGGTTCCTTACATGTGTTCAACAGTTCCTTATCTATAGGGCTTGTGGATTAGGCCCCTGATGTTAGACATAAAATAACTAAAACATGTAAGTTAGCATAAGTGCTTTTCAAAATAGTTAGCACTTGAGAAGAGTAGGTTTCACTACTAGCCCTAGGTTACCATAGATGAATCGTATAGATTAGTTGGAAAGCACTTTTTGCATGAATGTGACTGAATAGACCGATAATTTGCTGCATGGAAATCGGTTGCATTCATAGAACAAGACGCGACTAGCCTTTGGTTTTCGTTTACAATAGATAGGAAATGTTGTATGCAGTTCCTAATTCCACCAATATAAATCATTAGGTCAATACACTTATAAACGGATCAATGAAAATATAGTTGGATTAATATGGTTATCATGTTCTTCAACTATCGAATACAACCAAGCTTTTACTTTTATTGCTTTAGTTTAATTATTAATTTAGTTATTAAATTTGTATCAATCTCATATATTGAACCCCCTTGCTTAATTATATCGCTACTAAGTTTATTCTAAGTTCACTCACTCCTTGCGAACGACCCATACTTACCAAACAAGGTAGGATTGACATGGTACCCTGCCCATTAGTGTTAGTCTAATAGGAAAGTCGGAAATTATATATTTAAAACTAGACATAAATTTTAACACACCATATATGCATGATCTGCGGAAGCCTCATTTTTCAGCTCTCAAGTGGATTTTGCGGTATGTACTTTGAATTATGGATTACAGCTATACCCTCCTCTACTGTGTCTCTGGTTTCTAACTCAGATGTGGTCTGGGCTGGTTTTCCTACGACCTTTCGATCGAATTCAGGCTTTTGTATGTTTTTTGCAACAACTTACTCTCCTGGTCTTCTACGTGTCAGATGACGCTTCTTTGCTCTAGTGCTAAGGCTGAGTATCGTGGTGTTGGTAATGCAGTTGCTGAGAGCTCTTGGTTGAGGAATTTGTTAAGTGAGCTTCATAAGCCTTTGTCTTCTACTAATTTTGTATATTGTGAAAATGTCATTGCGGTGTATTTGTCCTCTAATCATGTTCAGCATCAACGGACATGCATATTGACTTAGACATTCACTTTGTTCGCGATTTGGTTGCACGATGTCAGTTTCAAGTTCTTCACGTGCCTTCTTATTATCAGTTTGCTGTCATTTTCACGAAGAGGCTTCTGTTTGCTTTATTTGATTATATTCGTTCCAGTTTGAATGTACATCCTACTCCCTTTCTAACTACGGATGGATGTTAGTTGGGTATTAGTATTTGATTAGTATTACTCTAGGCCCATTGTGTTGTTAGTAAGCCTAGTCCGTTTATTGTTATTTATATATTGTATGTATATTTTCATAATTAATCAATAATTCAGTATTCACTCAGCTTATGTTATTGCTTTCACAAATGCATAACATACTAATTTGATTATTGCAATGCCATAATCAAATTTCAGATTTTGTCTCAAATATGACCGACATGACAATTTTTATTATGTTATCTCAAAATTGGATACACGTGGCAATGACATGTCGTCTAAAGTTATGTTTGGCAAAGTTATGTTAGATTATCGATCATTCTTATTGGGTGATATTTTTCCCCATGAACCACCATCTTTATCATCATAACTCGGGCATTCACCTTACAGTGGCCTTTCCCGGCGATATTTAGTATTCTTTTTAAATGGACCCATTGCATGTTAGTAATGGTTTCCTTGATTGGTTGAAGTATCTTTTTAACTTGTTAGTCATTTCTTAAGACCACCTTTTATCCAATTTTTAGCATGACAATTATAATATCAGAAGAAATTTACTTAAAACCGTAACAACTCCTACATTTATACCATTCTGATTGTACACTTGGATAGGAATGACTATCTTTCTATTTTCTGGAAAATAAATTCTGAAACAAGATCAACAACAAACCATATGTTCGCTGGGGATGTCAACAACATGTTCTGGAATACTAACATCACTAATTACAGGGCGTTCAGGCAAACAATTACGATAGTTTGGACAAGAAGAATGTGACACAAACCACTTGTCTATGCGTCCAATATGAAACTCATGCCCACAGTGTGGCAACACACGAATGTTTTGTCCATCAACAAAATCATCTAGGCATATGCTGCACTCAGTGACCAAAATCTTCAATTCGGATCCTAGAACTCGTGTAGATATTTTACTAACAACCGAATTTTTAAGACCAAAAGAGACTTCAGCAGGTGATGAGGATGTGATCACCCCAGTTGTAAACCTTCGTCGCATAACATAAGTATCACTTGAAAAATTCCAAAAGAGACGATTAAGCCACACAATAAGACCATCCACATAATATTAACTATGAGCCACACAATAAGACCATCCAGGCTGGATTGTGCAATGAAAGAAGAAATTAATCAATTTACATGACACGACGTCTGGAGAAGGGTTCCACGTCCTCTTGGAAAACTCATAATTGCTTTAAAATGGATCCTAAAGAAAAAACGTGATGAAGATGGTGATGTAATCCGGAACAAGGCTCGCCTCGTTGCCAAGGGTTACAATCAAGAAGAAGGAATCGACTTCGATGAATCTTTTTCACTAGTTGCTCGGATCGAAGCAATACGCTTATTTCTGGCTTATGCAGCTCACAAATCTTTCACCGTATATCAAATGGACGTGAAAACGGATTTTTTATATGAGAAGTTAGAGGAAGAAGTGTATATAAGCCGAACAGAAGGCTTCGTTGATCCAGATCACCCGGATGATGTCTATGTTCTTGACAAAGCCATCTACGGACTCAAGCAAGCACCTCGTGCATGGTACAAAGTGCTGTCAGAATATCTTCTCAAGCACAAATTCGTCAAAGGTTCAATCGATCCAACTTTATTTATAAGACGTAAAGGTGATGACATCATGCTAATACAAATTTATGTCGATGATATTATTTTTGTATCTACGAATCCTAAATATTGCAAAAAGTTTGAAAATATCATGCGAAAGAAATTTAAGATGAGCATGATGGGTGAACTAAAATTCTTTTTGGGTCTCCAAATTAATCAAACTCCTCGTGGTATCTTTATCCATTAACAAAAATACATGATTGAAATTTTGAAAAAGTTTGGTATGGATCAGGTAAACCAGTTGATGCTACAAAATACCGTAGTATGATTGGTTCACTTACGTATCTTATAGCTAGTCGGCCTGATATTCATTTTGCTGTCTGCATGTGTGCTCGTTACCAATCTAGGCCAACAGAAAAACATCAAACTGCTATAAAACGGATCTTTCAGTACCTCAAAGGAACCCCTCACATGGGCCTTGTGTATCTGAAAGAGACCGATTTTGGACTAATTGCCTTTTCAGATGCAGGTTATGTAGGTTGTCAAACTGATTGAAAAAGTACTTCTGGATCTGCTCAATTCTTGGGGGAGAAATTAATCAGCTGGTCTTCAAATAAGCAAAATCATACTGCACTATCCACTGCTGAAGCTGAATATATTTTCCTATCTGGATGTTGTGCACAAGTATTATGGATGAAAACACAACTGACGGACTACGGTTTCTTCTATGACAAAATCCCAATTTATTGTGATTACAAAGTGTCATTGCCATCTCTTGTAACTCAGTATAGCATTCAACAACAAAGCATATTGCAGTCAGATACCACTTCATTAAGGAGCATGTAGAAAAGCGGACTGTGGAATTGTACTTTGTGAAAACTGATTATCAAATTACCGACTTCTTCACAAAAGCTTTGCCTCCCGAGAGATTTGAATACCTAAGACAACATTTAGGAATAGCAAGTATTCGTGATAAACATGACGCGGAAACTCAAAAGGTCAAAGAAGTCAACAATATAGCAGACATCACAAGTACACCTGGTAACTCAAAATGGTAATTATTCACACAAGATGGCTATTGATTAAATCACAGATCAACACCCATTTTTCAATGAAAGGACCTTGAACGTACGCTTCAGTGCGTCAATCCTTCAGAAAAGAAGAAAAATCTTCTTATTTATTGTGAGCAAAATCTATACAAGATTTTACAAAAAGCTTTTTCCAAAAACTTTTTATAAATTTTTTTTACTCATGATAAACAAATCTTGAGAATAGCTCAAGTAAGAATAAAACTTTAAAAAACAATGCTTCCACCACAACAATAGATTAAAAACAGTTTAAAATATTAAGCTAATTTTTAGGGGGAGAAATTTAGAAGTTTGTTTTTGAAAATCATGAATAATTCGCAATCAAGTGTTGCTAATATGTTGTTAAAAGAAAAAATGAATAAAAGTTGTTGAAAATAATAATAATAATAATAATAATAATAATAATGATAATATTAATATTAATAATAATAATAATAATAATAATAATAATAATAATAATAATAATAATAATAATAATAATAATAATAATAATAATAATAATGCTCTAAAGTTAATTTGAACCCTCCTTCAGTCCAGAAAACCCGAGCAGAACTGAGTCCAAATCATAAATGGTCAAAAATGAAAAAAAGGGTCATGTTACCCTCTCATGTGATGCGAGAAAAAACACACACACACAATCACTTTTTACTCGCATACTCTCTCTCCTAAAAACCTTTATTCACTCGCATAGCAAAACTCTCGCATTTTTCAGATTTTCTTGCCTATTAACCTTGTTTCGTGCAAAAAGTAAGCTTACAAATCTGTTCATAACATTGTTTTACATCTTTGACTTCATTATCTGCCCTTAATTTTGAGTAATTTATGCATAATTAAGTAATTAGGGCTATGATATCGAGTTGAATTTGTTCACTATTGAGTTTGCGTTTGTGATGTGTTTAAATCAAATCTTGTGGTTAGATGACTAAGATAGACTGATTAGATCATGCTTTTGAAAGAAAACGGGGTTTTAAACTATTTGATTTGGTGCAAACGGGTCGTTTTTGGGGAAGAAGATGAACAGTCATCGATGCGACATCATTTTGATGCGATACGTGACTTTAGGATTAGAGCCAAAAAGTGCATTTAATATTATTTAAATTATCCGAGACTTTTAACTGCGATGAAAGTTTCCTCGCATCGCAGTTGATATCTCCGCGATACTAGCTTTCCTAAATGTCCTGCGATGTCTTGCTATCATAGATCCTCAATACGAACATTCTTTCCGAAACTTTGTGCGATAGATTTCTTTCTCACTTATTTTGGTCCGCGATTCCTGCTACTTCTTGAATGCGATAGTTGACTTTATTTGACCAATGCCCGCGATACCAAATCCGTGATACTCAATATTGCGAAACTTTTTATCCACAATATCTAAATGTTACTCTGCCCAAATTTTTTAAAATATTTGTAAAATGTTTATAAATCTTGCATTTATATAAAGTTTTTCAAACATTTTATTAAATTTTGACTAAGTAACAAACATTGATCAAAACTTTCTTTCTCAAATAAAGTCAAAACTTCTTCTAAATGAACAAAAAAAAAAAAAAAAAAAAAAAAAAAAAAAAAAAGAAAAAAAAAAAGTGTATTTTTAAAAGATAATGAAAGCCAAGTTGTTTTTGAAAATAAATTACACAAGTACTTATCTCAAAATGTTTACATCAAATATAACCCTTTATTATCAAATAAAGATATGAAAACTTTTGAGACATAGAATATTGCATATGCTTAGTTTTCTTAAGTTAATTAGACTAGGATTGTATCACTATTAGTGCCTTTAACACAATACGTGATGCATATGTTTAATTACTACGTTTAGACTATTCTATGATTGCAATCTTTTATGAATACTTTGTGTACATGACTTAACTGATTTGACGGATATGTTTACAAATGTTATTGGTTGCCAATGCTATGAATATTACTTAAACAAGTTCATGCAACCTCTTAACAAATTTTTCACTCATAATTGTTTTGTGACAAATGGTGTTGAGACGACTCGACACTATCTAAACTTAGGATATCTCATCTTCAAGGTAGTTATTAGGGCTAGTTATCACCTTAAAACTGATAATGCATCCCTTTAGCTACGCAAGGTAATAGAGTATCCAAGGTCTAGATACGTTTAGAGAAATCTCACACTTATGCAGTAAAAGCTCTTTTGAGACGTATTACAATTGACTTCACTTAAAAACTTCTCATCTTCAAGATAGTTACTAGGACTAGTTATAACCTAAAAGCTGATAATGAACTCCTTTAACTAGGCAACGTAATAGAGAGTTTAAAGTCTTGTCATTTGTCAAGAATTCTCACGCTCATGCAAAAAATTTTCTTTGAAAGTTTGATTTCCAAAATCAAGTCTTCTAGTTTAACTAGATTACTTAAGTTTGAAAAACAAGTTGATACTTTTTCCCAAATCTTCATAATGGTGAGATAAACGTAATTTTTAAAGCATGAGCATTATAAAACAACGTTTCATATTTACCTTAAATATTCTTTGAAAAAATATCACACAACAACAAACTTTTGGTGAGGTAAATAAAAATAGACAGAGAGAATTAAATCGCATGTGAAAAGAAAAGAGCATGCGCTTATGCTAGAAAAGCAAGAAAAGCATAAGAAAAGAAAAGAAAATAAAAGAAATATGCTCGAAAAAGAAATGCCTGTAACAATTCGCATTTTCAGGATATTTACTTTTCTCGGAAAATTTCACTATTCACTTTTACTATTCATTTTTCCCGAAAATTTCTCCCGAAACTTGATTTTTATTTCTTGGGCTGAAGTGATAAATCATTTCCATGACAAATTAAAAGTTTGACATTCATAAGCTCATTTTCGTGAAAGTTATTAAGGAATTACACGGAATTACACGTTTTAGGGTAAAACGTCAATCAGAAATTCTTCGCACAACGAAATTCAACCCCGTCAGGTGACCCCACATCAGAAAAATGTTTGACACACTCATGATTTATTTGAGAATTAATCGTGACTGAGAAAAACATGACCAAAGACTTCCCAGCAGGTCACCCAAGCCTGTACTACTCTCGCATGAGCACGCTTAACCGTTTGGGCGATTAACCGTTAGACCACAAAACGCGTTTCTAAGAAGATTTGAGTTTTTAACTTATTAGAAAAAGTCAACATATTCTTTCCCTCCTCCATTGACCAAAAATCATCCCTTGATGTTATAAGTCATTTCGTGATTTTTAGGCTTACGGTTTGATGTCTAAAAGACATTTAATACCAACCGACACTAGACTGAGCCCAGTCTAGACATTATAAGTCATTTTAAATCATTTTTATCCTATTAGAAAAGTAACATTTTACTTTTCTCAATTTTACGCAATATTCGTACGTTTTACGTATTACGCGTTTTAGACCCGTGTTTCCAGTTTTTAGCAGGGTTTACCACCCAAATGGATCCTACCACTCATTTTATATTTTATTATGGGACATATGGACATGTTTATCAATACTTTCAAGTTCCATAATTTTACGACACCCGGTTTTACGTTTTGAGGCTTAATCATTTACGATTGGCATTTCCCGGAGTCAAAACTAACTAGATATCTTGGATAATACCATCAAAAGTCCACACTTGTTCTCCAAGGGTTGTGAACCGCCTCTAGGGGGGAGGATTCACACTTGTGGCATGATCTCATGCTAAGTACTCTTAGATTGCATCCATGTGTTAAACTTGGTGATCAAGTGTTGACAAGTCAACACTTCTAACCTCCTCAAGGCCATATAAAGCCTCCTTGCCTCTCCTTGAACATCCACAACACACACACAAACACCATTCCATTTTCTAATTCACTCCAAGTATTATCCAAAAGAATCAAGAGCTTAAACAAGGTAGAAACCCTAGTTAGAATATCATTCACCAAAACTCTTCCAATCCCTAATATACTTGGTGATTTCTCTTGAGTTTAAATCCACTCAATTCACCTCAACTTTCATTGCATCTCTTTCAAGAATACCAAGGGTAGAAAGATTGCATGAAGAGAAAAAGGGTTGAAGCAAGTCTATCAAAGTCCTATCCTTACATGTTAACTTCCTTTCATCTTTGAAAGCCAAAAGTTGTGAGCCAAACCCTAACTTGATTCTTGTTAAATAATCATGTTCATGTTATTTACATATTATTTGTGCTATATTATGTCTTGTAGTTATGTCCATGATGTATAAAAATGACCAAAACAAGTTATTGTTATTGATTGATAAGACAAGTTCATAAAACAAGTAAACTAGTGACTTTGTTGGTATAACCTGATCAAAATGGTAAAAATTTTATATTGGATTATTACATATTACAGTAGAGGACTTAACAAGGAAACCATAGCAATTTGAACCACCTAAAACGAGTATACGAGTCAAAAGTTATGGCGATTTGAAGTTATCAAAGATTTCCGGCAAAACTGCCTAAACCTTCCTGAATCGCATTCTGACTTTTTGAAAGTCCCACTTCTGGTCCGATTCATCAAAAAGTTAAAACGCGAAAGTTGTCCGGAACGACGTTTTCGTTCAGGAGCAAAGAGGCTCGAGCCTTGAAAACACTTTCTGAGTAAGATATTTCACAATTTCTTAACAGCTATTTACATATAATAAGTCACTAAGTTATGGTTATACTTTAAAAGGAACAAGAGTTATTATGACCTATAAACAAGACCACCACCATAGCTAGAGCCAAGGTTGTGTCTCATGACCTTGAAACAAGGACTAAAGGTCATGGCTAGGCCATGACGAAATGACCATACCAACTTACTTAGGCGAAAACATGAAACAAGGAATTGGCGATAACTTGAACAAACAATTTGGATCTACTTCACTTAAAGGAACCATGAGATATTGCCAAGAGAAAATGGTCATACAAGACTTATGAAACTACCCCTAATAACAATCTTCATGTACAAATAAACTTTCCTAAGTTTATTCAAATATCGGACATGTAACCTTTCGGATCAAAACTTATATCTATATATTTCATCAACTACTACAATAGTAGGGAGCCTCATGTGAGGAGTTCATTATGTAAGCCGTCGAGATGAGTTGTGGATTTACGAATTAAAGTGTCCTGGCTCCTCGAACGCTTACTAACATGACTTCTGAATTATGTCGGCCCGAACGGTAGTAAACGATATACAAAACATACATGTTTCATGAATCTTTTCTTTCAAGGACATACAATATACATCATACCACATCATGGACTATAATGCAAGATATATATATAGGCACTACTTCATAGTCTTTACTCCGATCCTAAGTCGCGACATTCTATTATAGGTTGCTCGTAAAAACCTACACGATTCAACCGTTACATTCATTACTTGCTATCTTAACTTAAGGTGAGTTCATAGCCCCACTTTACATTACTTCAATGTTTTACAAACCCTTGGGGGGAATACATGCTATTTTTAACCAAGCACAATGTTTTTAAATTGTATGCTTGCCTGATTGTTTTATTATCACTAAGTACCAGCCTTGCTAAACCGAGATTCCTTATTATGAACCATTTAATCACTAGCAATAGTGAGCGCGAATATTGTGAATAGGCCTATTGGGATTGACGAATCCCATTTGTATTGACTAAGTTCAAACAAATGCATTAATATTTGAGATTTAGGTATGTTAGCAAAGTACCTACCGGGATAAATCTGCCGATCGATATTGGTACACGTTAACGTTATGGTGTCATAAGCTTAGTGTATAATAACCTTTCCGGGCATATAACAACGTAGCCCATCATTGTTTTCCAAATATTGGTGTGAGTCTATAGCTCACACTACGATTATTGTGTTCAAACGATTTAACTACAAACACTACGATTATTGTGTTCAACGATTTACTACCAACACTTTGGTTCAAACGATTTAACAAACTCTATGAATATCACTCAACCTTTGTGTTGACCTCTCAAGCATGTATTTCAGGTTCATGACGATCAAGGATGGCACGGAAGGGCACGGATGTTCAAGAGGGCTATAAATTTTATTATCATTCAAAAACTCACTTAATGTGATTTGTAAACATGGAACCAATTGGGACCTCATTTTGTAACCTCTGATATTTATATAATTTGAATGATACATCTTTTAAAACGACTCAATTGGAGTTCGTTTTCTATTATTGTGACTATTGTGCCGTCAAGTAACACCCAGTTCGAATTCCGCTGCAACCATGAATTGGGGGTGTTACAGATTGGTACCAGAGCCATGGTTATAGAGAAACGGGTCTAATTGAGACCTAAACTATAACCACACATACAAGCAAAAACATTTTTATAGCCTTCCACTCTCCGTGTCTTCCATCCTCCAGACGATTATGGACTTAGTAAGCATGTTATGCTACACAAACATATTAGTATATTCATATATATACCCCTTTTGAGCATTTCCCCGTAGATATTTTATGCTACACAAACATAATTGCATATTGATATATGTACCCTAAACATAATTGAGCATTTCCCCGTAAGCATTTTATGCTACATGAACACATATAAGTATATTGATATATACACACTAGGCATTTTATGCTACATGAACATATTAGTATATTGATATATAAACTCGGTTTATTTTCAATCATTTATCTAAACAATGGACTAAACATATCTGTGTATGCCTATTCTAAGGCATTTCGGCACAGCCACACTCTCCCAATCATGTTCCTACTCTTACATTATATGTCCAAGACATTGTAACTGATTACAATGGTCTCATTCATTTTCCAAGACATTGTATGATACAATGGTCTCATTCATTTTCCCAGACATTGTATGATACAATGGTCTCATTCATTTTCCAAGACATTGTATGATACAATGGTCTCATTCATTTTTCAAGACATTGTGAGATACAATGGTCTCATTCATTTTCCAAGACATTGTATGATACAATGGTCTCATTCATTTTTCAAGACATTGTGAGATACAATGGCCTCATTCATTTTCCAAGACATTGTGAGATACAATGGTCTCATTCATTTTCCAAGACATTGTATGATACAATGGTCTTAATCATTTCTCAAATGTTTTGAGTCACACAATGGCCTAACCTACTTCCCAGACATTGTGAATTGCACAATGGTCTAACCTACTTCCGAGACATTGTGTTTTGTGCAAATGGTCTCTAGAATTATTCCATCACATCATCAATATCATTTCTTATGATATCAAAAACCCGTCACAATCTATCGATTTCAAAACAAGAAATATGAGATTTCTAAAGGACAAACTAATCCATCATCGACAAAAGCTGAACTTTCTCTACATTCATCAAAGTTTTCTTATGAAACCTTCATTATTAAAAGTTCGTGATCCTGGCCAAGTAGGTTCTATTTTAGAACTACTTAAAACTTCCTTTCCATACGTATCTACCCTTACTACCTTCTATGCAATGGAATATGAAAACATACGTTACAAGTCTTGTATGGACGGGACTTGCAACTTAAGGGTTTGACATCGCCTTTGTTTAGTGGACAGTTTCCCGAAAGCAACGGACATATCAAAAGTATACCTAGTTTAGGTATTTGAAAATTTTATCGAACCTCGGCTAAATATAGACTAGTCACCTATATTTAACCTAGGGACAGTGGAATATAGTCTGACTAACTATATTCGACTTAGAATTTTCAAATACTGAGAGTAGTTGTACTAGGGTTATGTTTAGATTGATTTCCTACATGAACATGATAAACCACCAGAATACATTAAAACGATCTAGAGACACGATAGTGTCTTACCACTCAACAAGATCTTAACACCTTATTTGTACTACCTAATTTCATCCTTGAAATTTTTCATTTATGAGATAATCCGAACTACTATCTTGGTATAGTTATCAATTATTCTCTTCATCCTGTAGAAGTACCATCCTGTTTAGGATACCATTCCGTCATAAACTTTTAAAAATCTCTTAAGATTTTTAAAGTAAACTCAACATCTATACCTAAGGGTATTAATGTTAAGCATACACTATACACTTTTGTTCATCAACATATCACATCATTATCTTCACAACCGTTACAAACACAAGCTCATTAACAGATCTTGATGCACTTTTAAAGCTCAAATCATCCTTAGTTACACCACAAGCACCCTTATCAGCTTTACAAGATTGAATATTCATCTTGTACTTTTGGAACACCAGTATCATCTCGTAATACACTACCTTGTAACTCACCGGCTAAGTATGAATGTTGTGTCGGGAATTCTTGAGTAGGATGATTTATAACGTCCTTATTTGAATGGATTGGGATGCCTTTTCATTTAAATAAAGAAATTATAAATCATCGAACCATACGTTTATATTCCTTTAGTTACATTGTTTGGGATGCCTCTCTATGTAAATAAAGAATTATAAACAAGTGGGCTTATTTGTATCCGAAATAACATAAGTATGAAGTCAACCTACATTACATTGCTCGGGTATGGCTTGATACCTACATTACATTGCTCGGGTATGGCATGATACCTACATTACATTGCTCGGGTATGGCATGATACCTACATTATATTCGCCACAAGAAATCCTATCTTTTCACCGACATCGCTTCAAACCATGACACAAACACTAGGTACGACAACAGATTACCTACTATGCTATGATTGCAACTACTATCCCAATTTCCATTGATATTCCACTACTATATCAATTTCCATTTATTGAATTCCTATGTAAATTGCTATTGTTGTTCAACTGTTATATCAATTGCTATTGATACTTGACAACTATATCAATTTCCATTTTGATATTTAACTATATCAATTTCTGTACAACTACTATATCCATTTCTATTAATAATCGACTGCTATATCAATTTTATTTGATATTCGACTATTATATGGATCTCTACTGATATTCAACCATGTTATCAATCTCTATTGACACACCATATTCTGAGACAAATCAAACTACATCACTAGTAATTCCAGACTTTGGTCCTCATAAGTAACCACACATCTTTATCGATACCACTCCAACATATGACACACAAAGAACTTCGGGACGAAGTTCCCCGTAAGGGGTAGAGACTGTAACAATTCGCATTTTCAGGATATTTACTTTTCTCGGAAAATTTCACTATTCACTTTTACTATTCATTTTTCCCGAAAATTTCTCCCGAAACTTGATTTTTATTTCTTGGGCTGAAGTGATAAATCATTTCCATGACAAATTAAAAGTTTGACATTCATAAGCTCATTTTCGTGAAAGTTATTAAGGAATTACACGGAATTACACGTTTTAGGGTAAAACGTCAATCAGAAATTCTACGCACAACGAAATTCAACCCCGTCAGGTGACCCCACATCAGAAAAATGTTTGACACACTCATGATTTATTTGAGAATTAATCGTGACTGAGAAAAACATGACCAAAGACTTCCCAGCAGGTCACCCAAGCCTGTACTACTCTCGCATGAGCACGCTTAACCGTTTGGGCGATTAACCGTTAGACCACAAAACGCGTTTCTAAGAAGATTTGAGTTTTTAACTTATTAGAAAAAGTCAACATATTCTTTCCCTCCTCCATTGACCAAAAATCATCCCTTGATGTTATAAGTCATTTCGTGATTTTTAGGCTTACGGTTTGATGTCTAAAAGACATTTAATACCAACCGACACTAGACTGAGCCCAGTCTAGACATTATAAGTCATTTTAAATCATTTTTATCCTATTAGAAAAGTAACATTTTACTTTTCTCAATTTTACGCAATATTCGTACGTTTTACGTATTACGCGTTTTAGACCCGTGTTTCCAGTTTTTAGCAGGGTTTACCACCCAAATGGATCCTACCACTCATTTTATATTTTATTATGGGACATATGGACATGTTTATCAATACTTTCAAGTTCCATAATTTTACGACACCCGGTTTTACGTTTTGAGGCTTAATCATTTACGATTGGCATTTCCCGGAGTCAAAACTAACTAGATATCTTGGATAATACCATCAAAAGTCCACACTTGTTCTCCAAGGGTTGTGAACCGCCTCTAGGGGGGAGGATTCACACTTGTGGCATGATCTCATGCTAAGTACTCTTAGATTGCATCCATGTGTTAAACTTGGTGATCAAGTGTTGACAAGTCAACACTTCTAACCTCCTCAAGGCCATATAAAGCCTCCTTGCCTCTCCTTGAACGTCCACAACACACACACAAACACCATTCCATTTTCTAATTCACTCCAAGTATTATCCAAAAGAATCAAGAGCTTAAACAAGGTAGAAACCCTAGTTAGAATATCATTCACCAAAACTCTTCCAATCCCTAATATACTTGGTGATTTCTCTTGAGTTTAAATCCACTCAATTCACCTCAACTTTCATTGCATCTCTTTCAAGAATACCAAGGGTAGAAAGATTGCATGAAGAGAAAAAGGGTTGAAGCAAGTCTATCAAAGTCCTATCCTTACATGTTAACTTCCTTTCATCTTTGAAAGCCAAAAGTTGTGAGCCAAACCCTAACTTGATTCTTGTTAAATAATCATGTTCATGTTATTTACATATTATTTGTGCTATATTATGTCTTGTAGTTATGTCCATGATGTATAAAAATGACCAAAACAAGTTATTGTTATTGATTGATAAGACAAGTTCATAAAACAAGTAAACTAGTGACTTTGTTGGTATAACCTGATCAAAATGGTAAAAATTTTATATTGGATTATTACATATTACAGTAGAGGACTTAACAAGGAAACCATAGCAATTTGAACCACCTAAAACGAGTATACGAGTCAAAAGTTATGGCGATTTGAAGTTATCAAAGATTTCCGGCAAAACTGCCTAAACCTTCCTGAATCGCATTCTGACTTTTTGAAAGTCCCACTTCTGGTCCGATTCATCAAAAAGTTAAAACGCGAAAGTTGTCCGGAACGACGTTTTCGTTCAGGGACAAAGAGGCTCGAGCCTTGAAAACACTTTCTGAGTAAGATATTTCACAATTTCTTAACAGCTATTTACATATAATAAGTCACTAAGTTATGGTTATACTTTAAAAGGAACAAGAGTTATTATGACCTATAAACAAGACCACCACCATAGCTAGAGCCAAGGTTGTGTCTCATGACCTTGAAACAAGGACTAAAGGTCATGGCTAGGCCATGACGAAATGACCATACCAACTTACTTAGGCGAAAACATGAAACAAGGAATTGGCGATAACTTGAACAAACAATTTGGATCTACTTCACTTAAAGGAACCATGAGATATTGCCAAGAGAAAATGGTCATACAAGACTTATGAAACTACCCCTAATAACAATCTTCATGTACAAATAAACTTTCCTAAGTTTATTCAAATATCGGACATGTAACCTTTCGGATCAAAACTTATATCTATATATTTCATCAACTACTACAATAGTAGGGAGCCTCATGTGAGGAGTTCATTATGTAAGCCGTCGAGATGAGTTGTGGATTTACGAATTAAAGTGTCCTGGCTCCTCGAACGCTTACTAACATGACTTCTGAATTATGTCGGCCCGAACGGTAGTAAACGATATACAAAACATACATGTTTCATGAATCTTTTCTTTCAAGGACATACAATATACATCATACCACATCATGGACTATAATGCAAGATATATATATAGGCACTACTTCATAGTCTTTACTCCGATCCTAAGTCGCGACATTCTATTATAGGTTGCTCGTAAAAACCTACACGATTCAACCGTTACATTCATTACTTGCTATCTTAACTTAAGGTGAGTTCATAGCCCCACTTTACATTACTTCAATGTTTTACAAACCCTTGGGGGGAATACATGCTATTTTTAACCAAGCACAATGTTTTTAAATTGTATGCTTGCCTGATTGTTTTATTATCACTAAGTACCAGCCTTGCTAAACCGAGATTCCTTATTATGAACCATTTAATCACTAGCAATAGTGAGCGCGAATATTGTGAATAGGCCTATTGGGATTGACGAATCCCATTTGTATTGACTAAGTTCAAACAAATGCATTAATATTTGAGATTTAGGTATGTTAGCAAAGTACCTACCGGGATAAATCTGCCGATCGATATTGGTACACGTTAACGTTATGGTGTCATAAGCTTAGTGTATAATAACCTTTCCGGGCATATAACAACGTAGCCCATCATTGTTTTCCAAATATTGGTGTGAGTCTATAGCTCACACTACGATTATTGTGTTCAAACGATTTAACTACAAACACTACGATTATTGTGTTCAACGATTTACTACCAACACTTTGGTTCAAACGATTTAACAAACTCTATGAATATCACTCAACCTTTGTGTTGACCTCTCAAGCATGTATTTCAGGTTCATGACGATCAAGGATGGCACGGAAGGGCACGGATGTTCAAGAGGGCTATAAATTTTATTATCATTCAAAAACTCACTTAATGTGATTTGTAAACATGGAACCAATTGGGACCTCATTTTGTAACCTCTGATATTTATATAATTTGAATGATACATCTTTTAAAACGACTCAATTGGAGTTCGTTTTCTATTATTGTGACTATTGTGCCGTCAAGTAACACCCAGTTCGAATTCCGCTGCAACCATGAATTGGGGGTGTTACAATGCCAGAGCATATAAAAACAGACAGAGTGAAAAATAAACAAATGTAAACTTTATCAAGACACTTATCTCTTTCATGTCTTTTCAGAATCAAACAAGTAAAATGGCTCAAGAACAAGCTCATGATCAACCACAAAACGTTCAAGAGAATGCTCCAGCTGTACAAGCACCAACTAACGATGAACTTGTGCCAACAGCTAAATTCATCAAAATTAATGAATGCAATCATCAATTCCGCATCTCTCTATTTGAACGTGATCACCCCCATATCCCCTGAAATCCTTCAAAATCACCCAGCTTATCCAATGATTTCTTCATCCAACTCTACTACCCTTATGATATACCTACAACAATTCTGGCATCATGTTGTGTTCCTCACTGAAACTAAACTCGACACAATCCAAAGTACCATTGAAACACAACAAATCACACTGACATCAGAAGATCTTCGTATGGCACTATATCTTCCTGCAGCAGAACATGGCAACCTCATAGCATACGAACAACCACCAACTGTCAATCAGCTCAAAGAATTCTTCATGGAGCTTGGATACGATAAAGATGCTGTTGAAAGACACAAGTTCAAAGTGTTGTCGACTTTCAAGAGGAAATGCCTACCTGCAAGATGGGCTACGCTCTTCTCAATTTTTATCGGTGTGTTACCGGTAAAGAAACGGGAATGGATAGAGGCACTACTTCATTAAACCAAATCATGTATAGTATAGTGAAATAGTGTCACTTCGATTATGCAAAGCTACTATGGACAGATATTGTGGACCATGTCCGTAGAACGGAGAAGAAGAAGAATCTATGCATTCCGTTTGTCAGATACTTCAAAATATTGATTGCTCAATTTATGAGGCAACATCCCAATATCACAAGAAGAAAAACAGACCCAACACCCAGAGTGCCGTACATGCACAACACGAGTGACTCAATAGTTACCACTAATGCACCAATACCTATACTACATGGCTTGTTGGAACTTGTTAACACGGAATCACATGCATACAAGGTGTATATGGGATTAGTAAACGCTCCTACAGAAAACTCTAAACCGAGCAGACCTACCCCGGATGTGTCTATGGTCAAAGTAGAGTCTAGCACCAAAGTAGGAACCTCTAGGACTCATCAAAAACAAACTACTAGGAAGAGAACAAAGAAGGGAAGAAAATTGTCACAGTTAGATGACGAAGAGGAAGTAAGTGATGACACTAGGAAAACAAACGAAGGCAAAGACAATGTGGGGAAGGATAAGGAGAAACGTGAACCTTATAAGGAGGATAAGGATAGTAAGGAGTCTAGGCTTAGTGATGAACATCATGATGACGATGATGGAGATGATAAGGGGGACTGAGATGACACCTATAGGCAAGAGATTAAGAAGAAGATGAAGAAAGACAACAGTAGGTCTAGGTCCTCTGAACAACACCAGCTCACCCCTCCTATCATTTTTGATGTGGAACCTCCTTCATTACCTCCACCACCAACAACAACAACTACAACAACAACAACAACAACAACAACAACAACAACAACAACAACAACAACAACAACAACAGCAACAGCAACTACACAACACATGCAACAACAACCCAAACAACAACTCACTTTCCACAACCGTCAACATCCACATCTCATCTGAAACACAAACCAACATTGTCTACCTCAACGTTGTTTCAGAGAATCCGAGCTGATCCAGTACCACTTGTCACAACAACATATTTTAACGAGGTAATGGGAAAACTTCATACTGACATGGAATCAAGGTTCGCAGCTCAACGAAAAAGTACATCGCAAGCTGGACCTTCTACATCATCAAGATCATTATCTCTCGAACGCATTTATGAACTTATGCTCGATAAGATCGTAAATGATGGTTCACTAATGGAAGCACAACCCAATCTATACAATGGATTACTGGAACCCGAAGCTCAACCACCGGCACCAACTTAAGCTGAAAATCAAGTTCAGAAACTTCAAAAGAAATTGACTAAGGTGAACTCTGAGGCAATAAAACTTATTAAAAAGTTGTCCTCAAGTGTCATCGAGTTGGAAAGTCAATGTCGTCTTCAGTCACGAAAGCGCAATCAGGATGATCCATACTCAGATAATCCTGAGGGGGAGAAAAGCGCTAAAAGACAAAGAACAACAACCACTACAACGATCCCAACACACAAACAAACATCTTCTCAACAACAACAACAACAACAACAACAAAATCAAGCTCACAACAACAAGCTGATAATCAAGAAGAAGTGAACTTTGATAATGTTGTTGTTGAGGCTAATGCTCAACATGAAGATGCAGATGGTGACAAGGACATCTGGGATGACATAACTTATCGGGAAGGTGATATACCTCCAGAGCTCGGGGGATTTGATGTTTCTGATGAAGAAGATGCTGATGTACTTGAAGAAGTGTTGAGGGATCCGATACAAACAGAAGAACAAAATAGAGATCCCACAACATAAAAGCTTGACAGCATGTTCTCAAATATCCATGAAAGATTTGAAATCAACATTCAGGAAGATGACACAATGGATCAAAGAGTTAACAACATCTATGATTTAGTTATTTACAAGCTCAAAAGCAACAGAGACTTTGATACAAGACTTGTCGATCAAGAGGTCTCGAAAGCTCTTGGCGTGTCAACTTCTTCAAAAAATGAAAGAAACGTTACAAAGAAGGGAAGAAGAGAACGCTCTCCATTGTGGAAACAGATTCCCAAAGTTCCAAGATCTGTCACTGCACCCTTAGTTTCTTACTTTAACGACGATCTTAAGTATATTCTTTTTGGTCCAAAAGAATACCAACCATCAACAAAGGAAGTTGCAACTTATGAGGAAATTTCAGAACCGTTTCTGGAAGAAGAAAGATTTCTGGACATATTCTCTAAAGAAGAAGTTGATCGTGAGAATTACAACTTTGATGTATTTATAGGGATTATTAATGTTAATGAAAATCGAAGGGTTTCTATCGACTGAGGCAAATCAAAAGGAAGCCTCGTGAAGAAGTCTTCTCAAATTCCAGAATCCTCAGATACATTGAAGTTAATTCCGAATGTCAGCATTTTCATGGTTATGTTGAATATCACATGGTTCACACCGACAATCAATATTACCACTTCACTGAATCAGATTATCTGAATCTTCATCCTCATGATCTTGAAGATATTCTTAAGAGAAGAAGAGACTGCTTCAACAAGATAGCTATTGATCAGGACGTGATCGAATCAGTTTTGATATTCATGAAAGCTTATGTTGTGGTAGCTCACATTGAACACTTCCAGATGGGGATTGAAAGCTATCAAAGGAAAGTTAAATTGACTCCTCCAATGTTAGCTTGCATCAGTATTCAAAAGATCAACAGCTGGACTTGCTTCACTAGACTAAGCCTTAGACTTTATGTAGTATATGTGACCGATAAGAAGCATAAAAGATTGTTTAGGATCGTTGAAGTAGCTAAGTTCTCCTCTGGTACTTTATCATGGATACTGAGGAGACTTGAGCGAATTAAGAGGCGTGTGGAAAAGCTGCAGATAGAGATGACTGCAAGCAATCATCGTATGTTGACTAGGGTTGTAAAAGTGATTAGGGAAAGGCATACGCATCATGCATCATGGAGAAGAATGGAACAAAGAATCGGATGTCGAAGCTGGCCCAACCGAATACCCATAAATAGAAGACCCAAATGATCTACCCTTAGGGAGAGATTGTTGGAATACGAAAGCGTAAATCATTTGTTAGGGACTTCTATTTATATTTTGTCATTGTTTAGGGTATGTTGTGTATGTCTTGTAATGCGACAGCAAATTACCATCGCGGAACTTATATATCTACGATGGCATGCTTGGCTAGACGTTGGGTATAAATACCTCCTACCTCATGGGTTATGAGGTGTATGTTCTTATGATATGCAATGCGAAACTTTCTTACATTCTCTCTCTCTCTCTTCTCTAAAGTGCTCACACCCACTTTACTTTATATAGATTAGTTCTTGTAGACGTGATATTATTAGAACAATAGGGGTCTATCTAATCTGACTTTATATTGTAGTCTTGTGGGTGCTCTTTAGTATCTTACTTTTACCCGCCCTGGTATATCTTATGTTGTGAAGAAGGTTTGTTTATTATCGATAGCATCAAATAAGTACTATATTTATGTATCATTTATCCCATGTATATTGCTCATTTATTATGCTTTCATATTAGAATTGCTACTTAATTGCTTAAGTGTGCGATTTTTAGCATCCATGGAGCAATATTGGAAAAGACGCGAAAAATAGCGTTTTTTGGAGCTTAAACGAAGTTAATAAAGACAACAATATTTCTGGAGGAATATACGGCGTATCATTTGCTCTAGGATATGCCGCACAAAAGACTTGGACTTGGGATTTTTAAACTTTGAAGAAGATACGGCGTATCAATGTTTTGAGGATACGTCGTATCTATAACAACTTCTAGACCTCATTTTGAAGAAGATATGGCGTAACTATTTCTTAGGATACATCGTATCTTTGGCAGACCTCAAAATGATGTACTATGATGAAGAGAATACGATGTATAATATTTCTGGGATACGTCGTACCATGGCAAGAGTCAGATGCATATATCCTTATTTTTGGGATATTCTTGGAGATACTCTTAATATCTTAGATACGTCGTATCTAATATTTAGATACGTCGTATTGGACCTAGTTTCATCAACTATAATTATAGGCCCATTATCACAACTTATGGCATACTTGGATAGACTTTGGGGTCTTCCCAGTCACCCAAGAAGCTCTCCAAACAACAGAAGATCACCATTAAAGACCAATCCATCCTTGAAGAACATCTCTCATCATTAATACGTTGTATATCATCTGGTTTGCGTATAGTTTTTATCTATGAATTCTTTACATTTACCTTGATTTCTAATATTTATTTTGCTACTGAGATCGAGGACTAACACCCTTGGGTGTTAGCCATGTTTTGACTTCTATGTTTATTTGATTCCATTTATGAAGTCTTAATGCATTTTTGTTGGATAATTTATATGTTCATCGTTCAAATAATATGTTCAGTCACTTGTTTATCATTCTATGTCTATTGTCTAGGCTATAGTGTAGCTCTTTATCTATTTAGGTAATCCGTATCGCTATGAAAGGTTCCTTACATGTGTTCAACAATTCCTCATCTATAGGACTTGTGGATTAGGCCCCTGATGTTAGACATAAAATAACTAAAACATGTAAGTTAGCATAAGTGCTTTTCAAAATAGTTAGCACTTGAGAAGAATAGGTTTCACTACTAGCCCTAGGTTACCATAGATGAATCGTATAGATTAGTTGGAAAGCACTTTTTGCATGAATGTGACTGAGTAGACCGATAATTTGCTGCAGGGAAATCGGTTGCATTCATAGAACTAGACGCGACTAGCCTTTGGTTTTCATTTACAATAGATAGGAAATGTTGTATGCAGTTCCTAATTCCACCAATATAAATCATTAGGTCACTACACTTATAAACGGATCAATGAAAATATAGTTGGATTAATATGGTTATCATGTTCTTCAACTATCGAACACAACCAAGCTTTTACTTTTATTGCTTTAGTTTAAATATTAATTTAGTTATTAAATTTGTATCAATCTCTCATATTGAACCCCCTTGCTTAATTAGATCGCTACTAAGTTTATTCTAAGTTCACTCACTCCTTGCGAACGACCCATACCCTGCCCATTAGTGTTAGTCTAATAGGAAAGTCGGAAATTATATATTTAAAACTAGACATAAATTTTAACACACCATATATGCATGATCTGCGGAAGCCTCATTTTTCTGCTCTCAAGTGGATTTTGCGGTATGTACTTTGAATTATGGATTACAGCTATACCCTCCTCTACAATGTCTCTAGTTTCTAACTCAGATGTGGTCTGGGCTGGTTTTCCTACGACCTTTCGATCGAATTCAGGCTTTTGTATGTTTTTTGCAACAACTTACTCTCCTGGTCTTCTACGTGTCAGATGACGCTTCTTCGCTCTGGTGCTAAGGCTGAGTATCGTGGTGTTGGTAATGCAGTTGCTGAGAGCTCTTGGTTGAGGAATTTGTTAAGTAAGCTTCATAAGCCTTTGTCTTCTACTAATTTTGTATATTGTGAAAATGTCATTGCGGTGTATTTGTCCTCTAATCATGTTCAGCATCAACGAACATGCATATTGACTTAGACATTCACTTTGTTCGCGATTTGGTTGCACGATGTCAGTTTCAAGTTCTTCACGTGCCTTCTTATTATCAGTTTGCTGTCATTTTCACGAAGAGGCTTCTGTTTGCTTTATTTGATTATATTCGTTCCAGTTTGAATGTACATCCTACTCCCTTTCTAACTACGGATGGATGTTAGTTGGGTATTAGTATTTGATTAGTATTACTCTAGGCCCATTGTGTTGTTAGTAAGCCTAGTCCGTTTATTGTTATTTATATATTGTATGTATATTTTCATAATTAATCAATAATTCAGTATTCACTCAGCTTATGTTATTGCTTTCAAAATATGCATAACATACTAATTTGATTATTGCAATGCCATAATCAAATTTCAGATTTTGTCTCAAATATGACCGACATGACAATTTTTATTATGTTGTCTCAAAATTGGATACATGTGGCAATGACATGTCGTCTAAAGTTATGTTTGGCCAAGTTATGTTAGATTATCGATCATTCTTATTGGGTGATATTTTTCCCCATGAACCACCATCTTTATCATCATAACTCAGGCATTCACCTTACAGTGGCCTTTCCCGGCGATATTTAGTATTCTTTTTAAATGGACCCATTGCATATTAGTAAATGGTTTCCTTGATTGGTTGAAGTATCTTTTTAACTTGTTAGTCATTTCTTAAGACCACCTTTTATCCAATTTTTAGCATGACAATTATAATATCAGAAGAAATTTACTTAAAACCGTAACAACTCCTACATTTATACCATTCTGATTGTACACTTGGATAGGAATGACTATCTTTCTATTTTCTGGAAAATAAATTCTGAAACAAGAGCAACAACAAACCATATGTTCGCTGGGGATGTCAACAACATGTTCTGGAATACTAACATCACTAATTACAGGGCGTTCAGGCAAACAATTACGATAGTTTGGACAAGAAGAATGTGACACAAACCACTTGTCTATGCGTCCAATATGAAACTCATGCCCACAGTGTGGCAACACACGAATGTTTTGTCCATAAACAAAATCATCTAGGCATATGCTGCACTCAGTGACCAAAATCTTCAATTCGGATCCTAGAACTCGTGTAGATATTTTACTAACAACCGAATTTTTAAGACCAAAAGAGACTTCAGCAGGTGATGAGGATGTGATCACCCCAGTTGTAAACCTTCGTCGCATAACATAAGTATCACTTGAAAAATTCCAAAAGAGACGATTAAGCCACACAATAAGACCATCCACATAATATTAACTATGAGACTCATCTCTTTCGTGTTAGAAACATTTGTTTCATTGTGGTATGGGGAAGGAGTAAATGAGCCATCGAGAAGACTATGATGGTGTAAGGTGGCCATAAGTTTCTTTTCGCTTTTGTTATTCAAAAAAGAAAAAGATTATATAAAGATTGTTTTGTTTTCAAACGAGCTCCTACTATATAGTGTTGGGCGTTCCTCAAAAAAGTTGTAACAATTCATAGATACTTATGTTTTTTTATTGCTTATGAATCAAGTGGGGATTTCACATTCCAACCAGATTGCAAGCTTTAATTTAAATCTTTTTGTTGTTTAAGGTTATGCACAACTTTTGTTATGCTAAACCTATAAAGATTTCATTTTAACAAATTAAATCTTCTATGTACAATCGCAAGTTTGTTACATATCACATGGAGTAATAAATTTGGCTGGACTTTCTTAAATTTTAGTGAACGAGTTGGACCATCAGTCCAGAATACCAAATTATACATTCCAAGAAACCTAATACTATTATTAAAGACTACTCTGTATTTACCACAAAATAGGCTTGCTACGGTGGGATCTATAAGGCCAAAGAGAATGGTGGGTGGTCTACCAACACCATCATGCATTTTCATGCGCGAAGACCACCGAACAACACCCCAACCGTGCGCCAAGACCCTCATTTTTGAACACGTTCGATGGTGTAAATCACCAAATAGTTACCAATGTATTTTTATGTGTATGTTTGTGGGTATATTGTGTGTTATGTTTGTATAAAGTGGGGTATTTTTAAATTTTTTGTTTGGAGATGATCATATCACCTAAAAGGTGGTGTGTTAAATAGTGATATGACACTGATGTGGAGGCGTGGATTTGGTGACCACAATATCGAGCCTAACAGTTGACACGATGTCAAGTTTGAAATTAATTCAATTATAGAACCTAAATCAAAACTCCATTCAAAGTATATCGAGCTCTAATTTTTAAACTCGAACTCAGATTAACCGACAAGTTAGAGCTCTTATTTTTAAACCCATTCTCTAACTAGATCGAGCTCTTATTTGTTGTTTGTTTGAACGGGAGCATAAGTGTATTTGATGGCATAGTTGTTTATTGCTTGCAGCTTTCTCTTTTGCGTGACTTTTTTTGTACGTCATATCTTGCTTTGCCTTTAGGTAGGAGCGGCAATTTTGCGACCAACTATTTTCAAAAATGACAATGATCTCCAGTGGTAAAACAAGTAGTAATATTGATGAGACAAATTGTTGGTCCCTTTTACTTGGTTAACAGTAACTAAAAAGCTAAAGTAACCAAGTTGTATGACTTTTAACAAAGATGTATAAATGATTAACAATAAAGCAACGTAAATATAAGAGACAATATTTTTCAACGTTTAATTCTTTATTAGAAGTTAATCAAAAAGAATCGTACCCAAGTGTTTGCGGAATAACACTTGAGATTGAAAACGACAAGTGTGGTATTGACTCCTCACTAAACTCAAACAATGTTGAGTGACAACTTTTAGGAACCACTGAGCTATCTCAGGGGTTATGTTGTTCTTTGGAGGAGTAAAAGTGGTTTGTGAATGCTTTGCATTAATTGCATAAACTTGTCAACTTTTACTCCTCACTTATGCTACCTATTTATACACAAATATGAACAACCCTATTATACAATGGACTTAAGTGTTCCTCAATAAAATCTTGATAGATTTTATTCTCTGACTTGGGAAACTTCTTTGGTTTAGGTCCAAAAGGCACTTTCTGATGACAGCCTGGTTTTAACCATTTGGGGAAAGTTTGACCTTAAAGTGATAAAGCACTTTTGTGAAATAGATCAAACTTTCCCGCCCAGTCCCGCCAAAACTTCAGTCTTCAAGTCATCAGTCTTCAGTACCATGATAGTTGTTGAGGAGTCTTGGGGTTCAGTGAGTTATTGTCATCCTCACTGAACCCATCACCTTCTTCTTGGCTTAGATCACACTCACTGAGTTCCCCCTCACTGAATGGAGAACCTTTGTTCTTAGGCTCGGTCTAAGCATCCTGAAGATGACTCACTGAGTTACTGTTCACTCAGTGACTTGTTTACACTTAGGTTATTTTACGTTCAAATCCTTGTTAGAAGAAGATTAGGGAATTCAGTGACCCAACAATCTCCCCCTATTTGAACATACAAGTAGCCTAAGTGTTTCTTGATTCAGTGTGAGTTGGTAGGGGTCTTCATCTCTTACTGAATGTTGATGTAATTTTAAGTAGGACACATAATTTAACAAAAACATCTAAGTTAATAAATAGTTATTACAAGTCCTACAAATTACAAAAAAAATAAAAGGATAGTTGTTGTAGATCAGATGTTCAGGTGGTATCCAAGGGCTTCAAGCTTTGCTTTCTTTGATCTGAGTAGGTGTCTTTCAGGATGTTCATTGATCATTGCTTCCAAGTCCTAGAAGAATCTTATGTTCTCAGCACTCTTGATGGGGGACGTCAACATGAGGTATATGAGCATTGCTTTGACTCCTGCCTTATCCATATCAGACCATCTTTGGAAAGCAAAACTTCCATACTCATCAGTGAAGCATAAGCCTTTTTCAGGAACTTCAAGGACCACATTGTTCACAAAAGTGATCCCTTCAGGAAGCGACCTGTCACAATCTAGCCCTGGTACTTTGATCTCAGGCTCCATCTCAATATGCTTCCTTTTCCTCTTGGAAGCCTTAGATGGAGCAGTCTCTTTTGCTGAGGCAGGAAAAGTGAGGGAATGTTAAGAGCTTCAGGCATTGCTCTCAGTCTGTCGTACCTTTCCTTCAGTGACTTGAGAAGGCTGGGAACTACAACATTGTTCGTCTTGGCAATGATAGAACAAAGCTCATCAAGTTCAGTGATGCCAAAATCAGCAAACCTGAATGGCTTATGGACGTCAAATATTCTTTGATCACGTCCCCTGAAGACGGTGACCACTGCAGGATCGGTGTTTCTGTGGATTTGAATGTCAGTGATGGTTTCAGGTCTTAACCTTTCTTTCATCACCCAAGTATACTTTTCGACCCTGTGTTTTCTGATTTGAGCGTACTTCCTGAGCTTATTTCCCCTTTCCCTTTTGAGAGCATTTAGCTCTTCTTCCTGAGCCTTTTTAAAGGCTGCACCAGCTTGCTCAGTTGCTAGTACCTCAGTATCCAAACCAATCTTTTCAGCTTCCTCATGAACAACCTGAATAAGAGCAGGCTTACTCATTCTCTCTTCTTCATCCACCTTTAGTAGTATCTCATTCCTTTCCATATGAGCTTGAATTTCGGCATTGGTGAGATGATGTACTACTCCATTGATTTCAAACGGGACTCTGATAGGTTCATCAGGGTCACATCTGACCAAGGTTGAGGCTGGCTTGAGCACAATTTCAGGATCAGAGGTGGTAGCAATACTTTTGCCTCTGTCCTGCCTGAGAGTGGAGGAGACTGGTTCCTCCTGTGGTGGAACTTCAGTGATTGGTGTGGCTTCAGTGACATGCTCCCCCTTAGTGTGAGAGGGCTGTCCAGCATCTTGTTCAACAGTATTAAGGGCTTCAGTAGCATTCTCCCCCTCAACATTTGCCTGAGCATCAGTGATGGCAAGTGTTGGTTGTACTGAAGAAGAAGTAGATGATCCCTTGAAGGCTTGAAAAATTTCGGTCATCATAGACTTGATCTCCTGAGTATCTTGTTGAATGATGGATACTTTGGAGTCAAGTGTAGCCTGAGCAGTTTCAACAGCTGTCATCCAGGATCCCAAGGTCCATGCCAGAGAAGTGGACCTCTGGGATTGAGCTGTCACTGATTCTTCCATTTTGGTGAAGGAAGATTTGAGAGACTCCACAGTTGTGGTGAGACCCTGAAGATTCGAACCCTTTAGCAAGTCAAGTAACTCAGTGAGGGCCACTGAGTTTACCTGATACGTCTCAGATGCCTGAAGAAACTTCCTGGCGAGTTCAGGATCATCCTTGACTGATTCTTGAACCGACAAAACCCCTACATTCAGCTGGTTAAGGGTTATCAAAAACTGATTTAGGCGAGTGATCATCTGTGTCAGGGAGTGGTTAACTGAGGCATTCTGTTCCCTGACATCATCATCGAAGTCTTCGACAGCATCTTTGAGATTATGATAATGAACCGCCTATTCAGTGTGCATGTCAAAGACCTCATCAGTGATCCCCCTGTACAAAATGTTAGTAATCTTTTTGATGAATTTGGTGAAGGCTTTCACATTGAGAGGAGCTTGATCATCTCCTGAGGACTCTGGCTCGGAATGTGTGTCAGCAACGTCATGGTTAGAAGATTGAGGAGACTGAGGAATTATTTCAGGGACTGTCTCCTTAAGCTCCATATCATCTCCGGCCTTAAAGACTTCCTCATCACTGTTGAATTCATCATCAGAATACAAAACTGCTTGAGCATCAGCTAGGGACTGAATCTGCAAAATAAGGTTATCCGGCTCCTCTTCATAAGAAGACTTGCCTTCGTTTTGGCCAGGTCCTGACCCCTCAAATCCGGTAGATTGGGTTTTATCTACCTGGTCTTCAGGGTCAGTTCCCGAGTTATGCACACCTTCGGGATTGGTTGTGGGTTCCATATCAACGGGTGGCATTTGTCCCTCTGAATCTTTGTCCCCCGTGGCCCCTTCAGGCACTGATGGGTGTTTCTCAGTGCCATCACGAGGAGCCGTGAATGTTGTGTCCCTTTCAGCGGGTTGTATGTTTCCCTCTGAGTCTTTGGGATGAGTTTTTGTGCCCTTAGACAAAAGCTTTGACTTGCGATGTCCTCATCAGGCACCTGAGTGGTTTTGCCCCCTTTCCAACAAGCTTGTGCTGGCCTGTCGAAGATTTAGGGGCGAGAACTCCCTGTTGCTTGGGTTGTGATTTACCCGAGCCTTTGGCAGGATGTGAATGTTTGTGGATCCCCTTCTCAGTGGAGTAGTGCTGCCCCACCGAGGGTATAGGACCCCTTACTCCCTGATACCCTGGTTGTGATTTGCCAGAATCTTTAGCAGGATGTGAAGGTTTGGTTGGTTCCAACCCCACTGACTTGTTTATGACAGCAGGGCCTTTGGGAACGGGTTCGCCCAAGGACACTGAGTGTGATGTCTCAGTGCCCTCCGTTGGCCTTTGTTTTGGGGCCAAAGATTGGCTAATGATCCTGAGGGTATCTTCAGTCAGGGTCTGTTGTTGTTGCCCCCTATTGTCAGGCTTAGGGGCAGAGGTCTCAGTGGCGAGTGGCTTGGGTTGAGCCACCTTCCTGGACCCCTGTCCCTTCTTCCTCTTCACCTTTTTGGTGGGAGAGGGAATTAGTGAAATGATGTTGTCACCCTGGATAGCAGTCAGCATGTATGTGGTCAGGGCGACATGTGTTACCTCATTAGGGTCACATGAGTAATTTGCCTTATGTAAGACATCAGGTTCAAAGCCGAAACTGTCAGGCTTGATATACTCAGACCCTAATAGGTCATTCAGGGCACAGGAAATGAATCTAGGGTAAGACATGTGTTTTTGCCTAGACTTCCCACCCAATTTGCCTATGAGGTCCCTGAAGATAATTTCTCCAAGGTCAATCTTTTTACCCTCAATGAGACAGTACACTATCATTGATTGAGTAGTGTTTAGTTGCTCAGTTGAGGATTTATTCCCCCCAAGGACCTGAATTACAAATTTCATCAGGATCCTCCAAGGGGTAGGGAACCATGTTTTGATTATGGGGGCTTTGTTCAGTAGGGCCCCTGGAGTAACATCAGGATGATGTTTATCATAGGGTCCCAGTTCCAAGAGGAGTTGTTTAACTTCCTCTTCAGTAGGTGGGGCTACAAAGGTCTCAGTGTAGTCAAGGCCAGTAGCTTTGACAAAGTTATTGTAGTCAAGAGTTAGGAACTTAGTTCCATTCTTCACTGAGAACCTGATTTTGGCCTCCTTTGGTACATCAGGGTTTTCAACCACCGCTGTGCACCAAAATTCCCTCAAATAGTCATGATAGATGACTAAGGGGGTCTTTGTGAATGTGGTGATGAAAAAACAGTTTTGTAGGAACTTCACCACGTCCCTGTATTCAGGGAACCCTTTAGGGTAGGCAAAGTTCCCCACCACATTGTTTTTGGTGAGGTCTACGCTTTCCATTTGGAATTCCACATTGGGTGCGTATTTTATGACCTTTGAAGATGCCATTTTAGTTTGATAAAAGGTCTGGTTTTGAACAAAGAAGAAGCACACAAAGATTTTGAAAGCAAAAAGATTCTTGAAATAATTTTGCAAGAGTTTTGTTAAGATTTTTAAAGCGTGTGTGTGTTCTTCTTTGTGGGGGTATTTATAGGGTGGGAATTAGGGTAGTGATGTTGCGGATACCAAAGGTTTATATTATTCAACCGAAGCGGCATAATAATGTTGGTTTGATATCCGCAATAAATATCACGATTCCCATTACCCCTATTTTCTCTCACATCATGGGTGAACAGTTGTGAGGCTCTGCAAATAATGCATTTTTGCAGAGAAAAAATCATCACAACTTTTGTGTGTGAGGGAGCATTTAATGCTCAGTGGTGTTTGGTGAGAGAGATGCGGGGGCCCAATGAGTGGATGCCAGTTGTGTAAGTGACATATATTCCTATATTTAATAGGATTCAGTTACCTACCTGGGACATTAACTAACTAAGTACTTAGAGCATTTAGTTAGGGTATTCAATGCCATTTTTCATCCTGAGCCCCCTGAATGAATTTTCATTCAATAAAAATGAGTTTTCAGGAAGGGTGTGATCAGGGACCTAGAGAATTTACATCAGGTTGGAACACTTTTGATCAGTTTCTTGATTCTATGTCCAACATGCCCAATTCAGCTTTCAATCTTGTGAAAGTGGGTTCATCCAAAGGTTTTGTGAAGATATCAGCTAGCTGATACTCAGTGGGGATGAAACGTAGTTCAATTTCTCCATTAGTGATGTGGTCCCTGATGAAGTGGTATCTGATGTCAATGTGTTTGGTTCTTTGATGAAGTACTGGATTGTTTAAGATGGCTATGGCACTTGTATTATCACAAAAGATAGGTACCATCTTATACTGAATGCCATAGTCACTCAGTTGGCTCTTCATCCATAGTACATTTGCACAACATCCTACAGCAGCGATATATTCAGCTTCAGCTATGACATGGCCATTGACTGTTGTTTCTTTGTACTCCAACACATAAGTTTACCACCAAGAATTGGCAGGATCCTAAAGTACTTTTCCTATCCATATTACATCCTGCATAGTCAGAGTCAGTGTACCCTTTGAGATCAAATCCTGAACATTTTAGATAATACAAACCAAGGTTTGGAGTACCCTTCATGTACCTGATGATTCTCTTGACAGCAGTGAGATGTGATTCTTTAGGGTCAGCCTGGTATCTTCCACACAGGCAGACTGAGAATTGGATATCGGGCCTTGAGGCAAGTAAGTACATCAAGGAGCTAATCATTCCTCTGTATTGGGTTTGATTCACTGATTTTCCAGTGAGATCAGGGCCAAGGTTGTTAGGAGGAACCATAGGAGTCTTAACTGAAGAGCAGTCAGTGAGTTCATACTTCTTTAGTAGGTTCCTGAGGTATTTTTCTTGGCAAATGGGTATTCCCTTTTCAGTTTGTTTAATTTGGAGTCCAAGAAAGTATGTGAGTTCACCCATCATGCTCATTTCAAACTTTGTGGTCATCAGTTTCTCAAACTGTTTGCAAAGTATGTAACTTGTTGAGCCAAAGATGATGTCATCAACATATACTTGGACAAGAATGACATCATTCTTTGCTCTATAGATGAACAGTGTGTTGTCAATCTTTCCTCTGACAAACTTGTTTTGGATCAGGAAGGCTGAAAGAGTTTCATACCATGCCCTGGGTGCTTGTTTCAGTCCATAAAGGGCTTTGTTAAGCTTGTAGACATGGTTGGGGTATTCACTACTTTCAAAACTAGGAGGATGTTGCACATAAACATCTTCTTTGATGTTACCATTCAGGATTGCACTTTTAACATCCATTTGGTAAACTTTAAAGTTCATGTAAGTTGCATAGGCAAGGAAGATCCTGATGTCTTCCATTCTAGCAACAGGTGCAAATGTTTCCTCATAGTCTATACCTTCCTGTTGATTATATCCTTTGGCAACTAGTCTTGCTTTGTTTTTGATGACTGTGCCATTTTCATCGGTCTTGTTTTTAAAGACCCATTTCATAACAATGATTAAAACACCCTGGGGGCATTCAACAAGGGTCATGACATCATTTCTGTCAAATTGTTCCAATTCATCTCTCATGGCCTGAACCCAACTTTCATAAGTCAGGGCTTCTTTGACATTTTTAGGCTCAATCTTTGAGAGATAGTCAGCATAAAGACATATATTGGCAGTGGCGGCCTTGAGTTTAGTAGCCTTGCTTCTTGTGAGCATGCCTTCATTGGGTTCACCAATGATGTTCACAAGCTCAATGATTTTGGATCTAGTCCAGCTATCCTGAGGTTTGGGATAAGAATTTGAGCTTGAAGGAGCCTGATTAGGTTCAGACTCAGGAACATGAGGTGACTCATCACTATGTGCTTCAGTGACTTCTGTAGGAACAATTTGTTCTGAGGGTTCCTGAACAATTTGTTCAGTGGTTGCAGTCTCATTGGAGACATGCTGAGTTTTAATGAACTCACTGATGGGTGGTTGGGGTAGGTTGAAAGGGATGATGTAATAGGAGACGTCAGCATCAGCTTGGTATTGGGTTGAGGGATTATTCTAAGGATGATACTCATCAGGAGGATACCTTGTTGAGTCATCAATACCAATTTCTTCAACTGAGGAATTTGAGAACCTGATGGATTCAGTGCTCTCATCAACAGTAATATGATAAGTTTCCTCAGTTTGTTGTCTCTTAGTGTTGAACACCCTGAAGGCTTTAGAAACCAAAGAATATCCCAGAAAGTATTCATCATCAGCATTGGCATCAAATTTACCCAAATGATCCTTGTGATTATGAATAAACACAGGACACCCAAATACATAAAAGTAGCTGATGTCAGGGATTCTTCCTTCGAATATTTCATAAGGAGTCTTATTGTGCCTTTTCACAATGATTGGTCTATTTTGAGAGTAGCAAGCTGTTTTAACTGCCTCAGTCCAAAAATATTTTGAGAGGACTGAGCCATTTAACATTGTTCTTGCTGCCTCAATGAGTGTTCTGTTTCTCCTTTCAGCTACTCCATTTTGTTCAGGAGTATAGGGAGAAGTGAAATTTTGAGAAATTCCTTTCTCATCACAGAAACACTCAAGGTCTTAGTTTTTGAACTCAGTGCCATTGTCAGTCCTGATCTGTTTAACTTTGACATCATTTTGATTTTAAATGTTCTTGACAAATGACATGATGGTTTCAGCTGCCTGACTCTTTTTGGTCAGGAAGTAAACCCAAGTATATCTAGAGTATTCATCCACTATGACCAGAGTATACTTCTCATGGTGAATGGACATTGGACTGACAGGTCCAAAAAGGTCCATATGAAGAAGATGTAGGCAGCTTTTGATGGAAAAAGTTTGTTTGGTTTTGAATGATGCCCTGTGGTGTTTTCCTTTTTCACAAGCAGAACAAGGCTTGTCTTTTGTATACACCAGGGATGGTAGGCCCAGAACTTTGTTCTGTTTGGCCAGGTTGTTGATGCTCTTGAAGTTGAGATGAGAGAGTCTCCTATGCCATAGCCAGTTGATTGTCTCACTTGCCTTTGAGAATAGACAAGTCCCATTTTGAGTCAGCGATGACATGTCAAGGACATATACATCATCCCTCCTAGGGGCAATCAACACAACTTCCTTATTGGCATTAAAGATGGTCCCTCTCTTGTCATCAAACTGAACTATGTATTTGGCATCACATAGTTGGGAAACACTTATCAGGTTGTACTTGAGACCATTAACATAAGCTATTCTTGTAAAAACTATACCATTGCAGTTTACTGAACCATAACCTTTAGTGGGAGCTGATGAGTTATCACCAAATACTACTTTGGGTCCTGGTTCTTCCACATATTTATGCAGAAAACTTTTCACACCAGTCATACTTCTAGAGCATCCACTATCTAGATGCCAAGTAGGATCCTTGATGTGTTTCTGCACAAACAGTAAACTGGGTTAGTTTTTCTTGTTGACCCACTTTCTAGTGGGCTTAGTCCTCAGGGACTTTTTGAGCTCAGTTAATGAATCATGGTCTGAAGTTGTGTGACCTGAGCTTCCACATGTTTTACATTTTGTGGAGGTTGATGCCTCAGGTGACTGAGAAGTGTTGGTCTGGTTTTTCCTTCTGGACTGAATAACTTTTTCATGTCCCTTGGTTTCATGGGAGGGATCTCCATAGATGTCACAGCAATTATTCATCATACAATCATCAGGAAGATGATCATTGAAACCATAGTGAGGACATGGCAAGAAAGGCTTAGCCTTCAGTCTTTGTTTGGAAGGTATGGCATACTGATAGCCTTGGTTTTTGTATAGACCTCTTGCTTTTAAAGAAGCAGTGTGGGGGATGTGATCACAAGTTCTGTGGTCCTCTTGTTTGCATATCATACAAAACAGGACTCTGTAGCATTTATCAGTGCTGTGATTTGGATAATTGCACAGTTCACATCTCCCTGAAGGTCTGGGTGTGGTTTTTGGTTTTGAAGAACTTGAGGATACTGAGGCCCTATTAGATTTAGAGTCTGAGAATTTTTTCAGTAGACTCAATTTTCTCACTCAGCATCCTGACAAGTTCAGTAAGCTGATCAACCTTTGAATCAGTGCTTTCATGCTTCACTTTAGTGGGTACTAAAGGTTTTTGGTGTTCAGTGGGTGCAGGAGTAGGTCTTTTCAGAATAGTCTTTCCTAACCCTGATTTCTCTTTGGGAGAATGTGGTTGATAGACTAATGGTGCAAGGTCAGAATTGGGTTCAGCTCCCTGAAGTTGTTTCAGTGGAGGGAGTGGTGAATCAGACTTAGACTCAGTGATGGACTCAGTAGGACTAAGTTCATTAGTGACTCCTAGCAGCTCCTTGATAGCCTGACTTTCAGGCTCCAGGATTCTTCCAGTATTAAAATTTGGCATTTTACTGTCAGGATTGTTTCTTTCAATCCAATCACTGGGTTTAGGAGCAAGTTCTTTGCTAGAAAGTATGTTGGCTGACAGAAAAGTTGTTGAATGGCTACTTTCCCTGGAAACTTCAGTAAGTTGATCATCACCCATACTAGCCTTTTTGGAGCTGGGTGTGAGACTCAGTGTTTCATAAAGTTTGGGGTTTTTCTGAGTCCATTTCCAAATAACCTCCTTTTCTTTCTTAAGTTCTTCCTGAAGAGCTTGATTTTGTTTTACTAGTTCAGAGTTTTGAATTTGAAGTGTAACACTTTCAAGCTTGGCTTGTTTCAAAGCAAGTAGTTCATCTCTACTCTGATTTAATTCAAAGCTCAGTTTGTTAAATTTTGAAAACAAATTAAGTCTTTGCTCTTCAACATACTTAAGATCAACATTAATATAATCTAAGTAAGATTTCCAATCATCATTATCATCCATAGAAAGTAAAAGGTTTACCTTCCTCATAGTGATGTTAACCCATTCACCATTTCTTGCATGACTCTTCCCCACAGCAAGCTTGTTGTCATTTGATAGAGCCATCAGGGCACTGATGTGAACTTCATCATCATCAGAGGACACTTCAACCTCATCCCAGTCATATGTTTCAGCAACAAGCCCTTTGTTCTTGGCTTGAGAAGGCTTTGGAGCCTGAGGAGGCTGAGAGACTGTTGAGGATGATTCAAGAAGGGCAAGTTTAGCTTTTGCCTTTCTGTACTTGGCTTCAAAGTCAATTTAAGGGACTTTTTCAAATCTTTGACTAGATTGAAGCATTTTTTGTTGAAATTTGCTGGGGCCTGAAAAAGAGTTATTTCCTGAAAATTTGAAAGATGGTTCTGAGGTTGTTTTTGAAAAACAATCTTTAGCAAAATGGCCCGTTTTGCCACATTTAAAACATTCAGTGTTTTCATTTGCTTTTGAAGGGAATTTGTTTTTCTTAAAGAACCTTTTTGAATTAGCAAGGAGTGCCCTTTCATGAAATTCAATTTGAAGATCATTTAGGTACTCCTCACTGGTTCTTTGGTCAACCTCATCATCAGATCCATCCTGAAAATCCTACACAACACCTTTTGAATAGAAAGCAGTTGATATGGGTGAAATTGTCAAGGCCTTTTTGGTCTCCTGAGCTTTACCAGGGTATCTCCTGGTGATAAGATTGTCTTCATAGACAAACTTCCCATAGATGGCAGGGATCTCAAGGTTCTGAATGTGGTTTGCATTTCTCAATCCCTGAGAGAAGTTTAACTACTTCTCAGGGAGACTATTGACAAAACCAACATTGATCTCATGTTTTGACAGTATAACACCATCATTGGTCAGCTCATTCAGGAGGGTCTTATACCGAGTATAAGTCTCAGAGAGACTTTCAGAATCCTTGGCCCTGAAGGTATTGAATTCAAGCTTCAGGTCCATGATTCTATTCTCTTTCGTATCAGAAGGCCCTTCATAGCTATGAACCAGGTCAGTCCATGTCTGCTAGGCAGTGGGACAGTTGATCACTGATTCCATTATATCATCAGGAAGGCATGATATAATGATGCTTTTCAGGCGCTGGTCTTGATTGACCACCCTCCTTTCATCTGGGGTCCACTGAGCTTCAGGTTTGATTAAACCTTGGGCAGTTGTTGGGACATATGGACCATCATTAATCAACTTAATGTAATATGGTTCCATCCCAGTTAAGTAGCAAAGCATTCGCTTTTTCTACTTATTAAATTTGCCAACTTCTAGTCGAGGGGCAGTTGCTGAATAACTTCCACCCTTTTTGTCGACAAGTTGGGGAACATCTATGTCAGTCATAGTGGGATCTTGATTTTAAAAACTTGAGCACTCTTAAGTTTTGAAAACAGGTTTAAGTTTTACAAATCAGAGGCTCTGATACCACTTGTTGGTCCCTTTTACTTGGTTAACAGTAACTAAAAAGCTAAAGTAACCAAGTTGTATGACTTTTAACAAAGATGTATAAATGATTAACAATAAAGCAACGTAAACATAAGAGACAATATTTTTCAACGTTTAATTCTTTATTAGAAGTTAATCAAAAAGAATCGTACCCAAGTGTTTGCGGAATAACACTTGGGATTGAAAATGAGAAGTGTGGTATTGACTCCTCACTAAACTCAAACAATGTTGAGTGACAACTTTCAGGACCCACTGAGCTATCTCAGGGGTTATGTTGTTCTTTGGAGGAGTAAAAGTGGTTTGTGAATGCTTTGCATTAATTGCACAAACTTGTCAACTTTTACTCCTCACTTATGCTACCTATTTATACACAAATACGAACAACCCTATTATACAATGGACCTAAGCGTTCCTCAATAAAATCTTGATAGATTTTATTCTCTGACTTGGGAAACAACTTTGGGTTAAGTCCAAAAGGCACTTTCTGATGACAGCCTGGTTTTAACCATTTGAGGAAAGTTTGACCTTAAAGTGATAAAGCACTTTTGTGGTTGTTGATCGTGTTTTATGATTACATAATAAGGATTACATTGCGCATTTATAATAGATATATGGTTTATTAAAAAAGCATATCAAACATTAACCAAGTGGACCCAAACCTATAATTAAGTTTGGATCAGCTAAACTAGTCATCTAACAATAGTTTATAACAGTTGACACGAAGCCAAGTTTGAATTAATTCGATGATAGAACCTAAAACTCGAAACTCCGTTCAAACTGGACCGAGCTTTTATTTTTAAACTAGAGCTCAGATTAACGGATGTGTTTAAGCTTGGCTTGGCCCTGACCGACTAGTAGTATCCAATATCGATAAGAATGTTAATCAAGGATAATATTGACTAAATATATAAATCCACAAATCCATATATTTATGGGTTTTGCTAACTTGTAACCATTTGTTTAGCTATTTATATAAGGAATGTTGGAGTTAATTAATATCAAAATGATAATTAATTACGGTAGTTTTAGATATCCATAAATGTTTATTAAAGGCATTTTTTGATTTAAAAATAATTTTTGTCTTCATTAATTGCGCTCAATCGTATACCTAGTGAGCACAAATTAGCAAAATCCTATATTTATATAGAACCATTGTTGAGGTAGTTTTTCTGATCTAATTAATGGTTGTTTACACTTTAAAACAATTCGATTTATTTTTTGGATTTTTAAAACAATTAGATTGACATCTAGATCTCTACCTTTTTTCTTTTCTTTCCTTTTCCCTTTTTTTTAGTATAAAATTAGCTCGCTAACAAAGCAATTACATTTGGTTATTTTATAACCGTCTTCTTTGACAATAGAATTAGGGTCGGCAAGAAAACTTGTATCCAATGGGGACCCGATCTTTAAACCCGATTTTACTGGAGAATCTTCGAGTTGACCGTAAATAGAGATGGGTACGGAGAATCCCCGAATTACAAAACCGGAGATAAAATGGCAATAGGGATAACATGAATCTCTGACCTGAACCCGACACTTAATTTTTACTTTATAAGTATATATATAAATTATATGTATATGAACTACGTGTACTTGTATGTGTATATGTTAGTGAGTATTGACAACAGTATATTTGTATAATTGTATGTATATATGATATTTAGTAGATCAAATACTTTTAAAATATTGAGCGCTAACTATAAATTATTCTACCAATATTGTGTCCGAATACACACATTCGATGCAGTTTATTTTTATATTATATGTGATGTTTCAATATTTATGATGTTTTAAAGCTGAATAACATTTTAATTAATACAACTATGTATAATGTATGCTTTTTAAGACATTTTATAGGTCAATTTCTTAAAATTTCGATAAGTTATATAATTTTTATGCTCAATTCATAAGGGCGGAAAATCCTCGTATTTCCTTGGGGATCCCCAATCTCCGTTGAGGATGGGGATGAGGATGTAAAACGATTCCTCGGCGGGGATGAGGGCGGATGAGGATGGAGAGTGAGAAACGGGTATGAAGATGGTAAATACGATCCCGATATTCTCCACCTCAGTTGCCACCCCTAAATAGAATACATAAACACTTTAGCAAATCCAGTAGAATTACTTTGGAATTTTGGATGTCATTAGCAATAACTTACAGCTGGGTCGCAAACTTTCATTTGATTGTGGGCAAATTATAAACCTATAAACAAATCAGTTCGTGAATTATAAAGTGCGACTTTATGATAGTGTAAATTATAAAATGATATTTTTTAGTTATCTTGGTTTCCCTTTTGGTAAAGCGAAGATAACTTATTGTTAATTTCTGTCCTGTTAGGTTTAATACTGATCTTATTAATCACTTTTTCTAGAACTTTAAGATTTGACATGGTAGTGGAACATGTTGAGCTATTATTACCCAACAAAAGAATATGATATCAACTGCTGCCACTGATGATCTAAACACGGTTTTTTTAATTTTTTTAACAAATCTGTAATCCGTAATATATACCTGTAATCTGTAATCTATAATCTATTCATAACTATATATAATTTAGGGCTAATGTCATCGTAATATATCATACTTGTCAAATGCACTTTTTATATGTATCGAACAATTTTTTTTTTCTATTTTATGTACTAACTTGATTTTATTTTATTTAATTTTTTTTATGACAACTATGATACATGTATTCGCAAAAAAATGAGGGGCAAAATGGTCATAAAGTACAAAAAACATAAAATAAAATCAAGTTTAGTACTCTCTCCGTCTCATATTAGGTGTCCACTTTCAAAATACACAAAATTTTAGAAAATTCCACTAACTACACTCTCCACCAATCAAATATCACTTTTACCCACTAAAGTCTTATCTCATTATTTGGAATACAATATAAACACTTAATTTTGGACATCTCAAGATTCCATTTTGGACATTTAATATAAGATAGAGGAAGTACATAGAATAGCAAAAAAAGTTGTTCGATACACATAAAAGGTGAAAGTGACTAGTATGATATATTATCGTGTCATTAGCCCTATAATGTATTTAGGATGTTTAAAAATAAAATTTTAGATTTTTTAAGTTTACACATCTTACTTTATGAGAAATGATAGTTCCAGAAAATATACATCTTTTATATAATATGAGAACTCACTTTTGGTCAAATCGAGGGATTCGATTAACCAATGAGAGGGTTCCATTTTGAAATCGAGCCCTCTCATTGGTTAATTGGTTTTCCAATCGAGAGAATGTCTGTACGTTAAAAGTGTGTAGGACCTTAAATCTATCAACTTTAACACAAATATAAGCACTAGATGAAGTAAAGATGGTGACTTGAATATATGTATGTGAGGCATTAGTATCTAAAACAGAGTAATAGATGAAGAGAACATTTTATTAAAAACACACACAATACACACATAAGCACACCTTACAAATGAGAGGTAAGGTGCCTTTTATAGTAATAGAGAAAGGCCTCATGGCTTTCTAATGGACTTGGGCTTGGGCTTGGACTTGGTCACATGATTAGATAACAAGGCTTATGAAACATAGCACATAACATATTAGCTTGCCAAGTCCAAAGCCCAATGACTAAACAATTACTAAACTTAACAAACGACACAAAGTTACAATATGAGAATGACCATCACTTCTATATATATAATTTTTAATGCTAACAATCTCCCCCTAAGGGGTGGTCATTCGAATGATGCTCCACGTGATTAGGTCTTCCGTGTTCTTTGTCTTGAACTTTGTGTGTCGTTGTAGAATAGTCTTTAGTCGTTGTTCCTTCATGCTTTGTGATCTTTGATGACTGACTTTTCATCTTTCTTTGTTCCTTTGCGATGTGGGGTTATCTGCCATTCGTCACTTCTGCGTCTGTGGTGGTTGTTTTCCATTCCAACATGCTCATACATCTTCAGTCTTTGTGATACATGCATTTGTAGTTCCCGTTCTTTCACACAGATCTTTGTCACTTTACTTTTGTAGATTCTTTCACATTGCGTAGAATCTTTCTTTGAACCTTTCTTTGCTTTGATCTTTGTGAGAACTTTCCTTTGACTTTGAGATGCATGTATGAGCATGTGGAATCTGTCGCCATGGAGATGAAGTGTCCCTGCATATAAACAGTTAGCAATAAAACATCCGGTACTTACAGATAAGAATTAGAGATCGTCAACAGCATAGTGTGAAGACTCCTTCTAACCCTTACCAAGGCCGTTCCAATGTCAGATACTCTCGAGAGAGCTTACGAGACCTACTTAGTAGCTCAATGACTGGGTGAGTCGCTGGGGATCACTCCACGACTGTAGACCGTTTGAAACCACCGCGAACACTAAGCGTAACCTATAAAGAATTACCAAACTGACCTGCTGTCAGGGCTGCTTGATGTTGACCCTGGCAGGAATTTCCATTCAATCACTGAGAATCACAAAAGTGAATCCTCTCATAAATGTTCTGGCAGATTGCTAAGATCTGCGTAGGACTCTAAAGTTTACATCTGGCGTCCTTAATGATGAACAACCAGTGTAGGAATATTATGTGTTCCTATGAGATCTTTTGATGAATCTCGGGGCTCTAGACTCGATAAGTGCACATATGGTTTCTTATGCGGAGATTAGGGAGAGGTCTCCTGCTTCAATATCAACCATCTCTAAGAGACAGGTCGATAGATTATGCCGGTTTCCCGTGAGAATGAAACAAGCTCTTTTAAGAGAACTTGAGTGGTTAAGAAGGTTTAGTGCAGTGCGTCACTGGGTCCATGACGTCTTTGTCTTCAATACCGGTGTCACCTTAGTAACAACCAGTAGCATATGAATTGTACCCGGTGTCTGCCCTAAGGTTGAACATTTGGAGGGCTATTTCTTTTCACCCTTTTTCATAACTTTTCTTTTTAATTCTTCAACCCCTTCTTTCTCCTTTCTCATTTTCTCCTTTTTTTCAATCATACCTAAGGACTTCTAATTCTAATCTATTGGATTTGTCCTTGGGTAGATCCCTCCGGCTCTGGCGGATCATAGGACGGTTTTTCCTACCTTAGTCACCTTATAGCTCCATGACTATCCTATAATTGATCACATGCCAAAAAAACCTTTTTGTGAAAAATCTCTCAAAGTGTTTATGATAATAAAACACAGTGTTGACACTTCGAGAGTTTTTCATTTCTTTTGAAGGACTCCCCCTTCACATGTGCTCATGTAATTTTTAGGAAATTTGCACATGCGGGAGGAGTTTGCACCTTTTTGAATTGATCCACTTTCGGTGAACATGACCGATTCGAGACACGCTTACATCACTAGTTAGACTAGCTTGAAGTTATTACCCGTCCTGGTCAAGTCCAAAGAAAGTCTCTCGATACGGTACATTCTACTCAGACAAGTCCTATTTGAGACACGCTTACATCACTAGTTAGACTAGCTTGAAATTATTACCCGTCTAGGACAAGTCTTTTCGATTACTGACGTTTTAAGCTTCGTCAATTCATTGGTATTTACTGAGTCGAGCTCTTCTGAGATTCAGCCACAATCTATAAACATCTTTGATCACATTTTAATCATGTCTTCTCCCCCTCAAAAATAGCATAACGTGATATTTTTTATATCAACTGATTAAGAAAAAGCTTTTGGAGAGAAAGACAGATTTTGCATGAATACGGAACATTTTAGTTTTTGTACTCCCCCTTAATGATAGCACATTTTAAAATCATTTAAGGGTTTAGAGGGAGTTATCTTGAGCACTAATTTTGAGAGATTTTGAGAAATCTTTTGAACAATCTTGAAAAAGTGCTCAAGAATTCTTTTTGAAAACGAGTTTATGTTTGAAATCCTTTTCGTTTGTTTATACTCGAACTTTTGAAAAAGATTTTGTCTTTGAACGTACGAGTCCTTGATTTGAGATAATCAGAAGTCATTGTTTAAGTACGGGTTTCGTACTGAAGTATACGAAAGCCATAGTGAAGAAACTTTTGAGAAACGACATGTTTTAGAAAAACATTCTAAAGAACTCCCGCTCAAGCATCTGTACATGTCTGTATCATTGTTGAATGACATATCTAGAAACGTACAGAATATTGATTTATACGAGAGACATGTCGTGAGAAGGATATTTTTGAATTTTTGATAATTTTTTTTTATTCAAATTTTGTATTTTGTTTTTTCAAAAATATTTACAGCGAAGCGATTTTGAAAACTTTTTCAAGAAGATTCGAGAAGACGTTCTAGCTCCTCAGGAGTTAGGCTTCGCATGCCAATTCGTCGAACTAAATAGTCAAACCTTTCTTTTGGAAGGGCTTTAGTAAATAGATCGGCGAGTTGGTAATCAGTCTTAATGAAAAATAATTCAACAGTACCCTCTTCCACGTGTTCTTTGATGAAATGGTAGCGAACTTTGATATGCTTCGTCTTAGAGTGATGTACGGGATTGCACGAGATGGCTATGGCACTTTTTGAGTCACAATACATAGGTATTCTGTCAAAAGTAAAGCCATAATCTGTGAGCTGTGTCCGCATCCAAAGAACTTGGGCACAACACGCAGATAGAGACACATACTCGGCTTCGGCGGTTGATAGTGCAGTACAATCCTGTTTCTTTGACGACCAGCTTACTAGCTTTTCACCCAAAAATTGTGCTCCACCTGATGTACTCTTTGCTGTAACTTGATCACCAACATGGTCTGCATCTGAAAATGCTGTTAGATTAAACCTCGAATCCTTCGGATACCAAAGTCCCATGTTAATGGTGCTTCGTAGGTACCGAAAGATCCGTTTAACCTCTTTGAGGTGAAGTTCGGTAGGCTTTTCCTGAAACCGTGCTAACAAACAAACAGGAAATTGAATATCGGGTCGGCTAGCAGTTAGGTACATGAGAGAACCGATCATGCTTCGATATTTCTTCAGATCTATGGGTTTCCCAAACAAATCAGCACCTATTTTTGGTGAAGTGACCATTGGTGTACCAACAGAATCACAATTTTCCATTCCATGTTTTTTCAAAATCTCTATTGTATATTTAGCTTGATTGATAAAAATACCACGAGGGGATTGATGTATTTGTAAACCAAGAAAGAATTTTAGTTCCCCCATCATGGACATTTCAAATTTACTTTTCATGAGATTTTCAAAATGTTTTGAATGGTTAGGATTGGTTGATCCAAAAATAATGTCGTCCACGTAAATTTGAACGATCAAAATGTCATTTTTGAATTTTTTGATAAACAAGGTGTCATCAACCGTTCCTTTTGTGAAATTGTTTTTGAGCAAGAAAGATGATAGTTCGCCATACCACGCTCTTGGAGCTTGTTTTAAACCATAAATGGCTTTCTTAAGCTTGTAGACGTAGTCCGGATGATCTTTGTCGATGAATCCCTCTGGCTAACTTACATAAACTTCTTCTTTCAGAGTTCCATTCAAGAAAGTTGTCTTAATATCCATCTGATAGACTGTGAAGTTTTTGTGAGCGGCATATGCCAAGAAAATCCGGATTGCTTCAAGTCTAGCTACAGGCGCGAATGATTCCTCGAAATCTATCCCTTCTTCTTGTGGATAACCTTTAGCCACGAGACGAGCTTTGTTGCGAATAACAGTCATTTCCTCATCCAGTTTGTTCTTCCACAACCACTTGAGATCAAGAACTCGTTTATCAAGTGGTCGTTCAACAAGTTCCCAACTATCATGTAACAGGTATTGAAGAAATTCCTCCTGCATTGCTTCAATCCAAGGGTTTTCTGCCATTGCTTCGCGAATGTTCTTTGGTTCTTTGAGGCTGATTGAGAAAACGTAGATGCATAATTCGAGATCGGTGGCAAGTTGGCTCCTCGTCTGAACTAGCTTTGAAGGTTCACCAATAACTTGTTCTATTGGATGGTCTTTTGTCCATTGAAACGTAGAAGGATACCTTGGGTGTAACGAATATGTGTTAGATGGTTCTTGTAACCTTGAAGAAGATTCAGCAGAGTCTGTTGCAAACGGGTTTTCAAATATTTCTTCTTCTTCTAACGCATCATTGTTTGAATTATTTGTAGGTTCTTCTTGAAAATTTCTGTTTTGGTTTTGCTCATCAACTCTTGGTAGTTCAGTTTCAATTACTGGAGTTGCTCGAGTAGATGTAGATGATGTTGATGTAGTTGGTGCTTCAGTTTCGATTGTTGTAGATGCATCTTGTGATGGTGGTGGTGGTTGATGGTTTTGAGCGGGTGCAGCGGAATGTTGTTGAGATGCATTAGTCGAAGTTCCACCATAATATTCATCAAACATTAACTCGAAGAAATTTTCCAGTTCTTGTTCTGAAGGTTTGTCCGTGTTTGTTGACTGAGCTCCTTGAGGTACGAGTCCTGAACTAATGTGTCCAGAAGTCTGCTGGTTTGGTGCGGGTCCTAGTCCTGAACTGATGTGTCCAGAAGTCTGTTGATTAGAAGCCATCGGATTAAGCGCGGGTTCTAGAGCGTATCTCTCAGAAGCTATTTGTGAAATCTCGTCAAACTTCACATTCATCGTCTCCATAATCCTTTTTGTTCGTCTATTATACACCCTGAATACCCTGGAGTTTTCTGAATATCCAATGAAGATTCCAATATCACCCTTAGCTTTTAACTTCCCTAGATCTTCTCTGTCATTCGTCGGATAGCACAAAGCGCCAAACACGTGAAGGTAAGAGATATCAGGTTTATGGTTGTTCACTAGCTCATATGGGGTTTTATTGAATCGTGGATGTACTAGGGATCGGTTTTGAGTGAAACAAGCAGTGGCAACAGCATCAGCCCATAAGAAAAGTGGTGCACTAGAAAAAATCAGCATTGTGCGAGCAGCTTCCACAAGAGTTCGGTTTCTTCTTTCAACTACCCCATTCTGCTGTGGAGTTCTAACAACTGATGTTTGATGTGTAATTCCAACATCTTCGAGGTAAGTTCTTAACTCCTGATTTGTGAATTTTGTGCCATTATCCGTTCTTACAATCCTTACTGTAGCTTGAAGTAGAACTTGGATACGCTTCAGAAAGGTGATGATGGTACCTGGTGCTTCGTCTTTTGACCTCAAAAACTTTACCCAAGTATATCTTGAATAATCATCAACAATAACAAGAATATACTTCTTCCCATTAATGCTTTCAACTCTCATTGGGCCACATAAGTCCATGTGCAACATATGTAACCTTGCTTCCGAACTAGGTACGGTTTTGGGTTTATATGATGCTCTTTTACTTTTTCCTTGTTCGCATGATGGACATAGGTGTTCCTTGGTGTATTTGAACTTAGGAAGTCCGGTGACGATGTTGTCTTTGGCTAACTTGTTGATCGTGTCGAAATTGAGATGGGATAATCTTCTATGCCACAGCCAGGACTTAGTTTCGGTTGCCCTTGTCATAAGACAAATTGGTGATGTAGAAGCCATTTGGTTGATGTAAATAGCATACAAGTTTGTACCACGATTACCAGTTAAGAGATCATCACCAACCAAATTTCTTATAAAAACCGTGTTTCTCTTGAATGCAACTTCTAAATCTGCATCACAAAACTGCCCAACTGAAAACAAGTTGTGTCCCAATCCTTCGACGTAGTAAACTCGAGTGATCAAAAAATTCCCAAAGTGAAGATCTCCATAACCCTGAATAGCTGCTACATGATCATTTCCAAAGCGTACAGTTCCCATGAATTTCCAGACGAAATTGGTCAGCAGCTTTAAATTCCCGGTCATGTGCTTGGAGCAACCCGAGTCGACGATCCAAAGACATATTTCGATAACCTGCCAAGAACAGAAGAGTTTGTATTTGGAAACCATTTTGAATTTGGTTCCATGGGGTTAGGAGTAAAAGCAGAATCACACTCATCAAAGATTGCAACATTTTTATTTTGAACAACTTCCAATTTTCCATCCTTAAGAGTGAACTCTCTACCCGTCGGAATCCACATACAATACTTAAGATAGTTCCTAGGCATTCGACTACTAGTGGTAGACCTAAAGCGTGCAACTAATCTTTCTATAGATCTTGATCTGGCACTAGTTCCCTTTGGAACATACTTCTGTTTAGGCGTAACATTCACATTCTTAGAAACACATTCATCGTGAACATCATTAATTAAACATTTCTTGCATATCAAACAAACAGAGTCATTACATGCATTAGAAACAGTACTTTCGACATTACATTCAGATGAAACATGTCTCTTATTACAAAGCGATAAATTCCTAGGGTGTTCTTCTACTTCTTCAGCTTTATTCTTGCTACTACTCTTAGAAACAGGCGAGACTCTATTGTTCCTTGTATTGCTCTTAGGCTTTAGTCTGCTGCTCCTAGAGGTGCTTTCTAATCCTGTAGAAGGTAAGACACACACATTAGGATTTATATTGTTGTCCTTTTTAGCATCCCTAGATTCTTTAGAATTAGCCTTTATGCACTTGTCATTTATCTTAGATGTTGAGGCAGATGCACTAGTGGGACTAATCCTAAAAAGGCCAGGTGCTATCACTTTTGGTGTTTCGACAACCGCTTTTCCTTTATCAACAATCTTTTCATTTTCACTTTTCTTAGGCAGGGGTGTTGGAGTGACTGGTTTTGTCAAATCCTTTTTCTCATCGACTTTTGGAGCAAACCGTGAAATTGACATTTTTGGTTTTTGAACCGTGTTTGAAACATTTGGTTTCTCCGAAGTCAATGGTTTTGCAAACTTGGTTTCCTCACCCTTTCCTTTTTGACTTTCAAGCTGAGCCCTCAAAAGATCATTTTGCTCTTTCATGTTCTTTAAGGCACGCTCATACGACAATTTGTCATACTTGCATTCTTCCTTTTTTCGATCAAGTTGTTTAAAATATGACACATTTTCTTTTTCAAGCTTTATAAGAGCATTTTCATATTTTGAAACAATTTCGGAGGTCTCAGCTCTCAGTCTTTCATTGTCTTGAACAGAATATGTTTGTAAAATGATGGACATAATGTCAGTGGTCATAACAGCTTCGAAGAGAGAATCATTTAGGTTTTCCAAAACATTCATGTTTTCACGAGTTTCATTAGCTTCGTTTACCAGGGATTTGTGGTCCTTGACAAAGTCGGCCGTTTCTTTTAAGAAAGCTTGTTCAAAATGGATTACCCTCGCACTGATGTTATTCAGTGGGATGGTAATTTTGTTTTCAAAAACTTTTTTCTGCTCAATATGAAAACTGGAATGCCAGTTGTTAATATTGATTGTAGTTTTAGAAGCAACAATATTTTGAAGTTCTTGAATTCTCTTTTTAACATCATCCAAAATTTCTCTAGCCTCACTTGTATTAAAAGTGTTGTTAGAAGACATTTGTTCTATTTTTGAAAGAGATTTGGAAGCAATTACTTTCTTAGAAAACATTTTTGAGAATGGTCGTTTTATGGAAAACACAGATGGTTCTTTTTGTGGAACAAAAGTAATTCCCGAAAGTTTGTTCAATTTGTTGTAATCAATGGGTTTCAAATCCTTTTGTTTCATTTTATTTATGCTCTCTTCGACATGTTCTATCGTTTGCACAGAATCCCGAACGACGGGAGGATCATGTTTAGTGTAAATCACATTACCATTATACAAAACATTCTGTTCTTGCTGAGCTTTCTTGAGATTACTGGGGGTGTTGTTACCAAGAGCCACTTTATGTTTCGTATGGTAAATCGGATTAGTTTGATTTGAAATCATTTTCATTGTTTGACTTTACTGACCCGACTTAACCACTAATTCTTCTAAATGTGCAATCATGTGTTCTGACTCTACGATTTCGGCCAAAAGTTTGTCTTTTTTCTTTGCAAAGTCCTTTTTCAGCTCGTCCCTTTCTTTTTCAAGATTGGTATAAGCTGGTTTTTGTTTAGAAAGTTGGTTTTGTAAATCAGAAATTTCCGCTTTTAAAGATTTTATCTTTTTGAAAGAATTAACATCAAGTGTGTTGGGAATAAAATGCACAGAGTAAAGAGTCTGCCAGAAGAGCCTGCTAGTGATAGTTAAGCCTGCCTTCTCTTTTCTGCTGATGCTGAAGATATACTAACAGTACCTTCTGGGTAAGAAGGTACTGCTAGTTAAAGAAGGTCCTGCCAGTTTTCACGACAAGTTGTCATATTATAATTAGAGATATTTACTTGTATTATTAGTCTTTGTACAAAGTTATACGTTTAGTAGAAGTAGTACAGAAGACTCAATAGATATAATGGAGTGTTTTACCTTGAAAGGTGTAATATTAGGATAAGATAAGCCTCTATTATATTATATTAAGCAACTTGACCACTTGTAATAAGGGCTCCTTATGCTATAAAAGGAACCCTTAAGACACCTTCTTAGATATCTCAGACATATCTTTTCTTACAGCTTGCATAGCTTTCCCATGCATAACTTCCATCTTTAACCTTTTCACGTATCAAAGATTCAAGGTTACACTTATAATCCTGGTGATAATTTAGATCACCCGTATTATTGCATCAATAATATTGAATCGTTTTGTGTTATTCTTGTTGTGCTCGTTCTCTTTTACTTACTCACCACCTTTGTTCCTTTAGTGTGTTTTAGTAGATTCCGCATGCTAGATCACATCCATTCATAAATATCCCAAACACATTACTAAGATTAACATCCCAAGTGTTTGAACGAATCCCCTTCCCACAAGTGGTATCAGAGCTAGGCTGATATTTACGACATAAAAGAACAAAGCAAAAATGGATGTTGAGCACATTCAAACCAATGTGGCTGCAAAACTTCCATTACTCAAACAGAATGAGTTTGAAATGTGGAGACTGAGGGTTGAACAATACTTCCAAGTGCAAGACTATGCACTTTGGGAGATTATTGAAGAAGGAAACTCATTTAAGCCAGCAACCACCACCTCCACAGTAAATGATGCACTTGTCACAACTGTGCAAGTAAACCCAATAACCGCTAAAGAAAGAATTCAAAAGAGAAATGATCTTAAAGCCAGGAGTATGCTTCTCATGTCTATTCCAAATGACCAGCTTCTAGTCTTTAACAAAAACAAGTGTGCTAAAACCCTTTTTCAAGCTATTGTGGCTAGATTTGGTGGTAATGATGCCACCAAGAAAACCCAGAAAACACTTTTAAAGCAACAGTTTGAAAACTTTTCAGCCACACCAAATGAGTCTTTGGACAGCATGTTCAATAGACTACAAAAGCTTTCTAGTCAGTTAGCCATTCATGAAGTGATTATATCTCAAGAAGACTTAAACTCCAAATTTCTTAGAAGCCTACCCTCTGAATGGGCCATGCATGTCATTGTCTGGAAAAACAAACCAGATATTGATTCCATGAGCCTCAATGATCTTTACAGCAACTTTAAAATAGTAGAGCATGAACTAAAGAAGTCTACTAGCTCAAGCTCAGGAAATATGGCATTTATGTCATCTCATGGTCCTTCCAAGAAAGTTGATGAAGAAGATGGTAGAGAAGAAGGTACTGCCAACACAAATTTTGGTACTGCCAGTACTTCCAGCAGTACCAAAACCATTTTAGATGAAACAGTTGGTTGTGCTTTTCTAACATGACAACACAATGGTTCCACATTGACCTTTGAAGATCTTCAAGAGATCAGTGATGATGATCTTGAAGAAATGGACATAAAATGGCAGCTTTCACTTCTTAGCATGAGGGCTAAGAAATATTTGATGAGGACTGGAAAGAAGATTGTCATCAATGGCAATGAACCTGCTGGGTATGACAAGTCTAAAGTGGAGTGCTACAACTACCACATGAAGGGTCACTACTCAAGGGAATGTAGAAGACCAAAGAAGCAGGGTGATAAGAGAAGAGGTTTTGAGAACAAGAACAGGGGAAACAATGAGAACAAAAGCAAAGAAGTGGACATCACTTAAACAAAAGCTATGGTAGCTATTGATGGGCTGGGTTTTGATTGGAGCTTCATGGGTGAAGAAGAGTCATCCTCAAATGAAATGGCTTTAATGGCTCTCTCCAATCCTGAGGTACAAATTACTAAATGTTCTGCTACTTGTGAAGTTTTTAAAGAACTAGAAATCTTAAGAAAACTTTATGATGAACTGAAAGAAGAACAAAGAAAAAACTATCAAGATCTAGTTAATCATAAGTGTGGTATGTCCAAACTTGAGAAACAGATAATGCACTTTAGAGAAAATGAACTCACCTTTTCTGACACAAAAGCTATTCTTAATAGAGACATATTTCTTAAAGATGCTGAAATAAACCTGTTAAGAACTGAGTTTGCTAAAGTGAAACAAGCAAAAGATAATATTCAACTAACTATTACAACATTAGAAAATGCTTCTGCATGTACTAAAAGTATAGTTGAAAATCAAATGAACAAGAAAATCAAATCTGGGATTGGATACAACACATGTCCACCTCCTTACAGAGGTATTCCTTGTCCCCCAGGTTTAGATCTTGCTGAATCAGGTTTACACGAACTCACAAATAAACCACTAGAAAAAGTAAAACCTATAGAAAATAGTGAACCTTTTGAGAGTACAAGTGATACTTCACTCTCCAAAGAAAAGGTGCTCACTGATAAGAGCTCAGATGTCACATCTATTGAAGGTTGTACATATGATGACAGTGGAAAAGAGACAGTTTCTAAGAAAGGAAACAAAGTAGGGCCAAGCAATCCTAAAAGTGTAGAAAGTATCACAAAGACTAAAGTTGTTCTGAAAATAGTTGAATGTTGTGCTAAATGTAATAGCAAACCTAGAGGTAGTCAGAGAAATTGGAACAATCTTAAGTCACATCAACTTGGTGATAACTTTGTTTTGTACAATAAGGCATGCTATTACTGTGGTAGTTTTAATTATACTCATGCTTATTGTAACAATTGGGTTTCTGGGAGTACATCAAGGTCTAAAACAAGTAAAACAAACCCCAGAAAAGGTTGTGTGAAATCTAACACACCAAAAGTTAAACATACTGTTAGAACAAATGAGCCTGTTTACCCAAAATTCACTACTAAGGGTGCAAGAAATACTTTCAAACATGCACCAAAAGTTGTGAAAAGTCACATTGAAAGAAATTTTGTGGATAAAACTCATGACTGGAGACCAAAACAAAAAGGTCCTACTAGACCATATGGTCCTGCTAGAACAAATGGTAGACCAATTGGTACTGCCAAATTTGGTACTGTTAGACCAAAAACCACAAAATGTGCCAAAAATGAAAATGCTGTTAAGTCCTCAGCATGTTGGATTTGGAGACCACTCCAACCAAATGGTGCATCAACAGTCCTAAAAAGGTTTGATTACATTGATGCACGAGGCAAACCCAAGTCAGTCATGGCTTGGGTACCCCAAGGAAACTAATATGTGTATACATGTGCAGGAACATTCAAATGATATTGCAGATCAAGGATATGCAGATAGTGGATGTTCAAGGCACATGACAGGCAACATGTCTTACCTCACAGACTTCAAATCATTTGATGGAGGATATGTTACCTTTGGGGGAGGAATCAAAGGAAAGATTACTGGTAAAGGTACAATTAAAACCAGTAAATTAGATTTTGAAAATGTGTACTTTGTGAAAGAACTACAGTTTAATCTCTTAAGTGTCTCACAAATGTGTGACACAAAGAACAAAGTTCTTTTTACTGACACTGAATGCATTGTACTTTCTCCTGATTTTAAAATTCCTGATGAAAGTCAGATTCTTCTTAAAATCCCTAGAAAGAACAATATGTACATTGTTGATTTAAAGAACATTGTTCCTAAAGAGAGTTTAACCTGTCTAGTAGCAAAAGCCTCATTGGATGAATCTATGCATTGGCATAGAAGACTTGGTCATGTAAACTTTAAAACAATCAATACAATTGCAAAATATGATTTGGTTAGAGGTTTACCCAAAAAGATTTTTCAAAATGACCAAACCTGTGTTGATTGTCTAAAAGGCAAACAACATAGAGCTTCTTGTAAGCCCAAGACCCATAACTCAATTTCTCAAGCTTTATACATGCTTCATATGGACCTTTTTGGTCCTACTTCTGTGAATATCTTGAATGGTAAAAGATATTGTCTTGTTGTTACTGATGATTACAGCAGATTCTCTTGGGTTTTCTTTTTAAGAACTAAGGATGAAACAAGTGAGATCCTTAAGTCCTACATTACAGGGATAGAAAACCAAATTGATAAGAAAGTAAAAGTAATTAGATGTGACAATGGGACAGAATTTAAGAATAGAGTTATGGATGACTTTTGCAAAGAAAAAGGAATAAAAAGAGAATATAGTGTAGCTAGAACCCCACAGCAAAATGGAGTAGCAGAAAGGAAAAATAGAACACTTATAGAGGCTGCTAGAACAATGCTAGTAGATTCTAAGTTGCCTGTTTCATTTTGGGCTGAAGCAGTAGGTACTGCTTGTTATGTACAGAATAGGGTTCTTGTGATTAAACCTCATAGAAAGACTCCTTATGAACTTTTGTTTGGTAGAACACCATCTCTAAGTTTTATGAGACCTTTTGGATGTCATGTCACTATTCTCAATACCAAAGATCATCTAGGAAAGTTTGAAGGAAAAGCTGATGAAGGCTACATGATAGGGTATTCTTTGCAAAGTAAGGCCTATAGGGTATATAATAAATGCACTAGGCTAGTGGAAGAAAACCTGCACATAGAGTTTCAAGAGAAACTACCAAATGTTGCAGGCATTGGACCAGATTGGTGTTTTGACATTGATAAGCTTTCAGAATCTATGAATTATGTGCCTGTCACAGGTACAAATACTAATGATAATGCAGGTCATGAAGACAATGTTGAAACATCTGAGGATCAAGATTACATCTTGATGCCAATTTGGACAGGATTGGATTCATCTTCAAGTCTTGGAGAGCCTTCAAATACTACAAATGAAGGTGTTGAAGATGATCATGGAACTCAAGATCAAGGGAATCAAGAAAATTCTGAAAATAACAATGGTACTGCCAATTCACAAGATGGTACTGCCAGTTCAACAGATGGTACTGCCAGTTCACAAATTGGTCCTGCTGAACCATTAAATGTTCTATCAGATGATTCCTTACCAGAAGATACAGGGATTGGAAACCTTCTAATTTCCTATGATGTTCCTACAACACACAACCCAAGAAATCTCAAAGATCACTCCATTGATAATGTGATTGGCAGCATTGATTCTGGTGTTAAAACAAGAACTCAAGTCTTATCTTCAGACAAAGATGGGTTTGTCCTAGCTGTGTATGAAGAAAAGAACCATGAAGTTGCCCACATATGCCTGTTTTCATGCTTTCTCTCTCAAGTAGAACCCAAAAATATTACAAAAGCCTTAGATGACTCAAGCTGGGTTGAAGCAATGCAAGAAGAGCTACTTCAATTCAAACTGCAGAAGGTTTGGGTACTGGTTGATTTGCCCAAAGGTTACAGGGCAATTGGAACCAAATGGGTTTTCAGAAATAAGAAAGATGAAAGGGGAATAGTGATCAAAAACAAAGCCAGATTGGTGGCCCAAGGGTATACTCAAGAAGAAGGAGTGGACTATGAAGAAGTTTTTGCTCCAGTTGCAAGAATTGAAGCAATTAGGCTATTCTTGGCCTATGCTTCTTTCATAGGCTTCACTGTTTACCAAATGGATGTCAAAAGTGCCTTTTTATATGGTACTATTGAAGAAGAGGTGTATGTTTCTCAACCTCCAGGCTTCATTGATGCAGAATATCCAGACAAGGTGTACAAGGTTACCAAAGCTCTTTATGGTCTACACCAAGCTCCCAGGGCATGGTATGAAACATTGGCTTTCTATTTATTGGAAAATGGATTTCAAAGAGGCAAGATTGATCCAACTTTGTTCATCAAAAGAACCAAGAAAGATATCTTATTGGTGCAGATTTATGTTGATGACATTATCTTTGGATCCACAAATCAGGAACTGTGTGTAGAGTTTGAAAAACTTATGCATAGTAAGTTTGAAATGAGTTCCATGGGGGAACTTACTTTCTTTCTAGGTCTCCAAGTGAAACAATCAAAAGAAGGCATATTTATCAGCCAAGATAAGTATGTAGCAGAGATCCTAAGGAAATTTGGGTTTGCAGATTCAAAGCTTGCAAGTACTCCAATGGATCCAGAAAAGGGGTTACTCAAAGATGCTGAAGGTGAAGATGTTGATGTGCACAACTACAGATCAATGATTGGGTCCCTAATGTACCTTACATCATCAAGACCAGATATCATGTTCTCAGTATGTGTATGTGCAAGGTTTCAAGTCAATCCAAAAGTTTCTCATCTCACAGCAGTCAAAAGAATCTTCAGATACCTCAAGGGCCAGCCAAAATTGGGTCTATGGTATCCAAGGGAATCATCTTTTGATTTGGTAGCTTATTCAGATAGTGACTATGCTGGTGCAACCCTAGACAAAAAAATCCACAACTGGTGGATGTCAATTTCTTGGCTGCAGACTCATATCATGGCAATGCAAGAAGCAAACAATGGTGGCAAATTCTACAACTGAAGCAGAATATGTTGCAAGTGCAAGTTGTTGTGGACAAGTTCTTTGGATCCAGAATCAATTGCTTGACTATGGGTACAATTTTCTTAACACCATTATTTACATTGACAACGGCAGTACTATTTGTATCATTAAAAATCCAGTTCAACATTCAAAAACAAAACACATTGAAATCAGACACCATTTCATTAGAGATTGCAATGAGAAAGGATTAATCCAAGTTGTCAAAATTGATTCTGAAAATAATTTTGCAGACCTTCTCACCAAAGCTTTTGATTTAGGTAGGTTTAAATACCTAGTAGCAGGTATTGGTATGATAAATCTTTGAAAAACATGTGTTTTGTATATAAATAAACAAGTTCTGGCTTCTAAACTTGGTACTGCTAGTTAGTCATAAGGTACTGTCAGTGCATAATTAGTACTGTTAGTTCAAAGTTTGCTCTGTTTTTGCTCATCTTGATGTTTAAATGTTAACAATGCTATAAAACAAGTGCTTTGCACTCTGTTTCTTTTGGTTTACAACTAACCATTTCAGGTTACTCAAGCTTGCTAACATAATCAGGATATGGAAATGGTAATCAGTTCACCAAGTTTTTCAAAAACTTTAAGAACTGACTAGTCCAAAGCAAACGGCTCTTGGTAAAGACTTCTCAAATCCGTTGATAGCTGATAGTTTGCTAAAAACTATAAGGTAATCAGTTCACCAAGTTTCAAAATCTTAAACGAACTGACTAGTCCAAAGCAAACGGCTCTTGGTAAAGACTTATCAAATCCGTTGATAGCTGATAGTTTGCTAAAAACTATAAGGGATATTTTCTAAAATTTCAAAGGGACTGCCAAGTTTTATTTCAAAACAAGGTACTGGTAGTTCAAATTTTAGTACTGGTAGAGTAAAATGGTACTGCTACATAGCCGTTGAGTCTGTCAGGTTAAAATATAGCCGTTGTCTTTAAAGGGTATTTTTGTGAATTAATCATGTTTTCCTCGAATTAAGGATATAGTTATTATAATAAAAGATCTTTTTGACCGCCTCTTCAATTACTTATCCATATCTTTTATAGTCGGTCAAAACTCATTTTCTCATAATCAATCCTTATCACAATTCACACTTACCTTTCATCTTCTACCAGTACAACAATAAAATCCCACCATCAAAATCAAAATTTTCATCATGTCTCGCCTAAGTTTTGTCAAACGCCACAACCAATTAGCTTTTCTGGAAAAGTCTGATGACAATGAAACTTTCCATCAAGCAATTGATTTTCTAAACAATTCTTATGTCAGGTTTGCTTTACTCGTGAATCCCACTATTTTTGAATCTCAAATTTCACAATTTTGGAAAACTGCTAAACTTAACACTCTTGAGGATGGGATTCAGGAGTTAATGGTCAAAGTGGATGGTAGAACATTGACTTTTACCGAATCATCCATTAGAAGACACCTTCATTTGGATGATTCAGATGGCATCAGTCAACTACCTGATACTAAAATATTTGAAAATTTGACAAAAATGGGGTATAATGTAACTTCTACAAAGCTTACATTTCTTAAAAAGCATTTTACCCCTCAATGGAGATTTTTGATTCACACCATCCTTCATTGTTTAAGCCAAAAGAAAACCTCATGGGAGCAATTTAGTGGTAACTTGGCTGCGGCTCTCATTTGCCTGGCAACAAACAAAAAATTCAACTTTTCAAAATATATTTTGAAGGAATGGTTAAAAATGTGGACAGTGAAACAAAGTTTTTGATGTACCTAAGGTTCATTCAGTGCCTCATCAACAAATCCAAACATTTGTTACTTCCCCCAAACAAACCTTTTAAGACTCCAAAACTTACACACAAGGTGTTTTCAAACATGAAAATTGGTTTTCAAGGAGAAGAAGTACCACTTTATGAGGAAATGTTACCACAATATTCTGAAGAACCATCAACATCATCTGATCATTCATCACCACATCCATCGCCAGTACCATCCCACTCAGCAACAGTACCATCAGTCACACCACCATCATCAGTACCTTTACCATCTCATCAACAAACACAAACACCATCTGCAACATCACCATCATTATCACATCATAACTCACCACCACAATCTCCTCCACAACAAAGTGTAGATGCTCAGACTATCAAGGAATTAAAGGAGCAAGTGCAGCACTTGCAAACTTCACTTGAAAGTCAAAACAAACATTTTACAGAGATCAACACCAAGTTAGTTAAGAGGGTTGAGAAATTAGAGTTGAAAGTGAAGTTGCTGAAGGGTAAAAAGTCTACTCAGTTGGTTGTTTCTAGTTCCTCAAGTTCAGAAGCAGAGGGTTTGGGTCTCTCTTCCAAAAAGGGGAGGATGGGTAGTTCTAAAAATGAAGATGAGATTCAATTTCAGTTTCATGAAGGAGCTCCAGTGATTGATGAAGAGCCTGCTATTCAAGAAAAAGAATCTGTTAGCTTGAAAGATACTGCTGAAAAAGATGCTGCTAATGCAAAGCAAGATACGGCTGAAGCAGAGCAAGATACTGCTGAAGCAGAGCTAGAGCCTGCTGGGATTCAGAGGTTATTAGCTATGAATTTAAAAGGTTCTGATCAACTGTCCTACAAAAGAAAGAGAGGAGCACAGCCTCAGGGGAGGCTTCTTGTTTCTGATGAACAATCAGTTGCTCCAAGTCCAGTATCATCACCAAAAGACAAGGGCAAGAAAATCTTAGTTGAAGATGAACCAAAGCCTAAAAAGATGAAGCAGAAAGATCAAGCACAGTTGGCTGTAGATGAAAAATTGTCCAAACAACTTCATGAAGAAGAAGTCATAAGGGCTGAGGAAGAATCAAGAATGCTGCAAGAAAAGTTTGATGCTCAGTTGCAGTACATCATTTCCATTGATCCAATTGTAAGAGGTGAAGCTTACACTCTGGTATGTGATGAATCACTTAGCTCAGATGAAATGACAATCAAGCTCAATGATTTCATCACCAAGAAATACAATCAAGAGGCATTGGATGATGTCTATCAGCAGATTCAGAAAAATCAGAAGAAAGGATTTAAAATGCCACATTCTGAAGCAGATCAGAAGAAGTTCGTCAAGATTTATCTGAAAAGAGAAGTGAACATGAAAGAACATCAACTCAAAAGTAAATCTTTTGATGAATTGAAGCTGCTATACTTAGAGGCTTACAGAAGAAACAAAACCAGTTTTCTCATGGATACTCAAAAGTCTTTCAAAGGAAGAAAAGATGATCAGAAGGAACAAAAAGAGAACGCAAAATTGCCTCCTGTTCAGTCAAAAGAAATGGTTGTCCATGGCCCACAAATTGTTTTTGCTGAACCCTTACATGCAAGGCATCCAGTCATAGATTGGGAAATCTACAATGATAAGTTTGGCAAAGCATGGAAGATAACAAGAGTTGGAAACAAGGTTGAGATTTTCAAGAACTTTGAAAATCTACTCAGAGCATGTAGCAGAATGGATTTAGATGAATTATGGGTATTAGTTCAAGAGAAGCTGAAATCCAAGTACAAGCCAGATGTAAAGGAGCAAGAGCTATGGGTTGAATTCAGCAGATTGTATGATCCAAATCCTACTGATACTCACTGGAAATTTCCTTATTATGATTTATCTGTTACATGGGAATACTTCAGCATGAGTCATGTTCATCATCTTTCCACTCAGAGTGGAATAGAGATCTTTATGCTAGGTGAGAATGAGTATCCTTTAAGCTATGAAGTATTATCAGTCTTGATCTCCAATAAGCTTTTGTGTGAAGAGGAAACTGATGCAGTCAAAAGATTGAAGGAGAGCATACTTGATCAGTATGAAAACCTAAGGAGAAAGAAATAAGGTTTTTGGAAGAGTTCCCTCAAATCCTCAAGGTATGAATTTTATTCACAAAGAAACTTGGTTATTTTAAAAGGGAATAACAAGTTTAGGGGAGGATTGTTGGGAATAAAATGCACAGAGTAAATAGTCTACCAGAAGAGCCTGCTAGTGATAGTTAAGCCTGCCTTCTCTTTTCTGCTGATGTTGAAGATATACTAAGAGTACCTTCTGGGTAAGAAGGTACTGCTAGCTAAAGAAGGTCCTGCCAGTTTTCATGACAAGTTGTCATATTATAATTAGAGATATTTACTTGTATTATTAGTCTTTGTACAAAGTTATACGTTTAGTAGAAGTAGTACAGAAGACTCAGTAGATATAATGGAGTGTTTTACCTTGAAAGGTGTAATATTAGGATAAGATAAGCCTCTATTATATTATATTAAGCAACTTGACCACTTGTAATAAGAGCTCCTTATGCTATAAAAGGAACCCTTAAGACACCTTCTTAGATATCTCAGACATATCTTTTCTTACAGCTTGCATAGCTTTCCCATGCATAACTTCCATCTTTAACCTTTTCACGTATCAAAGATTCAAGGTTACACTTGTAATCCTGGTGATAATTTAGATCACCCGTATTATTGCATCAATAATATTGAATCGTTTTGTGTTATTCTTGTTGCGCTCATTCTCTTTTACTTACTCACCACCTTTGTTCCTTTAGTGTGTTTTAGTAGATTCCACATGCTAGATCACATCCATTCACAAATATCCCAAACACATTACTAAGATTAACATCCCAAGTGTTTGAACGAATCCCCTTCCTACAAAGTGTATCAAACTTGAGTTGCAATTGTTTTTCCCTTGAAACAGAATTTTGATAACCAGTTTCTAATTCAGACAATCTTTTGTTATGAAATTCAAAAGCTTTAACGTTTTCCTTGTAACTCTCAAGCTCAGTGGTCAATTTAACATTCGCGGCCTTAACATCGCGATTGACCTTTTTCACATTCTCAATTTCAATACGACAATTATTCAATAATGATTCAAATAAAGCACGTGTTTCCTCATCATTCTCAGCATGCTGTGAAACGAAGCCTCCATTATAATTCACATCTGGAGTTGCTGAAGGAGTATTGCTACTACTTGGCGTGTCCAGGTATGTATCATAAGTGGGTGCTAGCTTCTCAGAATGCTGTTCCTCATGAGGAGACATATCAAATATATCATTATTGTGACATGTGTTGAAATTTGGTACCTCAGATGGTGCATTGGTGTCATGAACAGGAAGTGTGTCAGAAGCTGTGTCATACTTAGCTTCCTGAAGATTCGCCATGAATATGCAGTTCGCATCGATATCCTCTCTATCTTCCATGTCATCCATAAGAGCCATAAAATCATTCTCCTCTGCGTTTAACTGAAATCCTGCCTCATTCTTTTGTGCCAACAGTAATGCTTTCTGCAAATACGCTGTGTCTTTCTTGTTCGGCTTAGTAGGACAGTTCCTTGCCATATGACCTACACCCTGACAGTTGAAACACTTTACCAGATTACCCTGATTCACATTTCCCAAATTCCCAACTACTGGAGCTGCAACATTTCTATTCTGATTACCCATTGCCTGATTACCAACATTTTGACCCCTCTGATTTCCAACAAACTGACCCATCTGATTCCCTGCATACTGACCATGCTGATTCCCTGCATACTGACCTGCATTCTGCATATTCTGATTACCCATATTAAATTCAGTAGCATATCCTTGCTGATTCCCATAAACTCCAACCATTTGGCCTCCGTTGCCCATATTGAAACTCGGCTGAGCAATCTGCTTGTTGCGAGTGTTCGATGAAATCCTTTGGTTGTTGTTTGTTGGTGTAGAATAACGTCCTTGGAATGCCTTTGACAGAAAAGCAAACGCTTGGGTCAATGCTGCAGTAGCTTCATCATTTTCAGTGAATTCTGGTTCTTGGAATTGTTGGTATTGATGTTGTGGAATAACATGTTGTTGTTGCTGTGGGTAGAACTGTTGTTGGTAGATCGGTGTTGGTTGTTGAATGTATGATGGTTGCATGTAGTTGTGAGTGGGAGATGATGATGATTGTTGTGTGTTCACTGGTAGCGGTGTTGGTGTAGTAGCAAGTAATGCAATAGGATCATGATTCTTTGCCAATCTTTCTTTCCTTACTTCATTAGCCTCAGCTTGGTTTTGCTTCAAAAAGTCATAGAGTTGATCATAATTCACCTTATGTAAATCGTTTGTTTGATTCACAATTGTAACATAACGACCCCATTCTTCTGGAAGGTTATTGATGAATTTGATGTTTATTGCAATTGTTCGAGGTGTCAACTTGTTTCTGATTAACTCATTCATCAAAGTGCAAAACCTTGTGTAGTAGGATTCAATCTGTTCACCTTTAGTGGATGTGAAATTCTCCCATTCAGTAAGAAGTTTGTTCTCAACATCTTATTGTCCAATCTCTGTTCCATGACATATCCTTCTAACACGTTCCCACATAGCATAAGCAGTTTCACAGCTGTCGACCGCAGCAAAGATCACCCGTGGTAATCCAAGTTGGATTAAATGCATTGCCATATCATCAGCGGCGATCTGCTTCTTGTCTTCCTCTGTGTAATCTGCTTCTGTTTGTTCACGCACGAATGGTTGAGTAGGAGGTGTTGTATTTGGATTACCTTCAATTTGAACTTGTCTTGGCTTGAATGGACCATTTGTAATGAGTTGATCATTAATTTACCATCAGACTTTGTTTTGATGTAACGAAGCATGCGGCTTGTCCATGGGAGATATCCACCTTTTTCAAGCATTGGAGGTCGGTTTTCCGCACCGGCTGCATGAATATCTTGCTGAGATGCCATTGATGAAGTGTAGATTGACAAAGTTGATTCTCGGATCGTTTCAACGAAGTAGGAGTTGTGTTTAGTGTAAGTTGATGCAAGTTTTTATGGTGAAAAATTTGTTCTGAAACCTTAAAACCTCAATAACTTTCGTTCGGAGTGGATTTGGGCCTCGAAGCTTGGCTTGAATGATCTTTAGATATTCAACGTGTCCTTCTTCTCGGTCTCACGGTCGTTTTGACAGCTGATTCGTCGAAAACGGAGTTACGGTTCAAAAGTTATGGTCGTTTGAAGTTTGGTTGTCAAAAGTCAAAAACTTGCGCATAAAATCCTAAACTTATGCGTAAACAGTGAATAATCTTACGCGTAAGATGTTATGCGTAACCTTTAAGTTATGCGTAAGATCTAAGGTTATGCGTAAACTATATGTTTATGCGTAGACTTTGATTTTACGCGTAAACTTAGAGTTTATGCGTAAGAATGTTACGCGTAAGGTTTTTCAACCAAATTGATCTCTCAAACTTATCCAAGCTTGAAAGATATCCCGTGTCGAAGTATTCCACAAACTTATCCAAGTCAGGGAAGTACTGAGTAATCTCTGATCGTTGAAGAAAACTTATGCTTAGAATCTTAAGCGTAGATCTTATGCGTAGGATCTTATGCGTAGATCTTATGCGTAGGAATTCACCTTATGCGTAGGAAATCAGACTTAGGCGTAGGATTTTAAGCGTAGGATCTCAATCTTATGCGTAGACTTCCAACCTTTTACGTAGAAAATCAATCTTATGCGTAGGAAAGTGAACTTATGCGTAAGAAGAGGGTTTTGACTAGACTTAAGCGTAGGAAAGGGGTTTTGACTTAATCTTATGCGTAAACAGTACTGTAGACAGCTAAGAAATCGTACTATTCACCCAAGTTACGCGTATGATGACCAGAAAACTTCAAAAATTCGATTTTTCAACCAAAAACTCTTTTTCCACTTGTTTATTTTGATCAAATCTTTCCCAAAACACTTAGAATCACTAAAACTTCAATAAAAACAACAACTTTAACACTCAAACACGTAAAAATCAAAGCTTTTTAAAGAAAAAGTACACGTATAAATGAAAAATACGAAACTTTTTAACAAAAAACTTGATAAAAACACTCCTAAATCATTGTTAGGCGATTGATACCACTTGTAAGACCTTAGATATATCAACTTTAACACAAATATAAGCACTAGAAGAAGGAAAGATGGTGACTTGGTAAGATGTATGTGGCGTTAATAATAAAGAGAGAATAAGAGATGAAGTAGAAAGCTTTTATTAAAAACACACACAATACACACACAAGCACACCTTACAAATGAGAGGTAAGGTGCCTTTTATAGTAATAGAGAAAGGCCTCATGGGCTTTCTAATGGACTTGGGCTTGGACTTAGTCACATGATTAGATAACAAGGCTTATGAAACATAGCACATAACATATTAGCTTGCCAAGTCCAAAGCCCAATGACTAAACAATTACTAAACTTAACAAACGACACAAAGTTACAATATGAGAATGACCATCACTTCTATATATATAATTTTTAGTGCTAACAAAGTGTTTTTTAAGGAGCCTCACCAAACATAGATGTATAAAAAACGCGAATAAAAAAACCTTTGGGAACCGGGTGTGTTTTCTGAAACTTTGGTGTCACGGGGTCTCTCGCAGTATCAGAGGCACGTTTTAGAAAGTTTTAAAAACGATTGTTATCCTCTCCGATATCTTTTCTATATTTGAATTACGCATTATCTTTTGGGTCACGGTTGCGAAACCCTAATCCTGAGCCTATATATACTCGCCCAATGTGGGTGCTCATTGTTCATTGGTTTTCTAATCGTTTTGCTTTCGTTTTCTTATCGCAGGTGAAACTATGTTGATCACCGCGCTTTCGGATATTGACGGCACGAATGGTAATTGCAATATTAAGGTAAAAGTAGTTTCTATATGGAATTAGTATTACGGTGTTACTAATCAGTCCAAAGTTGCTGGTATCGATATTATTCTGATGGACGAAGAGGTATAATAATTTGTTTATAACCAAATACTTTTTTAGGGCTATATGCATGTAGTAAATATTTATTGTTAATGATATGGTTTATGAAACAGGGTACGAAGATCCATGCGACCATTGGTAATTTAGTGGTTTCTGATTTCCAATTTCTCATTCGCCAGGATAATTGTCATTTTATATCAAACTTCAATATCAAATGTAATACAGACATGCTTAAACTGACTTCTCATCCATGCAAAATCCACTTTATCAAAAAAAACGAATGTTAAACGATGTTCTGATTTTGCTGATATACAAGAGACTTTGAATTTACTGCCTTTTCAAAGTTTTTTAGGGCACAGGAATGACCCTAAATCTTCTTTTGGTAAGTTTTATTTGTTTTAATTATTTTTTTGTGTTTCTTATATAGTATTACATGCGTTTCTTATTTAGTATCATACGTGTTTCTTATATAGTGTTTAAAGAAAAATATATATTCCTTATATAGTATTAGTCATTATTTTTTGTAAGATGCTATTTAAGTTTTTTAAATTATGTTTTGGTTTTTATATCAGAATCATATGTGTTTCTCATGAAGCATTTGAACAAGTGTATGCGTTTCTTATAGAGTATTCGTTATGATTTATTCTACAAGTTTTTTTTTAATTATTTTTTTTCCTTGTGCTTTATTATTATATGTGTTTCTTATATAGTATTACATGTGTTTCTTATTTAGTACCATACGTGTTTCTTATATAGTGTTAAAGAAATATTTTCTCATGAAGCATTCGAATTTGTTATGATTTATTCTTTTCAGATGTTATTGGACAATTGGTCAAGAACAACAAAATCACGATTATTGATCCAGAAGATAAACCTAAGCATTTTTTAGAGTTCAAGCTACAAGATCTTAAGTGATTTATAGCGTTCATCGTTTTTCAAAATATTTATAATGTCATTAAATACATACTTTGGAATGACCAAGGTTTTGTTAATAATGTTATGTCTTTTTTTAGTGGTGTGAGAGTTTCCTATACACTTTGGAATGAACTGTCTGTTATGCTTTATGAGTTTATCAAAGCACATGCAACATCAAAAGATGCTATAATAATACTTATTGTTATGGCAAAGAAAAACATGTGGGATGGTATGTAATTTGATTTTTAATGTTTGTTTATCGAGAAATAAACAAGGATATTATAAATTTTAATTACATGCAGCTAGGGCGCAAGTTTCTAATTGTTTTGCTGGCACGAAAGTGTTGATAAATGATAAATCAAACCCACATATTAAAGAATTAAAAAAAATAAGCTTGTGCATTAACAAAATAATTCATATGATTTTATAAGTTTGATAAAACAATTGTGTTGAAAGTTTTTTTTTTTTTTTTTTTTTTTTCCTATATAGATTGTTGAGTTCCGATGTTGCTAAGAGTGGAGATACAAGGTAGTCCTATCTACAGAGTCAGTTGTAAGACAACCAGTACAGTTTTATTTACAATTTCATTCAAAAGTATTGAGGATAAGGTGATTTCATTTTCTTTTTAATTATTTGTTGTATATTTTTTATACTTAATTTATTCATGTAGTAATATTATTTATTATTATTATTATTCTTTTGTTTTGATACCAGCCAAGTGGATGTGTTGTTATTGGAATAATTTTGAAGGTTGTATCTGATCAAGGATGGTATTACATGACGTGTACTGTTTGTAAAAGTATCGTCAAAACATTTTCAAATACCGAAAATGGAAGAAATTATGGTGAAGCTTGTAGAATCCAGACGAAACTTTATCCAAGGTATGAAACAATACAATTAAACATGGACAAATTGGTCGATAATAGGAGCGTTGATACGTCTAACTTCAGTAAATTTTCGATTCTTTTTGTAATAACATTGTGTAACTCAACTATCCTCTAGCAACTTATTTGTGTTTATTGCATTACTTGATGATTTTTTGCTAACTCATAATTTAAACATGGATAAGTTGGTTGATGATAGGAGTGTTGAACGATTGATACACATGTTTTTTACCTGAATAGTCTTGCTTAACAACAGTGGATAATATTTGTTTTTATAGGATCAAAGTTCAAATACGTGTTCAGGATGATAGCGGTTCGGCTACTTTATCTTTGTTCCAACAAGATGTTTGTAAACTTATTGCCAAATCACAAGCATATCTATTGTCAAAAATTGACAAGGTTGTATAATTGTTCAGGGTATAACTGTACTTGGATTTAGTTTTTGAAAACATCAAATAACGTTTAGCATGTTTATGTTTAAATATAAGATTTACCAGTGGAAACATATCTAGAAGACTTGGATACCATGGTTGGGAAAAAATGTGTGTTTAAGATACAAGTTTCTAACTACAATTTGAATAATAATTATCACGTTTTCACGGTTAACAAATTAACCGAGGATCAATCAATTATAAAAGAACTCACAAAAAAACATCGAGGAGAAGAGGTATGTATTTATATTTTTAATTTCGTTATAACATATGTATATTTTGTTTTAAACATTAGCCTTATTTTAAGAATATGTGTTTATTCAGATTCATGCCAAAGATGAAGACGTTGGATCAGTTGAGGAGGAGCAGGCTGAAAATTCTCTACCGGTTGACGAAGATGATGTTGAACCTCCATCACTAACTGGTAATAAGCATAAGACCAAAACACTCCCGAAGCGAGGTGGTAAAAAAACTGTAAAGACGGACCAAGACGATAATTAATTTTGATTTTCAAACAATTTTACTAAGATTTTTTTATTTATGTTTTTTTCGTTTTGTATAACAATTACATTTGCATGGCAATTTGTTTATGATATTATGGATCTGTCTATTTTTTAAAATTGTGTTTTGGTTACATATCAGAATTACATGTTTTTCTTATATTACATTATAATTTTAGTATGGCTGTGTATTATAAATGTGGTTTCTCATTCGCATATAGCTGATTTTTATATTTAGTATTGTTTTTGGGTTAAGAAGGTCGCAATGGAATACAAAAAAAAATGATGTTTTGTTTTTAGTATTTGACTTGATTATTCGCGTGTGAGTGTTTGTATTTGTTCAATGAAAGTATGAATTGAATGAATTTAATGTTCGTTTTCTATATATTAATTTTATTGTAGGGTTATGGTACTCAAACCGTTACTAAAGTTTACTAGAAATTTGTTCTAAGGAAATATAGTTTCATTTTGTTCATCCAGGTTACTCAACTTTTGCAACCGGTTATAAATGTTACTATGTTTTTGGTAACCGGATATAACAGGTAAAAATCCTATGTGGCTTATTTTTTAAGTACAAAACAGTCCTTGTGGTATGTTGTGTTTCACGGATTTAGTCCCTTAGACCACTATTTCTGTTAGTTTGACCGTTTTAAATCCGTTTTTGTACATTTTGGTCCGTTTTTATCTGTTTTCATCTGTTTTTATACGTAAAGTGCATTTGTATAAGTTTTCATATGTTTTCATACGTTTTTATCCGGTTGTATACGTTTTCATCCATTTTTATACGTTTTATCCGTTTTCAACCATTTTTATACGTTTTCGTCCGTTTTTATATGTTTTCATCCGTTTTCCATACGTTTTCGTACTTTTTATCCCTTATTATACGTTTTCGTCTGTTATTATTCGTTTTTATCCGTATTCAACCATTTTTATACATTTTTGTCCGTTTTTATACGTTTTCATCCTTTTTTTACGTTTTCATACGTTTTTATCCGTTTTTAAACGTTTTCAACCACTTTTATATGTTTTTTTCAATTTTTATCTGTTTTATCCGGTTTTATAGGTTTTTTTCTATTTTCAACCGTTTTTATATGTTTTCATCCGGTTTTCATGTGTTTTTATCCATTTTTATACATTTTTCTTACAAATAGAAATGGATGAAAACGTATAAAAATAGACGAAAACGTATAACAACGGTTGAAAACGTATAAAAACGGATAAAACATATGAAAACAAATAAAAACAGATGAAAACATATACAAATGAACAAAAATGAAACTATATTACCTTAGGTTCAGTAGCACATTTAACAAACCCGTAAACATGGGTAACCTGTATGAACAAAATGAAACTATATGTAACAACCGTGGTTTTGGCAGGTCAGTTTGACTGATAGTCTTGACTCGGTTGACGTTTGTTTGGTGTGTCCTAGGTGTTTGAAGTGATATAAGTGTGATATAGGTGAGTTTTAGCACTAAATCCCTTTGCGTAAGTGGTTTTGTTGTGATTTGGAAAGTTTGGAATTTGGGAAAGTTCATTTTGATCACCTTTGTGGTGTAGAAATGACTTGCGTAGTTTTTGATGTTTTTGCGTAACGAGTCTTCGTTCAAGTGTTTGAGCGTTAGCGGGTTACGAGGAGTTTGTTTTTATGAGTTATGTTTCAAAAGAGTGTGAATTCTATTTTTGGAAACTTTATTTTTGAAAATGATATTTTTCCGGTTTATCGCGTAAGACGCTAGGATTAGCTACGAGTGTTTATAAAATATGAAAAGTATGAGGTTTTGAGTGTATTAAATTAAATTAATAAAAAAATATAAATATAAATATATATATATATATATATATATATATATATATATATATATATATATATATATATATGATTAAAAAAAATCGGTTAGAAGGGATAATGGGGAAAAGGAAATCAAATTTGAGCTCAATTACAACACCTAATGATAAGGATTATTCATAAATAATATATAAACAAACCCAAACACCCCACAAACGATTTTCCTGCATATTGAGTCGATCCAAAGAGCAAGAGAAGGGAGAAAAAAAATTAGGGTTTATAATTGTAAAGCAATAATCAAGAATCAAGGTAAAATTCTTAAAATACATGTTCAATTGTTTGATTAATTAATATAATTCATGTAATAATTATATGATAGATTAGGGTTTATGTTAACTTCTGTAAATTAATGTTATTAAACATGTTGGGATCAATTAATGATAATAGTATGATGATTGATTAAGAGAATTGAGCGTAAAACATGCTAGTTATTGAGTTAGGGTTTGGACAGATTTGTAAGGCTGTAAAAATGTGAGTGTAAATAACAGATGGTAAAGAGTTAAGTCACGAATTCTAGGTCTAAATTGAAGTTTAATGAAAGAGCTTTCCAAAAAGTCCAGCCACAATTGATTTCAAGGTCGGGAAGTTGGTCTTTTGATTTTTCTTTGTTAAGGTGTCAAAGCTGTCAAACCGGGACAGATTTTGGGTAAAAGTTTGAGGGTTTCATGTGGTTGTAAAAGTGGTATTTTGACTAGGCCTTCTGGAATAGTTAAGTTTTAGGTTATATTAGACTACCACGAAGAGGATTCGCGATAAAAACTTGTGGAAGTAATTATTAAAAATCAAAACTTTTTGGTGTGCGTTCAGATCCGAATTTGAGTAGTTGACAAGTTTTAATTTTTTATGAGTATTTGTGTGTGTTATTGGTCCATGGCCTTCTGGGATTAGCTTCTATGCTTATGAGAGACCATGGTAAATTTTTGGTGTGAGTTGTTGAGCTTTATTTGTCGTGGTTTTATGTGGGTGAATGTACCCAAAAATTCTGCATTTTCTGATTTTAAGAGTGCAAGAGATTTAGTGAGTATTAAGTTATGGTAGTGGTTAGTGTGGTGTCTAGGAGATCCATGGTGGGTCATATGAGTCTTAGACATCCATCATATGTGTATTACATGGGTTGTAGCTTTTAGCTTGACATTGTGTAATGTGAATTATTTTTGTGTGCTATAGATTGTGAGTTGTTTTTGTGGAAGCTGCGGAGTTTAAGGTGAGTTCATAGTCCCATATTTTTACTTGTTTTAAACTTGGGATGGGAATGATGCTTGTCTTAAATGATTTGAATTACTGTGATTATGTGTATGGTGTTAAAAATCTTGGACTTTTAATGTTATCGTATTTATGCTATATGTGAACGGTAATGATATGTTGTGTGATAGCTGTGTGGTCCAATTGGGAGGGTGCTTACCCTGTTGCTCGTGCATACGACCTAATTGGAGGGTATTAATTTACCCATTATTTTGGGAGCGGGGGTCACGATCCGGCCTGATATGATGTGTTTTGGGAACGGGGGTCACGATCCGGCCCGGGTATGATGTGTTTTGGGAGCGGGTGTCACGATCCGGCCCGATGGTTACCTTATGTATGATGTTGCCTAGTAATATATGTAGCTTACATGATAATCTATAATTATTTGTCCAGCTATATTTTATAATCACAGTGATTTTGGTTGCCTGGCGTGTATGAGTCTTAAACCTATGAATCTCACCAACGTAATGTTGACATTTTAAGCATCATTTTCAGGTGAGCTTTCTAAGGATAAGATAGAAGGATGTGGATAGACGAGACCTTAGTTGCATTGGAAGTGGTTTATCATCTATATTTGGATTTATGTTTTGTTTTGGTTATTTTATTTTGGGGTATTGTTACAACACTTTGTGTTTGTACATTGCTCTATTTATGTGCATGTAGTTGTTCTATATGTTGACACCAGGTGTTGTGATGATATCCATGAAGTTACACGCGCGTGTTTCCGCCGTGGCGGGGTGTGACAGATTGGTATCAGAGCCAGGTTATAGAGAATTAGGCGGTTGGACCTAGACTATAACCTAGGAGTCCCTCATATAGTTGCATTTAGGATCTATGTGTAATTATAGTATTTTATATGTCTATTTTCCTATATTTATGAGATGTTTTATTGAGTTTCGGACGTCTATTCTATCCCCTATACGTAGTATTGTATATATCGACTTTATTATATCATCTTCCGCGCGTAAGATGCTTCGTTGGACAACCATTGTCGCTATCAGATGCGAGAGAGGTGGTAGGATGAAGCGGACTAACCGCAGAATCCGAGTTTCCGATAGCAAGTATCTATGTTCGGACAAGGAGAGGATGTTTATGGGAAACGTTGGTGGAGAAGAAGTGGAGAGGTTTGGAACCACGACGACTTCTGGAGATGGAGCCATTACCAAATACCCTTGGTAGTGTCCTCACTTCACCTAGGAAGGAGATGTGGTTTACTCTAAACCTCGTGATTTGTATGTGCTTGTGAATTATGTAGAATTGGAAGAAAAGAAAATAGATGGTTTTGCATGTTGTCGACTACCTCAACATGTAGGAAACATGAATGGTTGGTTGAGTAAAGATGAAAGGGAGTTAGGATGAAATGGTGTGGATTCGGATCTAGAGTCCACAGCGAGTAGTAAGTTGAATTGATCTGAGTGGGGAGATAAGTGCGAGAGTGGAGTTGAGCCATTATACGACGTCTTTTGTTTTGTGTTATGTTTTGGAATTTGTATATTGTCTTTTGCCGTCTGGAGCCATGTTGGAGCGTGATTACTCTTGGATATTGGATCGACCTTATCCAAGTGATTTTGATTATAGAGTTTACGTGATCGTTGGAATTGTTCCATGTGAGATGATTGTTTGCGACGTCTTGTGTTTTTGTTTGCATGATTGTTTGCATGATGTGTTGTCATAGGAGGGAGTACACTTATGAAAGGGGGCATAGATAATTATGGTGGCCAACATAATTATACATGCGTCACAACACAAGTGGACTTGCAAGTATGTTGGCATGGATTGCATGGTGTATTAGGTGCTATGTGGTATATGTGCGTTATCATTGAGATGTGTGGTTTTGGAAGTAAGTATGCGTGTGGAATAGGCTTATAACTATGGTCGCGAACATAATTAAAAGGGTATCACACATGTGGACTTGTGACCATTATTGCATTGATTAATGTCTGTTGTTATATGTTGTGGTAGATGGTATGTGATATCATGTTGGTGATGGCTGTATGGTTAGAGAAGTATTCTCCTAACCGTTTGGGCAGTCGTTATATGCTGGGGTGTGTGGGTGGTAAGATTCCATCCTACCTATCATATGTTGATACCTCAATTATCGGTGGGTACTTATGTTGTGGTATTTAAGTTGATTCGTTTGCTAGACGCTCCGTTTGTATGCCTAATTCTTTGGTTGGCATTTCTATTCGTACCATGATGGTACAGATGCCATATTCTCTCTATTTGACGTCGTGATAGGTGTTGGGTAATCGAATTCGTTTTTGTTGGATACTGGTTGGTTTCTTTGGTTATTCCTTACATTCATTCCTCGGATGAATGTTATGCTATTCTTCAAGTATTGTTGGTTCGTGACGAGTTGGTGTGGATAGTTGATCCCTCATTTACACACACCAATTGAATTTCGTGACATGTTTTGTGACCTGTTAGTGTCGGTGTTTTTCTATATTTTGGTTTGATCGTTGTACGAATGAGTCTGTAAGTTCATCGTTTGGTTTGCAATGTATTTGCGTGAGTATTCACTGGTATGAGTTCGTTTGAGGATTATTTTGATTACGGAATTCTTCAATGTCTTTCGCGTTCGATTAAGAGGTTGTGTTAAAGTCCTTTTGGTATTTTAAAATTCGTTTGGGGTATTTCAAGGTCATTTGTTGGAAACTATTATTTTTATGGTGAAAAGGAAGTGTGGAAAAAAATGATTATGTTGATGTCTTACATAAAAAGGTTTATATATTTTTTATTACAAAAATGTATAAGTTTAAGATATGTCTTGTGAAAAACGGTGTTCATTTGTTTTTGGGAAGGTCGAGTAAGGGAATAAGAACTGTCTATGGTTCTCATTTGCCAAACTTGTTATGTATTTGGTTCATCGAGTGTTTCTTTCGCTGAGGTGCGCTTGTGGATGTTTTACGGGTACGTGTATTTTATATTTTCCTTGTATGGGTTTTCATGAACATTTTATCTGTGTCTACTTTTATTGGGGAAAATTTCTCATTGTGTTTTTTTCTAGCTTTAATTTTGATGTTCGTTACTTCGTTAGTCGGTAATTCGCACCCCTTTGAGTTCGTTGATATACGTTTTAGTTCGATCGGTTTCATGGTTCGCGTCGTTTACTTAGGATAGATTGTCGTTTTGATTATCAATTTGTTCGTTGAAGAAGAAGAGGGTGTTTGCCAAGTTGTTCAAGTGAGAGGTGTAGCTTTAAGATGTACGTTCTTCAGGAAGGTGGTCAACGATAGCGAGTGTTCGTGGACATTAGTAAGATAAAAGTGGTGAAGAGTACCTAAGACACCATCTGAGTGACGATTGTCCTTAGGAATGGCAGGTACCATTGGCGATTCATTTCTATCTTTCTATAGATTGCGTAGGTATCGCAGAGGTGGAAGATCCATAAGAGGAACTGTGTGATAAATGGTTTAAAGTTGGGAAATAGAACTTGGAGATGAGATTTGTATGGAGCATGAAGTGTTATCTACACGGATCATAAGAATCATTAGCATATATGTGACAAGAGGTTAATATATGTTGAAGAGAAGTTGAGTGTGGAATTTCTCAGTGACTACGATTGTCCGATTCGCCACCGTCAAGGAAGGGCGGACATCGTGGTAAGAGCGCTGAGCGGGAGTGAACGAGTGAAACTTAGATGTTTGTGAGCAATGATTATGATAATTCAGTTCGGAGTTAAGAAGATGATATTGACAGCCTGGAGAGAGAGGTTCAAGGATGAAAACATGTAAGAAGAATGATTACTTGGTTTAGACCAGAAAATGGAAAGGAACGGAGATGGAGGAATGTACATTGCATTCCAGCTATTGGTTCCATCGAGAGGAAGCGTAAGGACATCGATCATGAAAGGTATTTGATACATCCGAGAATGGATAAGACGTATTATTACCTTTGCAAGAGATGTATGGAGGGTTGGTGAGACTTTTGCTCGGTGAGTTGGTAAAGAACCTTGGGGTGTCGCGTTGATCATCAAGATACATGATGAAATACTTACTTCGCGATAGTGGTAAACATGTTATAGAGTCTTGAGAACGCGTATGTAGATGAGTATGACTTATCATTCTTTAATAAGTGAACTAAGTGAGCGTACAAATCAAGCGATGGGTGGTGAGCCGAGAGCATGGGTGTGTTTGATTTTGGAGGAAGCCGGGGTATACATTTACCCTTAGCTGAGTTCTCCTATATCAATAATTATCATTCTAGTATTGAGTATGTGTCGTGTGAAAAGTTGTATGGAAGGTAATGTAGGTCACCTGTTCTGTGGGCAAATGTTGGAACAAGCCAACTAATTGGTCCTGAAATAGAACGAGAGACTACGAATAAGGTTTTCTAACTAAGGAAAGAGTTAAGGCAGCGAGAGATCGCCAAAAGAGTTATGCGGATTATTGTCGTAAACCCTTGGAGTCTGGTGTTGGTGATATTGTGAGGTTAAAAGTATCTCCTTGGAAGGGTGTGGTGCGTTTCGGAAAGAAAGGCAAGCTAGCACCGAGATACGTAAGACCGTTTGAGATTTATGGAAAGGATTGGATTTGAGACAGATCGGTTGAATTTGCCTGAGGAGTGAAGTAGAGTGCATGATATGTTTCACGTATCTAATGGAAAGAAGTGGTTGGCGGATGCTAGTCTGCATGTGCCATTAGATGAATGTAAGGTTGACAAGACTCTTCGTTTTGTCGAGAAACCTGTTGAGATTATGGATCGAGATGTTAAGGGCTTGAAGTGTGGTGAGATAGCGTTGGTAAAGGTATGTTGGGATTTTGAGCGTGGTCCTAAGTTTACTTGGGAACGTGAGGATCCGATGAAATTTAAGTACCCAATTTTGTTTGCTGATGTGGTTGGTGAAGTAGATCATTTGTAGTTAGATTTTAGATCGTGGAAGTTAGATGCGGGGTATTCATAAATGTTTGTTTTATGGGTATCTGTTATTTGTGAGTGCGTCTTGCGGTTATCAATTGTTTTTTTTTTTCATTTGGTTCGAGAGTATCGTACCTACCTGTGAGAAGTCGTTTTGATTGTTGGTGTTATTGATCGGGGAGTGTATCTATTTTCGTGTATTGTTGGAGTATCGATATGTTTTCTATCGTGTGAATTCGGGTATTTAGTCGGTTCACATTTTTGCGATTCTTTCTCTGTGATTTTATGGTGTGGTATTTATCCGCTTAAAAATCCATAAATTTTCTTTTGCTGTTGTGAGTAGTGACTATAGAAGTTGAAATCTCGGGACGCGATTTCCCTAAGTGGGGGATGATGTAACAACCGTGGTTTTGGCAGGTCAGTTTGACTGATAGTCTTGACTCGGTTGACGTTTGTTTGGTGTGTCTTAGGTGTTTGAAGTGATATAAGTGTGATATCGGTGAGTTTTAGCACTAAATCCCTTTGCGTAAGTGGTTTTGTTGTGATTTGGAAAGTTTGGAATTTGGGAAAGTTCATTTTGATCACCTTTGTGGTGTAGAAATGACTTGCGTAGTTTTTGGTGTTTTTGTGTTTTTGCGTAACGAGTCTTCGTTCAAGTGTTTGAGCGTTAGCAGGTTACGAGGAGTTTGTTTTTATGAGTTATGTTCCAAAAGAGGGTGAATTCTATTTTTGGAAACTTTATTTTTGAAAATGATATTTTTCCGGTTTGTCGTAAAACTGAGGTTTATCGCGTAAGACGCTAGGATTAGCTACGAGTGTTTATAAAATATGAAAAGTATGAGGTTTTGAGTGTAATAAATTAAATTAATAAAAAAATATAAATATATATATATATATATATATATATATATATATATATATATATATATATATATATATATATATATATATATATATATATATATATATATGATTAAGAAAAATCGGTTAGAAGGGATAATGGAAAAAAGGAAACCAAATTTGAGCTCAATTACAACACCTAATGATAAGGATTATCCATAAATAATATATAAACAAACCCAAACACCCCGCAAACGATTTTCCTGCATATTGAGTCGATCCAAGGAGCAAGAGAAGGGAGAAAAAAATTAGGGTTTATAATTGTGAAGCAATAATCAAGAATCAAGGTAAAATTCTTAAAATACATGTTCATTTGTTTAATTAATTAATATAATTCATGTAATAATTATATGATGGATTAGGGTTTGTGTTAACTTCTGTAAATTAATGTTATTAAACATGTTGGGATCAATTAATGATGATAGTATGATGATTGGTTAAGAGAATTGAGCGTAAAACATGCTAGTTATTGAGTTAGGATTTTGACAGATTTGTAAGGCTGTAAAGATGTGAGTGTAAATAACAGATGGTAAAGAGTTAAGTCACGAATTCTAGGTTTAAATTGAAGTTTAATGAAAGAGCTTTCCAAAAAGTCCAGCCACGATAGATTTCAAGGTCGGGAAGTTGGTCTTTTGATTTTTCTTTGTTAAGGTGTCAAAGCTGTCAAACCGGGACAGATTCTGGGTAAAAGTTTGAGGGTGTCATGTGGTTGTAAAAGTGGTATTTTGACTAGGCCTTCTGGAATAGTTAATTTCTAGGTTATATTAGACTACGACGAAGAGGATTCGCGATAAAAACTTGTGGAAGTAATTATTAAAAATCAAAACTTTTTGGTGTGCGTTCAGATCCAAATTTAAGTAGTTGACAAGTTTGAATTTTTTATGAGTATGTGTGTGTGTTATTGGTCCATGGCCTTCTGGGATTAGATTTTATGCTTATGAGAGACCATGGTAAATTTTTGGTGTGAGTTGTTGAGCTTTATTTGTCGTGGTTTTATGTGGGTGAATGTACCCAAAAATTCTGCATTTTCTGATTTTAAGAGTGCAAGGGATTTAGTGAGTATTAAGTTATGGTAGTTTTTGATGTTTTTGCGTAACGAGTCTTCGTTCAAGTGTTTGAGCGTTAGCGGGTTACGAGGAGTTTGTTTTTATGAGTTATGTTTCAAAAGAGTGTGAATTCTATTTTTGGAAACTTTATTTTTGAAAATGATATTTTTCCGGTTTATCGCGTAAGACGCTAGGATTAGCTACGAGTGTTTATAAAATATGAAAAGTATGAGGTTTTGAGTGTATTAAATTAAATTAATAAAAAAATATAAATATAAATATAAATATAAATATAAATATATATATATATATATATATATATATATATATATATATATATATATATATATATATATATATATATATATATATATGATTAAAAAAATCGGTTAGAAGGGATAATGGGGAAAAGGAAATCAAATTTGAGCTCAATTACAACACCTAATGATAAGGATTATTCATAAATAATATATAAACAAACCCAAACACCCCACAAACGATTTTCCTGCATATTGAGTCGATCCAAAGAGCAAGAGAAGGGAGAAAAAAAATTAGGGTTTATAATTGTGAAGCAATAATCAAGAATCAAGGTAAAATTCTTAAAATACATGTTCAATTGTTTGATTAATTAATATAATTCATGTAATAATTATATGATAGATTAGGGTTTATGTTAACTTCTGTAAATTAATGTTATTAAACATGTTGGGATCAATTAATGATAATAGTATGATGATTGATTAAGAGAATTGAGCGTAAAACATGCTAGTTATTGAGTTAGGGTTTGGACAGATTTGTAAGGCTGTAAAAATGTGAGTGTAAATAACAGATGGTAAAGAGTTAAGTCACGAATTCTAGGTCTAAATTGAAGTTTAATGAAAGAGCTTTCCAAAAAGTCCAGCCACAATTGATTTCAAGGTCGGGAAGTTGGTCTTTTGATTTTTCTTTGTTAAGGTGTCAAAGCTGTCAAACCGGGACAGATTTTGGGTAAAAGTTTGAGGGTTTCATGTGGTTGTAAAAGTGGTATTTTGACTAGGCCTTCTGGAATAGTTAAGTTTTAGGTTATATTAGACTACCACGAAGAGGATTCGCGATAAAAACTTGTGGAAGTAATTATTAAAAATCAAAACTTTTTGGTGTGCGTTCAGATCCGAATTTGAGTAGTTGACAAGTTTTAATTTTTTATGAGTATTTGTGTGTGTTATTGGTCCATGGCCTTCTGGGATTAGCTTCTATGCTTATGAGAGACCATGGTAAATTTTTGGTGTGAGTTGTTGAGCTTTATTTGTCGTGGTTTTATGTGGGTGAATGTACCCAAAAATTCTGCATTTTCTGATTTTAAGAGTGCAAGGGATTTAGTGAGTATTAAGTTATGGTAGTGGTTAGTGTGGTGTCTATGAGATCCATGGTGGGTCATATGAGTCTTAGACATCCATCATATGTGTATTACATGGGTTGTAGCTTTTAGCTTGACATTGTGTAATGTGAATTATTTTTGTGTGCTATAGATTGTGAGTTGTTTTTGTGGAAGCTGCGGAGTTTAAGGTGAGTTCATAGTCCCATATTTTTACTTGTTTTAAACTTGGGATGGGAATGATGCTTGTCTTAAATGATTTGAATTACTGTGATTATGTGTATGGTGTTAAAAATCTTGGACTTTTAATGTTATCGTATTTATGCTATATGTGAACGGTAATGATATGTTGTGTGATAGCTGTGTGGTCCAATTGGGAGGGTGCTTACCCTGTTGCTCGTGCATACGACCTAATTGGAGGGTATTAATTTACCCATTATTTTGGGAGCGGGGGTCACGATCCGGCCTGATATGATGTGTTTTGGGAACGGGGGTCACGATCCGGCCCGGGTATGATGTGTTTTGGGAGCGGGTGTCACGATCCGGCCCGATGGTTACCTTATGTATGATGTTGCCTAGTAATATATGTAGCTTACATGATAATCTATAATTATTTGTCCAGCTATATTTTATAATCACAGTGATTTTGGTTGCCTGGCGTGTATGAGTCTTAAACCTATGAATCTCACCAACGTAATGTTGACATTTTAAGCATCATTTTCAGGTGAGCTTTCTAAGGATAAGATAGAAGGATGTGGATAGACGAGACCTTAGTTGCATTGGAAGTGGTTTATCATCTATATTTGGATTTATGTTTTGTTTTGGTTATTTTATTTTGGGGTATTGTTACAACACTTTGTGTTTGTACATTGCTCTATTTATGTGCATGTAGTTGTTCTATATGTTGACACCAGGTGTTGTGATGATATCCATGAAGTTACACGCGCGTGTTTCCGCCGTGGCGGGGTGTGACAGATTGGTATCAGAGCCAGGTTATAGAGAATTAGGCGGTTGGACCTAGACTATAACCTAGGAGTCCCTCATATAGTTGCATTTAGGATCTATGTGTAATTATAGTATTTTATATGTCTATTTTCCTATATTTATGAGATGTTTTATTGAGTTTCGGACGTCTATTCTATCCCCTATACGTAGTATTGTATATATCGACTTTATTATATCATCTTCCGCGCGTAAGATGCTTCGTTGGACAACCGTTGTCGCTATCAGATGCGAGAGAGGTGGTAGTATGAAGCGGACTAACCGCAGAATCCGAGTTTCCGATAGCAAGTATCTATGTTCGGACAAGGAGAGGATGTTTATGGGAAACGTTGGTGGAGAAGAAGTGGAGAGGTTTGGAACCACGACGACTTCTGGAGATGGAGCCATTACCAAATACCCTTGGTAGTGTCCTCACTTCACCTAGGAAGGAGATGTGGTTTACTCTAAACCTCGTGATTTGTATGTGCTTGTGAATTATGTAGAATTGGAAGAAAAGAATATAGATGGTTTTGCATGTTGTCGACTACCTCAACATGTTGGAAACATGAATGGTTGGTTGAGTAAAGATGAAAGGGAGTTAGGATGAAATGGTGTGGATTCGGATCTAGAGTCCACAGCGAGTAGTAAGTTGAATTGATCTGAGTGGGGAGATAAGTGCGAGAGTGGAGTTGAGCCATTATACGACGTCTTTTGTTTTGTGTTATGTTTTGGAATTTGTATATTGTCTTTTGCCGTCTGGAGCCATGTTGGAGCGTGATTACTCTTGGATATTGGATCGACCTTATCCAAGTGATTTTGATTATAGAGTTTACGTGATCGTTGGAATTGTTCCATGTGAGATGATTGTTTGCGACGTCTTGTGTTTTTGTTTGCATGATTGTTTGCATGATGTGTTGTCATAGGAGGGAGTACACTTATGAAAGGGGGCATAGATAATTATGGTGGCCAACATAATTATACATGCGTCACAACACAAGTGGACTTGCAAGTATGTTGGCATGGATTGCATGGTGTATTAGGTGCTATGTGGTATATGTGCGTTATCATTGAGATGTGTGGTTTTGGAAGTAAGTATGCGTGTGGAATAGGCTTATAACTATGGTCGCGAACATAATTAAAAGGGTATCACACATGTGGACTTGTGACCATTATTGCATTGATTAATGTCTGTTGTTATATGTTGTGGTAGATGGTATGTGATATCATGTTGGTGATGGCTGTATGGTTAGAGAAGTATTCTCCTAACCGTTTGGGCAGTCGTTATATGCTGGGGTGTGTGGGTGGTAAGATTCCATCCTACCTATCATATGTTGATACCTCAATTATCGGTGGGTACTTATGTTGTGGTATTTAAGTTGATTCGTTTGCTAGACGCTCCGTTTGTATGCCTAATTCTTTGGTTGGCATTTCTATTCGTACCATGATGGTACAGATGCCATATTCTCTCTATTTGACGTCGTGATAGGTGTTGGGTAATCGAATTCGTTTTTGTTGGATACTGGTTGGTTTCTTTGGTTATTCCTTACATTCATTCCTCGGATGAATGTTATGCTATTCTTCAAGTATTGTTGGTTCGTGACGAGTTGGTGTGGATAGTTGATCCCTCATTTACACACACCAATTGAATTTCGTGACATGTTTTGTGACCTGTTAGTGTCGGTGTTTTTCTATATTTTGGTTTGATCGTTGTACGAATGAGTCTGTAAGTTCATCGTTTGGTTTGCAATGTATTTGCGTGAGTGTTCACTGGTATGAGTTCGTTTGAGGATTATTTTGATTACGGAATTCTTCAATGTCTTTCGCGTTCGATTAAGAGGTTGTGTTAAAGTCCTTTTGGTATTTTAAAATTCGTTTGGGGTATTTCAAGGTCATTTGTTGGAAACTATTATTTTTATGGTGAAAAGGAAGTGTGGAAAAAAATGATTATGTTGATGTCTTACATAAAAAGGTTTATATATTTTTTATTACAAAAATGTATAAGTTTAAGATATGTCTTGTGAAAAACGGTGTTCATTTGTTTTTGGGAAGGTCGAGTAAGGGAATAAGAACTGTCTATGGTTCTCATTTGCCAAACTTGTTATGTATTTGGTTCATCGAGTGTTTCTTTCGCTGAGGTGCGCTTGTGGATGTTTTACGGGTACGTGTATTTTATATTTTCCTTGTATGGGTTTTCATGAACATTTTATCTGTGTCTACTTTTATTGGGGAAAATTTCTCATTGTGTTTTTTTCTAGCTTTAATTTTGATGTTCGTTACTTCGTTAGTCGGTAATTCGCACCCCTTTGAGTTCGTTGATATACGTTTTAGTTCGATCGGTTTCATGGTTCGCGTCGTTTACTTAGGATAGATTGTCGTTTTGATTATCAATTTGTTCGTTGAAGAAGAAGAGGGTGTTTGCCAAGTTGTTCAAGTGAGAGGTGTAGCTTTAAGATGTACGTTCTTCAGGAAGGTGGTCAACGATAGCGAGTGTTCGTGGACATTAGTAAGATAAAAGTGGTGAAGAGTACCTAAGACACCATCTGAGTGACGATTGTCCTTAGGAATGGCAGGTACCATTGGCGATTCATTTCTATCTTTCTATAGATTGCGTAGGTATCGCAGAGGTGGAAGATCCATAAGAGGAACTGTGTGATAAATGGTTTAAAGTTGGGAAATAGAACTTGGAGATGAGATTTGTATGGAGCATGAAGTGTTATCTACACGGATCATAAGAATCATTAGCATATATGTGACAAGAGGTTAATATATGTTGAAGAGAAGTTGAGTGTGGAATTTCTCAGTGACTACGATTGTCCGATTCGCCACCGTCAAGGAAGGGCGGACATCGTGGTAAGAGCGCTGAGCGGGAGTGAACGAGTGAAACTTAGATGTTTGTGAGCAATGATTATGATAATTCAGTTCGGAGTTAAGAAGATGATATTGACAGCCTGGAGAGAGAGGTTCAAGGATGAAAACATGTAAGAAGAATGATTACTTGGTTTAGACCAGAAAATGGAAAGGAACGGAGATGGAGGAATGTACATTGCATTCCAGCTATTGGTTCCATCGAGAGGAAGCGTAAGGACATCGATCATGAAAGGTATTTGATACATCCGAGAATGGATAAGACGTATTATTACCTTTGCAAGAGATGTATGGAGGGTTGGTGAGACTTTTGCTCGGTGAGTTGGTAAAGAACCTTGGGGTGTCGCGTTGATCATCAAGATACATGATGAAATACTTACTTCGTGATAGTGGTAAACATGTTATAGAGTCTTGAGAACGCGTATGTAGATGAGTATGACTTATCATTCTTTAATAAGTGAACTAAGTGAGCGTACAAATCAAGCGATGGGTGGTGAGCCGAGAGCATGGGTGTGTTTGATTTTGGAGGAAGCCGGGGTATACATTTACCCTTAGCTGAGTTCTCCTATATCAATAATTATCATTCTAGTATTGAGTATGTGTCGTGTGAAAAGTTGTATGGAAGGTAATGTAGGTCACCTGTTCTGTGGGCAAATGTTGGAACAAGCCAACTAATTGGTCCTGAAATAGAACGAGAGACTACGAATAAGGTTTTCTAACTAAGGAAAGAGTTAAGGCAGCGAGAGATCGCCAAAAGAGTTATGCGGATTATTGTCGTAAACCCTTGGAGTCTGGTGTTGGTGATATTGTGAGGTTAAAAGTATCTCCTTGGAAGGGTGTGGTGCGTTTCGGAAAGAAAGGCAAGCTAGCACCGAGATACGTAAGACCGTTTGAGATTTATGGAAAGGATTGGATTTGAGACAGATCGGTTGAATTTGCCTGAGGAGTGAAGTAGAGTGCATGATACGTTTCACGTATCTAATGGAAAGAAGTGGTTGGCGGATGCTAGTCTGCATGTGCCATTAGATGAATGTAAGGTTGACAAGACTCTTCGTTTTGTCGAGAAACCTGTTGAGATTATGGATCGAGATGTTAAGGGCTTGAAGTGTGGTGAGATAGCGTTGGTAAAGGTATGTTGGGATTTTGAGCGTGGTCCTAAGTTTAGTTGGGAACGTGAGGATCCGATGAAATTTAAGTACCCAATTTTGTTTGCTGATGTGGTTGGTGAAGTAGATCATTTGTAGTTAGATTTTAGATCGTGGAAGTTAGATGCGGGGTATTCATAAATGTTTGTTTTATGGGTATCTGTTATTTGTGAGTGCGTCTTGCGGTTATCAGTTGTTTTTTTTTTCATTTGGTTCGAGAGTATCGTACCTACCTGTGAGAAGTCGTTTTGATTGTTGGTGTTATTGATCGGGGAGTGTATCTATTTTCGTGTATTGTTGGAGTATCGATATGTTTTCTATCGTGTGAATTCGGGTATTTAGTCGGTTCACATTTTTGCGATTCTTTCTCTGTGATTTTATGGTGTGGTATTTATCCGCTTAAAAATCCATAAATTTTCTTTTGCTGTTGTGAGTGGTGATTATAGAAGTTGAAATCTCGGGACGCGATTTCCCTAAGTGGGGGATGATGTAACAACCGTGGTTTTGGCAGGTCAGTTTGACTGATAGTCTTGACTCGGTTGACGTTTGTTTGGTGTGTCTTAGGTGTTTGAAGTGATATAAGTGTGATATCGGTGAGTTTTAGCACTAAATCCCTTTGCGTAAGTGGTTTTGTTGTGATTTGGAAAGTTTGGAATTTGGGAAAGTTCATTTTGATCACCTTTGTGGTGTAGAAATGACTTGCGTAGTTTTTGGTGTTTTTGTGTTTTTGCGTAACGAGTCTTCGTTCAAGTGTTTGAGCGTTAGCAGGTTACGAGGAGTTTGTTTTTATGAGTTATGTTCCAAAAGAGGGTGAATTCTATTTTTGGAAACTTTATTTTTGAAAATGATATTTTTCCGGTTTGTCGTAAAACTGAGGTTTATCGCGTAAGACGCTAGGATTAGCTACGAGTGTTTATAAAATATGAAAAGTATGAGGTTTTGAGTGTAATAAATTAAATTAATAAATATATATATATATATATATATATATATATATATATATATATATATATATATATATATATATATATATATATATATATATATATATATATATATATATATATATGATTAAAAAAAATCGGTTAGAAGGGATAATGGAAAAAAGGAAACCAAATTTGAGCTCAATTACAACACCTAATGATAAGGATTATCCATAAATAATATATAAACAAACCCAAACACCCCGCAAACGATTTTCCTGCATATTGAGTCGATCCAAGGAGCAAGAGAAGGGAGAAAAAAATTAGGGTTTATAATTGTGAAGCAATAATCAAGAATCAAGGTAAAATTCTTAAAATACATGTTCAATTGTTTAATTAATTAATATAATTCATGTAATAATTATATGATGGATTAGGGTTTGTGTTAACTTCTGTAAATTAATGTTATTAAACATGTTGGGATCAATTAATGATGATAGTATGATGATTGGTTAAGAGAATTGAGCGTAAAACATGCTAGTTATTGAGTTAGGATTTTGACAGATTTGTAAGGCTGTAAAGATGTCAGTGTAAATAACAGATGGTAAAGAGTTAAGTCACGAATTCTAGGTCTAAATTGAAGTTTAATGAAAGAGCTTTCCAAAAAGTCCAGCCACGATAGATTTCAAGGTCGGGAAGTTGGTCTTTTGATTTTTCTTTGTTAAGGTGTCAAAGCTGTCAAACCGGGACAGATTCTGGGTAAAAGTTTGAGGGTGTCATGTGGTTGTAAAAGTGGTATTTTGACTAGGCCTTCTGGAATAGTTAATTTTTAGGTTATATTAGACTACGACGAAGAGGATTCGCGATAAAAACTTGTGGAAGTAATTATTAAAAATCAAAACTTTTTGGTGTGCGTTCAGATTCAAATTTAAGTAGTTGACAAGTTTGAATTTTTTATGAGTATTTGTGTGTGTTATTGGTCCATGGCCTTCTGGGATTAGATTTTATGCTTATGAGAGACCATGGTAAATTTTTTGTGTGAGTTGTTGAGCTTTATTTGTCGTGGTTTTATGTGGGTGAATGTACCCAAAAATTCTGCATTTTCTGATTTTAAGAGTGCAAGGGATTTAGTGAGTATTAAGTTATGGTAGTGGTTAGTGTGGTGTCTAGGAGATCCATGGTGGGTCATATGAGTCTTAGACATCCATCATATGTGTATTACATGGGTTGTAGCTTTTAGTTTGACCTAGTAATATATGTAGCTTACATGATAATCTATAATTATTTGTCCAGCTATATTTTATAATCACAGTGATTTTGGTTGCCTGGCGTGTATGAGTCTTAAACCTATGAATCTCACCAACGTAATGTTGACATTTTAAGCATCATTTTCAGGTGAGCTTTCTAAGGATAAGATAGAAGAATGTGGATAGACGAGGCCTTAGTTGCATTGGAAGTGGTTTATCATCTATATTTGGATTTATGTTTTGTTTTGGTTATTTTATTTTGGGGTATTGTTACAACACTTTGTGTTTGTACATTGCTCTATTTATGTGCATGTAGTTGTTCTCTATGTTGACACCAGGTGTTGTGATGATATCCATCAAGTTACACCCGCGTGTTTCCGCCGTGGCGGGGTGTGACACTATATTACCTTAGGACAAAAATTTTGAAAACTTTAGTAACTTTTCTGTAAGGTGGAAGTTTCGTCAGGCCACCGTGGCATGGGTGACGGGCTAATAGCCGGTAATCTTTCCACTAAATAACTTTAGTGTCGCCATTTTACACATATAATGACCAAATTAACAAACCTGTATATATGGGTAACTTGGTTGAACGAAATGAAACTATATTTCTTTAGGACAAATTTCTGGTAAACTTTAATAACTTTTGTTTACCATAACCCTTTTATTGTATGTATATGATTTCAGTTTAAATAATGGCGTACCCTAAATTATATGTATTTGATTCATAATTCAACTATTCTGATGGTTTTCAATTCGATGATTTGTATATACGTGTTTTCTGAAAAAGAAATGTTATGGTTAGTAAAGATAAATGACATTGACTTTATCTCTAATACTTAAGTGGTATAATTAAATGTTTAAATATAGACAATGTCGCAAGAAAAAAAAAATAATGTGTATCACATGCGCAATATTCTAATATTTTATATATATTTGCCGTTGTGAGATTCCTTAACTGTATATTTTTGATAATCATACTGATTATTACGATTTCCATTATAAATATTTAAATATTAATAGGCAAATAATATTAAAAAGAAAAAAGAAAAAAAAAAGATAACCGTGTTTCCAAATATAAATTGCGCGTATTGTTTTGCTTTTCATATTTTCAAGACGTAGGAATATTAATGGTCATGTTTTTTTTTTTTTTTTTTTTTTTTTTTTTTTTTTTGATATTTTGACCATTCTCACTCTATAAATACATACGCTATTAATTTTTTACATCTATTCATCAGAAATCTATAACTTTTTTCAAACACACATCAATGGCAGAAAATATTATCATTATCAGCAGTGACGATGACTCTGATTTTGGTTATGAGAGTAGTGATGCTTATAACAGTGACGAGTGTGGTTCTACTTTAGAAGTACTAGATGATTATTATGAAGAAATGACTAAAATAAATGAAGTTAAGGCATTATAATTTTGTAGAAGATGCATTATTCGCTATTATTCATATTTTTTGTTACTAATTATTAACTATCTTGTACATTTTACCCAGAAAATTAAATCTCTGATGGGCCGCGAAAACTCATTCAAAAATCTGAATGAAGTTCTTGAGGTATGTCAGAAAGCTATAAAAAGATTTCCGTTTAATAAGAGTATATGTGAAATGAGAGAACAAGTTTTTGCGGATCAAGACGAACTTAAACGGAGAAAAAGAAGAAGAATATGAATAAAGATGGTGGTGGTTCTGTTGATCCGTTTGTTTCTGATGTAAAATTATATGTACACTTTTTTTAATGTATGTATTAATTTAAAAAAAAAATAAGTTTGTTTATTTGGTTTCAATGTGTTTGTGTTGTTACCGTCATAATTACATAATTATATAATTGATTGTGTAAAATATATATTAAAAAAATAATAACATAAATATGAAAATGATTGATATAAAACCAACCAATGGGGAGAGAAGATCAAGAATATCGAGCAAGATTACCTCGAGGGTAATAAGTCGTGAGAATCACGTATCAACCTTTCGTTAAAAAGGTTAACGCGTAAAACCTACGAAAACGATATTTTGAAGAGTACCGGGTAAGTGATTTACCGGGTCGTTTCCCGACGAGACGTGAATTGAGGATATCGATTAGGGTCTGGAATTAAAGTGCTTGATGGACGAGTTTTGTTTTGGAATTTAAAACTACGGGAATTACGAACGAAAAATAAAATAAATGAAACTAAAACGCAAATCTAAATAAGTAATAACAAATAATACCTAAAAATTACTTAAAAGTCTACGGGAATGATAATCGGGAACTAGGGAAACCTAAAACGTAATCTAAATTTTAAAAACGTAAAAGCTATTAAAAAAAACCGTAAGTGTACGAAATAAAAAAGTGATTTTTAAGCTACGCTATTCCTACGGGTATAAAAATGATTTTTCTACGTTCCTAATTATAAAAGAAAATTTTGGAAAAAAGAAAAATATTTTTTGCTTTTTTAATTAATTAATATGAATTAAAAACTATTTAAAAGAAAATAAATAAAGAAAATAGCAAAATAATTTGGAAAATTATGAAACTTTTTCAGAAATTACTTTATACTATAACAAATTTGAGAAAAATATATACAAAAAAGAAAAAGAAAAAGCAGATTTCATAAACTAGTAAAAGCTGAGACAGATTTTATAAGCTAAAAGGAAAGTGCAAAAAATAAAAATGGTACAAATAAATAAATACTTCAACATGTAACAAGAAAGTTTAAGAGAGAATAATGGTTGGGGAGTGCTGTGTTGTGTCTGTTTGCAGCTAGAGGTCAGGGGTTCGAATCCCCTTGACCACTTTTTTTGTAAACATTTTTTTTTTCTCAATTTTTTTTCTTTTACAAACTACTAAACACATAAGACTAAACATTTTTCTCAACTAACACTTTCTATGAAAAGCAGTTAATAAGCAGTTTCAAATGGTAAATTGCATCAGCTTACTTTAAATCTTAAACTAGTGAGATTTTTTAACTTAAAAGCTATCTAAAATGGATTTAAAAGCTAGAATTTGGGAGGAATAAGCAGTGGGCAACTAAGGGGGATCCTAAAAAGCTAATGGGGACATGAAATAAGCAGTTAACATAATCTAGAAAACTCCTAATAAGCTAAAACTACCTATCCAATGGCTATAACTGCAGAAAAAATGGACAAGGGGCTATGTTTGCAGGCATGTACGGGTCAACAAAAAAATTATAAAAATATTCTAAAAATTCTATAAGGGAGACAAGCTGGAAAAGATTAAGCATAAAAAAATTTAGAGCAAATGACCAACAAACAAAGAATCTAAAATTACTAGACTAACAGGCTGTGGGGCGGTTTGGTAACTGTAGCAGTGGGTGCAAAGTGGGTTGAAAATGGGATTTGAAATTAAAACTTAGAGTCTAGAACTATAAAGCATGCAAACTAAACATTATGTAATGCTAAACTAACACCTAACTTGAACCTAAATCTATCCTATTGCAACAGATTCAAAACAGTTTTTTTTTTTTTTTTTTTTTTTTTTAATGGTTTTTAGACAACTACTCAATTACTTGAAAACTACTAGAGTACGTAAAATTTTGATCGAATACTACTAAAAATGACTAGAGAAGCTAAATGAATAAAAAAAAAAGGTAAAACATGTTTTTGTGTGCCAAAGAGGCTTGTGCCAAACACCCCTTAATGGGTTGGCTGTGAAAGAATTCGAACTGAGAAACCAATTTTTAAGCTAAAAACTTTAAAGACCAAAGATATTTAAGACATATTAAGGATAAATAAGCAAATGTAAACTATTAATAAGTTGTGAGAAAAAACTAAAAAGCAATTTTTTTTAAAATTTTTTTTATAGAGATTGAAAACAGTAGTAAACTTCAAATAAGCTCACAATAAGCTATTTATGAGCTTATGCGAGCTTATGCAGCAGCAAGTAAGGATTGAATGAAGGTTTTAAGAAACAAAGTAAAGTGACTGAAAAAAAAAAGGCAAGTAAAAAAATATGCAGTAAACTTAAAATTTCATTAATAAAGAAGGAGAGTACAATACTTGGAAGTAAATTTTACAGAAAATTAAAGGACAAATTAAAAGCTTAAACTAAAAAAATGGTCTAAAACAAGGACACCTCTTCACAATGTGGAGGTCCCTTTTTATAAGCCTTCCCACATTTTCTGTCTTCTTGTTGTTGTGCTATTTTTGTGAGAGGGAAGCTGAGCTGGCTTGTCATGTATCCTCACTTGTGCTTCTTCAAATCCAATCCAAGCCTTCCATTTTTTTTCTTGGTCCCAAAGGGAAGCTTCTGAGCCATGGATGGGAATTATAGCACAAGGATTGGTGACTTGGCATTCCACTTGATGGGATGTCATGTGACATTGATTTGGCAGCTTGTGGGGTGAGCTGGAAGGTGGGACACAGGGGGGAAGATGGTTTATTGGAAAATGATTTAAGGTTTTGAAAATGATTTTGAAATTAAGCTTTTGGGGTAAAAGGGTAAAAGGGTAAAAGGGTAATTTTTGGTGTCGGGTGAGGGTAAAATGGTAATTTGGCTTAGGTTAAGGATAAATTGGGAAATTACGGGTTTTGGTGTGTTTTCCATGCTCACCCTCATGTCACATCCCGGGATTGCCTTTGACGTTGACTTTTTTGTCTTTTTCTTTATTTTTCTTCAAAAATGTGTCGAGTCAATCCGGTAATGCTCCATATTGCTCCGGTTTCCCATCCATTCTCCATTTTGCTCTCTTTTGCCTTGTTTTCTATCCATTTGTACCTGAAATATACAAAACACACTCCAAGGATATTTGTAACATTATATGGTCATTTTTGGGTGTTTTTGGTCATTTTGGTGGGTTTTTCGGGCCTAAAATGATGAGTAAAAGGCCACTCATCAAAAAACCATGCATGTTTATCATCCAAAAAACAATTCATAAAAATGTACATATCAGATAGTTATTTTCATCTACTTTATATCCGTTTATCTAAATGTTATTATGTCTTGAAAAACAAAGTTCTCATGGATGTAGAAATGAACTTGATGCAACAGTTGCATGATTTGCAAAACTTGATGCCTTCCACATTCTTGAAGCATCAACAACTAGCAAATACCAGAGTCATGGTTTGCACTGAATGGTTGGCTACGTTTGAGCAATCACTGCATCTCTCCTGTTGATGTCGTTCATGATTTCTTGACACATTAATGTGTAAACTCGAGTATTCTGAAGATGTCCATATGTTGTTCGACGTATTTCAAGGATAATTTGTTGAGTTATGTTTGCCATTTTTTTGTTTGATTTGTTTATGTGTATTGATTAGGATTGGGAGTGGCGATATGATCTTTAAATATTGATGCTTACACGTGGATTGTTTTTGTTATAAATTGATAAGTAAAATAAATTTAAAATAATTGTTTTCAAATGTTATGAGTAGAAATAATTCACGCCTATATTCAGTAATCAGTATTGAGCCATGTTCATTGATGGTTATCAGTTCATTTCAAAGTTGTGTTGTCTATCCGGTATTAAAAAATTATTTATTTAAAAAAAATTAAAATATATGATCCTGATGCAGTTTATCCAGAATTCTAAACATGATTTAGTTTTTTTAAAAATTATTGTTTAAAAAGTTATATAGATGATGACACGTGAGTGAATATTGTTATATGTTTTTTTCAAATAAAGAAATGAATAACTATTTATTTAAATATATCGTTGAAAATTTGATCACGAAATTTTAATTGAATCAGATACATATTATTCTGATGTAATTGAATCAGATACATCTTATTCTGATGTATTTTGTTAACATTTTCTGATTCATAACAATCATGATGGACAAACATAAAAACATATAAAAATCAAACATTCACAGACAATTATTAAAAGTAATCGTGATAATTGTTCCTTCTAAACCCAAAAATTAGATCCTAACAAAAACAAAAATCCATAAACACTTACTAAAAGTAATTATGGTAATTGTTTCTTTTAAACCCAAAAAATAAATCCTAAATAAAAACATGTAAATTAAACATTCAGAAACATATGTTCGATTTGAAAATGATGGGTAAATCATCATCAACAACGACTTCCATCTCTCCAATCTTAGCTTCTATAGATTCAACAAACCTCAAGTCATCTGTAAAAATAACTTTATATATAAACATTTTTTTAAATAATATAAACAAAAATTAAATGACATTTGATATAGAAATTGATTACCAGCCTGAGTGTGATACCACCATCATGAATACCATAGTAGTTGAACAATGTAAGTCTGAAATTATGTTCGTTTATATAACTTAATATTATGAATTGACCGATATATAAGTTCTCATTGTGATACAAATTTGTCCAGTTGAATCCTTCGAAACCAAGCAACCGTCCGTTATTCAAATGAGAATCAACACACATATGTCCATTTGAAGTTTCAATATTCACTTGGGTTGACCCCGAATTGTTCAATATCTTAAAATAACCCTTTGCGAAAATCTATGCAAAAAATAAAACACTAATAATAAAGAATCGTCCTATCACAAAAAATTATTAAAAGTGGAAATCAGAAACGAAAAGTTGCTTACATGAAGTATTTTATTGTTTGTGGAAGAAACACTCAAACATGAATTACCACGTCCTCTATAGTTCCAAAACTTATCGACACAACCCCCTTCTAGATTGTAACATAAACTATTGAATAATAGTTTCGAACATAGCAAATATTAATGAACCAACCATTCATTAATCAATTTTTAAGAAAAAAAAAGCTTTTAAAAGCTGAACCATGTATTAAAGCATAATGTATCGTTGATTATTAGAAATCAAAATGATTTTCCTGCGTCCAACAAAACCAACACAAATGTTGAGGATCTGTATTGGGACAACCTACACAAAATATTCAACCAAAATTTTTGTTTGTTAACATCTGTAATTAATGCTCAACACAATACAATATACATAAATATGTTACCAGGCCTTCTTCACCGTAAGTTAAAGTTTTGTTACTTTTTTTTGGTTGTATTCAACCAGGAATTCCATCTGTCAATTCATATACGAAATATTTAGAACAAATTTAAGGAAAAGTCACAAAAAATGAAATTCATTTTCATATGCATGGTAAATCATATATTAGCAATGAGAAATATTTAATAAAAATTGATAGTGTCATATAATCGTGACAGAAACATTGATTATATAGCCTGACGACTATAGGTAAATTTAGAATATACCAAGGATTGAAATTGAATAATATATCCAAATCTTTAAATTTAAAAAAAGATTTAGTCTTTACGTTTCTATATAGTTAAATAAGGGGAAATGTTTTGAATCTTTTACAAATCTTTAAAATTAATGATTATTCTTGCCTAAACATATGTATTTAAAAAATAAAAGATAAAAAAAAATTCAAAATAATATTATAATAAACATGAATAAAGTAAAATCTGAAGAAAGACTATAGTGGTAATATTAATAATAATCATAATAACAATGTTGAATCATAAAAGGCATTCTATCATGTGTCAATTCATAAACACTATAAGAATATAATGTCATAATCAGAAACTGGTTACCAAATAATACGGCTACGTATTTTTTATAAAACCATTATTTCAATTTTACATGTCTATATAAAATAAAAACGAATGTTTATATGTTTTGAATGTGTTGAAAAATTAGACATTTTTTTAAACGAATATTATAAAGACCATATATATGGAATGTGTTAGTTGTACAAGTATTGATACTGATTTAGTCAAATCAGTTACTTACTATGTGATTGTAATTGATATGGTCCTATCGTATTATTAGCTGCAGATTAGAAGGCATTTAGTATTTTCCTAAAATACTATTGTAAAGTAGTCATATATATCTCCTATATTGTAATGTGTTATCATCAAGCAATAAACAATCACATCATTCTCTTTATCAAGTCTTACATGGTATCAGGCCATAAGATCCACAAAACCTAAAATCTTTCGCTGTCGCCTCCGGCCGCCGGCTACAAGCCGGAGGTTCGGAGGGCTCCCTTTAATCCATAACCAAAATAAACCACAACTTCTTCTAAATCTGTGATCTTTATGTTTTTCTAGGGAAAAACACGCCCCGTTTGTTTGGAAGGTTCTTTAGGGGTTGAAGTTTTAGAACCAACTTTCGTTTTATCATCTTTTCTTTTGATGTTAATGCATGAGTTTATTGTTTAGTTGATTGTTCGTACGCCTTTGTTACCAGTCGACTAAAGTTGACCATCGGTACCAGTCCCTAAAGTCGACCGTTGTTACGGTTGTGTTACCAGTCGACTTAGCCGACCGTTGGTACCAGTCGACTAAAGTCGACCGTTGGTACGGTTTTGGTACGAGTTGACTAAAGAATTTCGTTCCAGCTTGAGTGTTCGGTGTCCTCCCGCTCAAACTGCGGGGGAGTGTTAGTTGTACAAGTATTGATACTGATTTAGTCAAATCAGTTAATTACTATGTAATTGTAATTGATATGGTCCTATCGTATTATTAGCTGCAGATTAGAAGGCATTTAGTATTTTCCTAAAATACTATTGTAAAGTAGTCATATATATCTCCTATATTGTAATGTGTTATCATCAAGCAATAAACAATCACATCATTCTCTTTATCAAGTCTTACAGCATTTAGTATTTTCCTAAAATACTATTTAAAGTAGTCATATATATCTCCTATATTGTAATGTGTTATCATCAAGCAATAAACAATCACATCATTCTCTTTATCAAGTCTTACAGAATGATGTCACTAAATTTATCATCGATTGTGAAGATGTGCATCTAAAATAAGATATCCAATTCTTAAATTTAAAAAAGAGGAACAGTTGTTACTTTAAACAATATGTTAAATAATAAAAAATATTAAAACAATTAATGTGATAACAAGCATATAAGAGAAGACTAGAGGAGTAATAATTACAATTAGATCAACCTGCAACCCATTAATAATTGAAAACTGACACACATCACAATGAAATTTTCTCTATGTAACATCAATTATAAAAATTTAAATCCAAGTAGTTTTACTATAATGAGATTTTTTACATATTTCATATATAAGTAAGCATATATTCTAAAATATATAGAGATATCATTAAATGTTATCATCATTTGTCATGAATATCCAAACTATAAGATTTAAAAAACGATTTATATTTTTTACATTTTTATATATGAAATGATAGCATATGTTACAAATCTTTTATAAAAATAAGTTTTGTATACAATATAACCCCTTAAACTTAGCAATAGTTGTTATAAAAAGCAATTATATAAAAGGAGAAAAAAAAAGGAAAAAAGATGTGTGATTGCGAAATATACTCAAACACATTATCCGTCAACATTGTTGAGCCAACTGTTTCATCTATGCAAGCATGTAATACAATTCATACATCTAATGAGGTGAATTAATGTCCCACATTCATAATACCAGTATTAGAAAAAATAAAAAACCAAAAATGAATCAAAATAAAATCAAAATCAAAATCTTGTGCATCAGAATCTGAAATTTAGATTATGCAACATTAAATCATCATACGATTTTTGTGTTATAGATAAGTATTACATTGGCCGAATCCGTGGGACGTTGAAATCATTAATTACACTCTACAAAATACAACCATGTACAGCACAACGGGAATTTTGTATAACTAATTGAAGCGTGAAGAAGAGTGCCCTAATAAGTTATGAAAGTGTGCAAAATACTAACCCAAATATATTGTGTATCTAGACTTATTAATGATATGTCAACTACGTGGAAACAGTCTACCGCCTTTGTAATGATGGTGACGCAGCACTTGATGCTTACGTCGTCCAAAAGATTTCAATAGTCCTACTTCATTAAATGTAAGTACTTTGTGTAAATAATAATATATAACAATAATAATATTAAAAAAAAATAATCATTCATTTAAAAAAAATTAATAACCAAATCAATATAAAACATTGCATATAAAAGAATTCTTAACCTTATCGATATGAACATCCCTAAATATTAAAACCTCATAATATTCAAAACAGATTGTAACATTGCATATGAAATGTCTATTTAATTTATGAATATGATCAATCATAAATCTGCATCATTCCAGCTTAATCACGAGCTTCTTTAAGGTCAGAGGTATCATTATCAATTATGCTTTCAATGTTGTAGAAGAAATCCAAATCTTCTGAAGAATTAGAAACATATACAAGGGTAAAAATATAGCTTTCTAATATATATATATATATATATATATATATATAGCTTTAAAAATATAGAAACATATACAAGGTTAAAAATATAGCTTTACGATGGGCGGGCATGTCTTATAATAATCATTGACATAATTTATTATAGAGAAAGAAGGCAGGTAATGATAAACCGTTGGCTCACGTGGTGCATGTAGGTCCTCAATCTCAGACATTCGGGATATCCTATTTTAGAAAATGAATTTATTGATGAAACAAAGATTTACATGTCTTCTAAGAATCAAAATGAATATTTCATCTCACTAAAAGGGTGTTTGGCATTACGTTGAGGAAGTTATTATCTCATTATTTTGTTTACAAGTCATAACTAATCATTTTCTAATGTTAGAGTATAGCGAAACTTATACTAATTTACTTAGCCACTTAGTGATCAAGTAGTTATTTTAGTGTAATATATGCCATGTTTGTTGTGCAAATGCATTGAGAGTAACTGGAGGTTATATGGTAGTTTGTATTAAGATTTCCAAGACTTGAAAGATGTTTCATTTCATTAGGATTCAAGGATAAAAATTCCAAAACTTAAAAAACAAACCCCGTGTAGCAACCCGTGTTTCCAGATCTTGTTTTTTTCTAATATGCAATAAATGTGTAAATCTTACACTTTGGTATGTCATTTTTGCAAGGTTGTTGTGTAATAAAAAGATGAAATGTAAAATGCTTGTTTTACTAATATCAACTAACACATAATAGTGTAACGTTTACAATTTTGATTGGACCGTTGATTTTTTTTTCCTTTATGAAGATAACAATAATAGAGGTACGTATCAAACATTAGGTAATCAGAGGCGCCCGATGGGCGGCTAGCTCCAAGAATTCTTTAAAAGATAATAGATAGAGTAAAAAGCTTGATTCAATCACGTTAAAAACAATAATATTAAATGAAAAAAAATATATTGTTATTTTTTTAAAACGGTAAGAAACTACATATAGTTGATTGCACATAGAAGAAAAACAAACAAAAACAAATTAAAACACTACCATTATCATGTGTCATATAATAATAATAATAATAATAATAATAATAATAATAATAATAATAATAATAATAATAATAATAATAATAATAATAATAATAATAATAATAATAATAATAATAATAATAAAATGTCATAATACATTTATGAAATTTCTAACTATTATTTACACAACTAAAGATGCACACATGTTACTCAATCTTTTCCCTGTATACACACATCTAATATGTGGATTACCTTGTAGCCAAGATGGGGTGCATACGGGTGGACCTCATATGGATCTTTTCAATTTGGCTTTGTGCTCGATGGAACTGCAATACAAATATGGTTAGTATATATTAGTAAATTACGTATTATTAAACCAAGTCAATATTTTATTAGAGATGTAGTTGATAAAATATTTGTAACTCATAGACGGAAAGGTAAAAAGACTAACCACTAATTGGTGTATTTAATTTATGCATTCATGACATTTTTAGATTGTATTCTTTGAGGTTTAGAGATGCTTGAAACATGTTGTATCGTACAAACTTTTGTGCACGATTCATCATGCAAAACATATTGTATCGTACAAACTTTTGTGTACAATACCTCTTGCGCATTTAATTAAGCACTTCAATCTTTAGATAGTATAGAAGATATACTTTTCATATTGTTTAAACTACCTTGTACCGTACTACAATTTGTGCACAAATCCTCTTGCACATTAAATTAAGTCACCAAATATTGTGTAATTGATATACTTTTGATGTTGTTTAAACTACCTTGTACCTGTACAAATTTTTTCTATTACTCGAATCACTAATCTTACGTACTTACCCCATATGCATGACTATTAAATAAATGTACTAACACATGAAGCCTCCACATTTCATTTTTAATTCATGAAACATTTATTGTGAGCACTTTGCATTTATAAGACAACTTAAGCTTTTAGCATGTAAGATATGGAAAATGATATTTATTCCTACTATTTCTTCCCACTTATCCTCCTACTTAGATGATAGTGATACGCGGAGAAAGCAATGATACAAATTATGAGAGAAAATTAGTGCAGTACACATGTTGTATGATTTTATGGGTAAGAGGATGAGTAGGAAGATTAAGTAAGATAATATAGCAATCCTCTATAATTATTCACTCTTACATATACGAACAATCTTATACATGCACACTTTTGAATTTGAGGAAGTATATTTATTCACAACTTCGCACTTACATACTTTTTTTTTTTTTGGTAAACATGGGTTTCCGACTCGACATTGCGAGTCGACTAATCTCACGGCGACTACCCTTTTTGTAGTGAAGGAGTTGTCTTTTAATACAGAACAGTGAACAAATAATTTTGTATTTTCTTACATTATATTCAAATAAAGTACAATGGAATTATTGTAGAGTAAAGCAAGATAACGCAAACTAGACCTGTTAATTCACACAAATACCAAGATCAATTCTTTCACCTATCATTGATTCTAAGAATACTGATAATCAAAGCAATTTTCAGCAATTTTCAGCAATAAGCTTTTCATATAACTTGAAACTAATGAGCCAACAATACAATACACTTATTTAATACGCACACAAAATTGAAATGGGCCTCAAAAGACAAACGGACCAAGCAATAGCCCACAAACAAAGCCCAACAAAACAAGGAAAATACATAAAAATGTGAATTATCAGTTTAATTAAACCGTGAAAAAAACGACACCATTTACCCCTGTAGCTACACTGTAGCATTTTCCCGCCAAAACTTTTGGGCCACTTTTGGCCTGCTTTGCTTGCCAGTAACCCAACCCAGTCCAGTCTGACTATTGTTTTTAATACCTAACCAACACACACATACATACCTAGCCAAAACACCGCCTCCATCTTCCTGCTGGTGATGTTCTGGGTTTTTGTTTATTTGTGCTTCAAGATTCAATTGCAGTTGATTATAAGGGGGCTACGATGGTCTGACGGTGGGGGTTATGTGGTGGTCATACGATGAAGAAAACAGCAATATATCAGAATGAGTAATGGTTGTTGCTAACCAAAACGTCGACTTTCCCTCAGACCAAAATCTACAAGAAATGTATAAATTATTTATATAAGATCTAATCAGAAATTAGGGTTTTGTTAATTTAGGGGTTTTGCTAATTTCGGGTTTATTGATTTTGTAAATTTTTTCGCAAAGGATCTACAGTAGTTACAAGTTTAGGTTTGGGTTTTAATTACTTTACCCTTTTATTTAGTTATTGTTTATGGGTTTTAGTATCAAATGATAATGATGATGTTTTGTTTTTTTAGGAAGCCAGGCGTATAGCTAATAAAACAGTTGGTGTAGCTGACATGGATGAGAGGGTTAACAGAGTCGTGATTGCAGCTAACCACGAGGCGAATCAGGAATCAGCAATCCTTTAGTTTGCACCAAGGAATTTGTCGCTTCAAAATATTAGCAACTGCATAACAAATTAGCTGCCTTTTTTTTACCTTAGGCAATTGATTGTATGGGCAACGTGAATTTGCTGAATCTATACTAAAAAAAGACCCCGAAAAAGGAGAAGCTAAAACGTGGCCATTTGAAGGACTTATTTCCAGAACTTACTGCCGCCTTAGGTGTAGTTTATATTTTGATCAGTTTATAGCATTATTAGCATGACCCTTTTTTTTAATTATTTTACAAAATTAGATTGATATATTTAACAAGTAATACTTATGTGAACTGTATTCTGTGTCGGTACAGAACCGCCTACTCAGAATATTGGGAAAGCTCTGGAGCCCACTAAGTGCCAGATGCAGCGAATTCTCATCCACACTCACTTTGCGTAAGGAAAGGTGTGGCACAGGAATTGTAGTTTGTAAGCGTCTGAGAAGTGTGTTAACTAATAGTAACATTCTTAGTTCATGTGTGAAGAGTTTCAAGTTATTATTTGTCTATGTAATATTTTCTATTCTTTAGTAGCGAAACTAATTACGAGATTTTGTTTGTTGGTCGTGTAGTTGCAGAGGTTTAGAACAGGTTTCGTCAGCAGATGCACAAGCTATATGAACAAGTTAAAGGTGGTGCATACAAAGAAGTTAAAAGTGATGCACAGAAGGTCTGTCTTCCTAGCATACATAATTGTGTATATACGAACTTGCAATGAAATGGCCCTCAAATGTTAACGAAGGTGGATATGCTAAACTAAATGTTATCTTATATTTTAGGTGTGTATTCAAATTGAAACCAAAGGATATACAGATGTAATCCTTTATTATCTTTAATAAGTGGAAAGCCTATAATAATTGTATGAATAAACCAATAATGCTACCCATTACCTATGCCTCACGTTTTGAGAAAAGTCACACGGTGACAATAGGGTACTTGTCACCTTTTATTTTTTTCTAACGGTCTTGCTACTTCATGCTACCCGTCTAACATCTATCCATATGTAACATAGTTGTCGGCAATAATTGGAGGAGTTTTAAGTGACATTTTTCATTGCTTTTCAGCATGTGTGCAGATGGATTTCAACAACTAGAGAATAGGTTGCGGCTGATTGTAGATGTGAGTGGCGGGATTGGGATATGGCTCATTGCTTTTTGCTGCGTTCTAAAGCAGTTTTTACGGGTGTGGAGAAGGAGAGATGGGGATGAAGATGAAGCTCAGAAGAACGATGAGATTCATTATAAGAGGATAATGGTCAGGCCGTCAGGTACATAAAAATTATTGTTGGGATTGGTATGCCATGTATGCAAAATAGAAGAAGAATCTCATTGACAAGACCATTCAGGTGATGATCATCTTTGACATGTTTTCTTGACTTCTTTTGAATTCAGTAACTACATCTTTAATTTTGAGCAAAAAATAATGATCTTTATGAGTTTTTAAATGAGCGTTTGTAGGATATATATATTGTGTGTTATCCATGTAGGTTAAGTTGTTTTTTTATAGTAAATAGTTTTTTACATGCTCCTTGGGATTGCTAATCTGTTACCCTATATAAGAGATAAACAAATGTGAATACTATTCAAAGTTGCTTATTCTGCTTATTTGAGAAAAAAATACATACATAAAACTAGCAAGGTCTGGTTGTTGTTGTTGTTAGATGTTTTTCTGAAAAATATCCCAATTTAGATTATCATAATGTGAATGTTTAAAGTTTGAATATGAAAGTGTGCCTGAAACAATCATCGCATTCAACTGATTTGAGGTTTATAAAAAGTTTGTGCTTTTATTTATGATTTGGTTTAATTGCAGAACCCAACTATTTTGAGTGAGATTCATGGATTACAAAGAAGGCAAGGGTAAAAAAAGATTTGATTTACAGTCACGTGTTTTTATTATTTTGATGTTTTTTCTCGTGTTGTGAACGAAAAGAGTAATAAAAAGTGAAAAGGACAGAGACACAGTTGACGAAGAAGCAAGAAGAGGTTCCGCCGCTGCACCACTACCATCGCACCCGGTGCCGTGTTTTTTTTATATAGAAAGATTAGCTCAAGGTATGCTCTTTTAGTTTGTACATTTAAGATAATTTTGCTCTTGGCTGTTTGATATTAATGTAACACCCCCAAAATCATCACGTCAGCGGAAGACTTAAAAATGTCAGCGGAAGACTTTTTGGGTGTCACTTCGAGGATCTTTGTCACAATCATAGAAAACAACACAAAAGTGACGCTTTAAAGTTTATTTCATTCAAAATACCAAATATTCGAGACATCAAGATGTTTCATAGTTTAAACAACAAGTTTATTTGAAATGTGTCAAAACGTTTATTTAAGCCCATGCTGGGTTGCAAGCCCACTCCGTGCCTTCAAGTTCCTTCTTGTTTAGTTACCTGAGATAAACACATGCTAAAAGTGTCAACACAAAGGTTGGTGAGTTCATAGAGTTTATAGTTTCGAATATCGATTTCCAAAATCAAAGAGTTTATGATTCCATAGAAGTTATAATAACAGTTGATTATCAAATTAAAGTGTGAGTAAATCCATAATTATTCATAGCTTAAATCGTTGATTTATCAAAATCAGAAAAATGAGTGATTTCCTTAATAATTCAAAAATAGTCCGTTGGTTTGCCCTTCATCGGGTCAACACCAAAATAGTAGTTCATTTGTCCTAACTAGGACAACACCAAAATATTAGTTTGTTTGACCTAATCGGGTCAACACCAAAATAGTAGTTCGTTTGCCAATTATTAGTAGTTTTTCCTGCTATATAGTGAGCACAGTCTCATAGTTTAATAAAACAGTGGGCTACAGCATTGTACGCCCTTAACATCAGTCATTGTAGTGCTACATTATTACCGTTCTATTGCCCTAAGCTCATGACACTCAACGATTAACAGGCATCAAAATTATCCATAATAATTATGTAAAACAGTGGCCCTCAGGATAGGTATTTACCAGTAACCTATGAAATCAAATAAAGTACATTTGGTGGCTTTCCTCTAGCGACCAAATGGGGATTGTCAATCCCTAATAGATCTATCCACAATTATTTACGTTCACCCTGCAAGTGATTAAGGCACATGATCGAGGGACTTTTGGTAATAGGAAACTTAGGCAATAGAGATCAAATATAGCATATCGTTGAAAAATCACTTGTAATCATATCTATAGCAGGTATCTCCTTATGAGATATAAAAATGTGTAAACTAGTAAAGTTTATATGTAATATAGTCCTGTACTTAAATAAATGAATACTTGTAAAAGTAAAAACAGTAGTTAAGCATGTATCTCCCCCAAAAACGTTTATAAACCATTGTAAAACAAGTAAGAGTAGGGGCTATGACTCACCTTAGTAGTACAGTAGTAGTGGTAGTAACATAATCTCAACGATGCAAGGCAACGGCTTCACACACAACCTAAAAGATATGGTATGTTTCAGTTGATAGTCTAAATCTAGTTTTATCGCGATTATTAGTTATTCAGTTGTGATTAAAACTCGTGTTCGTTTAAATGCTTTAAGTTCAAGAACAAAGTTATATATACATATAACTAGTGAGTATAATGATCGATGTGCGATGGAAAATCATCAAGAATAAGTCGAAGTGTGTAGACAATGTGTTATGATGTTAGTTTAAAAGAAAAGAATATTGTATCGTTATGTCGTTAAATATTAATTATAGTTACGTGAATATATATATATATATATATATATATATATATATATATATATATATATATATATATATATATATATATATATATATATATAAGTTGAATTTATTAAGTTTTTACGTCAAATGTATGTACATATATATATTCAACATTATTATAATTAATATAAAATAATATTATAGCAAATCCCCTTAAGTTTCACAAAAGTTACAATTTTACCTTAACGATATAAACTTTACATCGTTAGTCCAAAGTTACATATTATTACATTTTAGGTCCAAAGAATTAATATTTACATTTCTTAATACTAAGTTTCATTTTAACAGTTTTTATCCTTAGAAAAACAGTTTTGACAGTTTCTACCCAAAGTTTACAATTTTGATGGTTTTAGTCCCTCGTTAGTGAAATTTTGCAAAAATAGTCCAACAATTTCCAAACTTAAAACTTAACATTTTAACTTTTTCTATAAGTTCCGAATAGCTTAATTAATTTATAAAAATTGCTTATTAGCTTAAAAAGTCCTTTTTAAACTTAATGGGCCTTAACGAGTCTTAACTAAGGCCCATTAACGTTTTGAGATCCATTGGGCTTACGAAAGGTTTGGGCCTAGCTTTGGGCTCATTTTAATGTTCTAAAAATGTTAGAGTAGAGCTTATAGGACCAGCTTATCGAATAAGCTTAAAAACAGCTTATCGGGCTTCCAAGCCCAATCGTTATTTAGTTAAGGTTTTCAAACAGTTTTTGGTCGATCAAAAGGGGTCGAGCATAAGGTCTAAACAAGTTTATATGGTCGAATAAAATATGTTCCCTAGTTGTTTGTCAGGTTTTTAGTAAGGTAGAACTATAAAATATGTATGTTATGTGTTTAGATTTCGAAATAACGAGGCCAAGTAAATGACCAAAATCAATTCTGAAAACAGTTTGGAGACTTAGAAATATTCTAAGTCTTTTTAGTAAAATCGTATAGGTCCAAACTATCTTAGGAACGTGTGATTTTTATTAAGTAAACGTGATTATCAAGTTCAAAACTTTGTGTAACTTGTTTATTAGCATATTAAATATATAGGAGGTCAAATAAAAAGTATAGGTCGAGTTCATTATTTTAGAGTTATATATAGTAAGTGTTTGTGCAAAAATCGTGTTAACAAATAGCTAAAAATAGAAAGGTAATACAAGGTTTTTACCTCACCTCAAATGGTGGAGAAAACACGACATGGTGACTAGTAATGGAATGAAGGTTGGTGCTACTCGATTAGCAGCTCATCAAGGAAACGAGACCCAAAACAACTCCATAGTTTCCAGCTTTCGAACCCGTCGTGTAGCTTCACCGAATCGTTTAAGAACTAGCAAGAAAGTCCCTTGGCACTTCCTTGTTCTCCTTCTCGTTCCACAGAAATCAAAATAAAGTGAAAGGTTTGATGTGTTTGTGTGTGAGTGAACTGTTGATGCATGGCTTGTTTATATACGATATTGGATGCATGAATGTGAATGATGATAATGTGCAGGAAACATGTGTAAGTCTTGAGTGTGTAAGTATCTATAACATGCATGTCCTTGGATTGGGGAGAGTTAGAGGTGGGAGGTTGTGTGTAAGAGTTTACACATGGGTTTCGTAGGTTGTATTTGAGGTAGAAATGAGTGAGGGAGGGTGATGTGTAGGAATGTACAAGTAGTAGTACTTAAGTTGAGTCCAGGTCGTATTTTATAGATAACAACCACGAATTGCATTTTTGGTTTAAAATCTCACAAGTCTAGACGTAAAATATTATTTCGGACAACTTTCGTGCTTTACACTTTTCCTGGTTCGGACCAGAAGAGCCTTAAAATTAGGATTTAAATTCGTTACAGAAAGTTGGTGGTTTATTAGAATTTATACGAAGTGTCATTACTATTTGTGTTAATTTGAGATGAAACGTGTAAGGTGCCTTAAGTTGATCAATATTCTAGTATAGTAATTATATTTAAAAGTTGATAACAATTGTCTTTCATGGTTCTTAGAAGCATGGAAACTAGAGTTGTGAAATAAAAGGGATACGTCGTGTGTAAAAGTTATAATCAACTGAGCTAAAACAAACATGTATTTGTGAATTGTAAATATAATAGTTAGAGGTGTGCTTGGGTTGTGGAGCTTAGTGAGCTTGTTCAAAGTATCGTGTCGAGGTCCAAAAATATTAGTGAGCAATCTCGGGAATTTTTATAGGCTCCGGAATTATATAAATTGTGTACGGTAATTAAATGAAACGTATAATTTTAATTATAAATGTTTATATATATATATATATATATATATATATATATATAATTTTAATTATAAATGTTTTATATATATATATATATATATATATATATATATATATATATATATATATATATATATATATATATATATATATTCGCGATATTTATAGATTATCGAGGTTGTGTGTAAGCATCATTCCTAGGTAAATGGTCAATCACAAATGTCGTAGTGGTTCACATAATATGTCATGCATAAAAAAATGTTCTCCGTAAAAAATGGTATTTAATTCATGTAATATCCTTTTATTCAAATATTGATATTTACTAATCGTATGGGAAAATTACGGGATGTTACATTACCTACCTCTTACAGGGAATTCCGTCCCGGAATTCTAGTCTAAGATAGTTGCCACTGCCAGTGGTGTTTGTGAGAAAAGATGTGGGTACTTGGTGCAAATCTGATCTTCGTGTTCCATAGAAATCCTATATCCCAAGTATAACTTACTTACACCTCAGAGATCATTGTTCCCTTCATTGCATGATTCCTCCTAAATTAGACATAGGTGATCAGGCTATGTATAATTTACGAGTAATAATGCAATGCTTGGACTAATCGACCCGTATGATGTCCGGTCTAGTTGTTGGTTCGTAGAGTTTATAAGTTAAACGGTTGATTTCCTAAATCAAAGTACGAGTGATTGCCCTAACTTAGTCAATACTAAAATGGTTCGTTGGTTTGGTGTTGAAATGGATTTTGGCCATGCTACAAATGAAATGATAGCTAGAGTAGATGGAGTGGATAATATGGAATTTAGGAAGAACTGGATAGTACAATAGATGAGGAAATATCACAGCGAGTCACTTATTGAACAGAAGGTAGACCTAAGTCGTGAGAAAGACGAACACTTAAAGGTGACATCACTTAGTACAACCAAGTGCTTAAGGAAATTCGGACGGTTAAATTCTAAACTTCATCAGTCTACTGCGTTGTTGAGACCCTGGTGAGCTTCTCCAGCTTCTAGCATATACGCTCTCCCACGAGCGACTTTGATTTGTTGACCTTGGTTTTAGGGACATTGGTTTCTGTAGTGTCCTTGCTCTCCACATCCAAAACATGTAATCATAGTTTGGCCTTTACCGTCCCTAGCAAGGTGTCCCGGTTTTTGACAGTTGTAGCACTTAGTAGGGCAAGGACCCGAGTGATGATACTTACATCGATTACATAGTGGTAGGGTCCCCGCATAACCTTTGCCTTGTGCTTGCGTTGCCACATATCCTATTGCAGCCCCTTGTTTCCTATTCTGTTGTTGATGGCAATTAGCATTATGGTTTTGGTTGTTATTATAACCTCCCTGGTTATTTTTCCATTTTCCGTTGTTGTTGTTGCGAGGTTTGTTGTTGTTGTTGTTGTTGTTGTTGTTGTTGTTGTTGTTGTTGTTGTTGTTGCGAGGTTTGTTGTTGTTGCGGTGATTGCTGGTGTTGCCATGATGGTTGTTGTCGAGGTGATGGGTGATTCTTTTATTATCGAGTTTCCTCTTGAGCTCATTGCATTTGACCTCTTGGTCCAATAGCCTCTGAGCAAGTTTCATTGCTGCTTCCAGGGTTGACGGGTTTGATGAGGTGACATCCCCTTCAATGCTCCTAGGGAGTCCTTCGACGTATTTCTCCAAGGTTTTCTCAAGGTCAGGTACCATCGATGGGCATAGTATTTTAAGTTCCTCTTTAATATCTTGGTCTTGAATTCAGTCCATGAGAGTTGATATGTTGTCGTTGCTCCTAGAGTCTGAACAATAGCATTCCACCAAGATAGGGCATCTTGTATTAGAGTTCCCGTTGCAAAGCTAACTTTGTTGTTTTCTGAGCATCTACTTCTTTGGAAGACCGTTTCACATCGTTCAAACCATTAGGCTAATTCGGATATCCCTTCGGTACCTTTGAAGTATGTGGGTTGGCATGCTATAAAGTCCTTATAGGTGTAGTAACGAGGTGCTGGTGTCGCGTTTCCAGCCATTTGTGTGTCAGTATCTCTTTGGCGGGCTTGTTTGGTTAAGACGGCATTGACATCATCAGCAATTGCTTGTTGTATCGCTGCTGGGGTCATAACTTCGGGGTTTGTTGGCGTAGTGGTTGTGGTTGTTCTTCTAGTTCTAGCTATGTTGCTAATATCAACGGAAGAAAGACGTATGTTTTAAAATTTCATAATGACCATGTTAAGTTAGAATACTTCTTATACAACAAAGAATAGGTTATAATCATAACAACTTAGTCAATGAGAAATTTAAATTAAGATGTGTCACATCATGTCGGAAGGACAAACATAAATCGATGTCATTACAACATTTATTAATACTTGTTTGAATGTTTACAAAACATCATATGACAAGATTCCTTATTAATAGAACATTGGTTTGTTAAGCTGACAAGTCTCAGATCCATGGTTTTCCTAAGGTTTTGTCCATGTGGTTTTTGAAGTTCTTGAATGGCAGTGGTCATAGTTTCGATGGTTTGATCTCTTGCTCTTTCCCTAGCTAGGGATTCTTGTAAGGCTTGCTTAAGATACACATTCTCTATGTCAATCCTCTCAATTTCACGGTTTAGGGCTCCCATCATTATTTCTGTTGAAGTGTTGGCTCCACATAATGCTCCTATAAACTCCATTGATTCCCAAAACTGAGTATCCATCTGTTCAAATACAGCCTTCATAGCTAACTGGCCAATTACGAAGTTCTCAATCTTATCTGTAAGAGTCTCGACGTGTTCACGAAGAAAGTCGTTGAGGGTGTCGATAATAGTATCGATTCGATTCTCATGTCGGACAAGTCTATCTGCCAACAAGGGTATAGTGTGATGAAGGGGTGAATAAATAGTTATTCCTTATGATCTAATCCTGAGTGGTTTTAATTGTTCTTTCTAGCTTAACGTATCTGCTACTACATTAGCTTTTCTTAGGTGATAACGTATCTCACAGTCATAATTGTTGAGTAGCTCTAACTAGTGGCGTTGTCTTGACTTGAGAAACAATTTCATTTTGAATGAAGATTGTTATTCTATTGTGTTTGGAAAATAATTATTGCTCACATTCTATTGTTCCGTGAAAATCTGTGGGGTAACTTACCCATTTAGACAAAAAGTTTGTCTGTAACAGATATTTAACAATGAGGGTTTCGGATAAAAGTGATAGACGTAGAGAAGGTTGTTGAACTTCAGCTTTTGTTATGGTGGAAGGTCTAAAGTCTTTCAGTTTATTTATGTTTCTTGACAAGTTAAAAGAAGGCTTTGATATTAAGAGGACTATTTGGGGTTTTTCTACGCAAATAACTCTTATGTGGATGTAAGGTTGAACCTCTGAAGGAACCTCTTTCCGTTGTTAAAGCAAGTATGCTTTTCAAGCTTTTTCCCTACTCTTAAAGCAGGCATACGCAAAAACTCTCTATTTGGCTTTTTACTGGAATCAATATGTCTAAACATAAGGTAGTGTTTTCATGACTTACTAAACGGGGAATCACAATCTTTGCGCAGTAGCGGAGGGTGAAGCGAATGTAGGGGACACAACCTATTCAGGGAAGGAGGATGGACTGGACTTGTTCCTATTCATGGCATGGGTAAAAGCAGCCCTAATGACTTTTTAGTGAAGATATGCTTATATGGCACGAAATGCCAATCAAATTCGTCGAACAAAAGATGTGCATTCAAAATTGCCTATAGTACTGCTCTAGTAAGAAGTTCATGGATCTATTGGTAGAAGATAGTAGGTGGTGATGGTGATAGCACAGGTGGTGTAAGTGGTGGTGGCACAACTGATTTCGGTGGTGGTATGACAAGAGCTGGTAGTGATATAAGAAGAATTTGCTTCATACGGCTGAAGTTGTCGAATTTTCCTATTTCGGTGAATTGGATCAGGTGATGTTGAAGGGGAAGCCTATAAATCCGATGACAAGACAATAGGGTGGGAATATGAAGACATGGTATTTGTAATAATCCCGATTAGTAAATATAAGTCATTAGCACAATTATAACATGTTAACATATATACGAAATCATGTAAAAGTAACGTCTCTACCAGATGTTGGAAACACGTAGGCACGGAGGGCATAAGGTGGTATTTTGTAAAAGTGGTCCGTTTTAAAAGTGTAGTTATAGTCCAATGTTCAAAACACTTGGTTCTCTATAACTGTAGCTCTGATGCCAATATGTAACACCCCCAAAATCATCACGTCAGCGGAAGAATTTTTGGGTGTCACTTCGAGGATCTTTGTTACAATCATAGAAAACGACACAAAAGTGACGCTTTAAAGTTTATTTCATTCAAAATACCAAATATTCGAGGCATCAAGATGTTTCATAGTTTAAACAACAAGTTTATTTGAAATGTGTCAAAACGTTTATTTAAGCCCATGCTGGGTTACAAGCCCACTCCGTGCCTTCAAGTTCCTTCTTGTTTAGTTGCCTGAGATAAACACATGCTAAAAGTGTCAACACAAAGGTTGGTGAGTTCATAGAGTTTATAGTTTCGAATATCGATTTCCAAAATCAAAGAGTTTATGATTCCATAGAAGTTATAATAACAGTTGATTATCAAATTAAAGTGTGAGTAAATCCATAATTATTCATAGCTTAAATCGTTGATTTATCAAAATCAGAAAAATGAGTGATTTCCTTAATAATTCAAAAATACTCCGTTGGTTTTCCCTTCATCGGGTCAACACCAAAATAGTAGTTCGTTTGTCCTAACTAGGACAACACCAAAATATTAGTTTGTTTGACCTAATCGGGTCAACACCAAAATAGTAGTTTGTTTGCCAATTATTAGTAGTTTTTTCTGCTATATAGTGAGCATAGTCTCATAGTTTAATAAAACAGTGGGCTACAGCATTTTACGCCCTTAACATCAGTCATTGTAGTGCTACATTATTACCGTTCTATTGCCCTAAGCTCATGACACTCAACGATTAACAGGCATCAAAATTATCCATAATAATGATGTAAAACAGTGGCCCTCAGGATAGGTATTTACCAGTAACCTATGAAATCAAATAAAGTGCATTTGGTGGCTTTCCTCTAGCGACCAAATGGGGATTGTCAATCCCTAATAGATCTATCCACAATTATTTACGTTCACCCTGCAAGTGATTAAGGCGCATGATCGAGGGACTTTTGGTAATAGGAAACTTAGGCAATAGAGATCAAATATAGCATATCGTTGAAAAATCACTTGTAATCATATCTATAGCAGGTATCTCCTTATGAGATATAAAAATGTGTAAACTAGTAAAGTTTATATGTAATATAGTCCTGTATTTAAATAAATGAATACTTGTAAAAGTAAAAATAGTAGTTAAGCATGTATCTCCCCCAAAAACGTTTATAAACCATTGTAAAACAAGTAAGAGTAGGGGCTATGACTCACCTTAGTAGTACAGTAGTAGTGGTAGTAACATAATCTCAACGATGCAAGGCAACGGCTTCACACACAACCTAAAAGATATGGTATGTTTCAGTTGATAGTCTAAATCTAGTTTTATCGCGATTATTAGTCATTCAGTTGTGATTAAAACTCATGTTCGTTTAAATGCTTTAAGTTCAATAACAAAGTTATATATACATATAACTTGTGAGTATAATGATCGGTGATCGATGTGCGATGGAAAATCATCAAGAATAAGTCGAAGTGTGTAGACGATGTGTTATGATGTTTGTTTAAAAGAAAAGAATATTGTATCGTTATGTCGTTAAATATTAATTATAGTTACGTGAATATTTATATCGTATATATATATATATATATATATATATATATATATATATATATATATATATATATATATATATATATATATATATATATATATATATATATATACATATATATATATATATATATATATATATATATATATATATATATATATATATATATATATATATATATATATATATATATATGAGTTGCGATCCCCTAAAAAGGGGATCAAAATTAAAAAGTCTAAAAAGGTTTCTAGCCACTAAGCTAGTGCCATGAGTCCCCCACCCACTCCCTCCCTTTTTTCTTTAATATTTTTTGTTAGAGGGCATTTTGGTCATTTGACCCTTTTTTTTAATTCCACATTAAATTTCAAATGCAAATAAATTTCAAACGACAAACTTTTATAAAAAACTGATTTCACCATAATTTTTAAAATTTAATCCTCTTTAATTTGGTATAAAACTTTTTAATTTTTTCGAAACTTTTTTTTGACATATTCATTGGGTCATGATTTTCTTGAAAATTTTATCATTTTCGGCTCTAATTTTGTCTAGTTTAAAGGCCGAATTTTGCAAAACTTAAAACACGAAAGTTGTAGCTTCTTGGCCATTCTTTACCCAGAAATTTGAATCACTCAAATCCAATATGATATGCGTGAGATATCGTATGTTAAAGATGACGTTTTACTCATATTTGTTGCACACAACGTGTTTGATGAAATGTTTAGCTTAGATTTTTAGTCTTAAAATCGAGTTAAATGCACTAATTTTTGTACAACAATGCACCTTTAGTTATTTTATTAATGTAAGATTCAAAAAGTTTTATTTTTTCTTATTTTTTTGTTGTTTTTTTTAACTGGTGAACCGTATTAACTGATGAACCTTATTAACTGATTTTTAAAAAAGACATTTTGTTCATCAGTTACTTTGGTTGAACTATATTAACTGATAAACTTATTAACTGATGAACCTTATTAACTGATTTTTAAAAAAGACATATCGCGCGTTAAAGAGCCTTATTAACTGATGAACCTTATTAACTGATGAACTTATTAAATTAGTTAATAAGGTTCATCAGTTAATAAGGTTCATCAGCCTTATTAACTGGTTGAACTATATTAATTGATGAACTTATTAACTGATGAACCTTATTAACTGATGAACTTATTAAATCAGTTAATAAGGTTCATCAGTTAAAGAGCCTTATTAACTGATGAACTTATTAAATCAGTTAATAAGGTTCATCAGTTAATAAGGTTCATCAGCCTTATTAACTGGTTGAACTATATTAACTGATGAACTTATTAACTGATGAACCTTATTAACTGATGAACTTATTAAATCAGTTAATAAGGTTCATCAGTTAATAAGATTCATCAGTTAAAAAAATCAAAACTTTTTGAATCTTACATTAATAAAATGACTAAAGGTGCATTGTTGTACAAAAATTAGTGAATTTAACTCGATTTTAAGACTAAAAATCTAAGCTAAACATTTCATCAAACATGTTGTGTGCAACAAATATGAGTAAAACGTCATCTTTAACATACGATATCTCACTCATATCATATTGGGTTTGAGTGATTCAAATTTCTGGGTAAAGAATGGCCAAGAAGCTACGACTTTCATGTTTTAAATTTTTCACGATTCGGCATTTATGATGGTACAAAATAAGGTCAAAAATGCCCAAAAAATAAAGAAAATTAACACCCATTTCGTATGTAAAAAAAAAGTTTTGAAATTTTTAACAAAATTTATACCATATTAAAGAGGATTAAATTTTAAAAATTATGGTGAAATCGGTTTTTTCTAAAAGTTTGTCGTTTAAGAGATATGTGCGTTTGAAATTTGAGATGGAAAAAGAAAAAACGAGTAATTTTACTATTTTGCCCCTATCCAGAATTTTTAAATAAAATAAAGGGGAGACACGTGGCAGCACCAAATTTCTTTTTAGGCTTTGCAATGTTTGGGTACTTTGCAAGGGATCCGGCATCATATATATATATATATATATATATATATATATATATATATATATATATATATATATATATATATATATATATATATATATATATATATATATAAGTTAAATTTATTAAGTTTTTACGTCAAATGTATGTACATATATATATACTAGACGAGTACCCGTGCATAGCAACGGGATTTTATAGCAGCATATAATTGTAATGATATTTTGATTAAGAGTTTTGTGTAACCAAAATATCACTACAACTATTTGAAGCTATAAAATCTTGTTGCTATGCACAGTGGTACTCGTCTAGTTTACCAAAAATATTTTCATACACTTTGAAAACAAAATTTTCCAACAAGCTATAAAATTTTTTACCTACACCTTTATAAGCATTATTTCAATAAATAAATAATTTACAAATTATTTGCAAACAAATTTATACATGCTATAAACCTATTTAAAAAGTTCACCATTGTGGATGATGTTACCATTATTCTCCATCTCAGGCATTCACTCCCCACTTAAACTCCTGTAACTTTTGCTCACAAGTTACTTAGCCAAATATAAACACATCCATACGCACCCTCTCAGTCTCTCACAAAAATTGCCTCAACATCAGTAAGCAGGTTCGCCTTTTGGATTAATAAAATTAGTAAAATAAGGTTATACATACCCAAGAATACATAAAATATTGTTCATATTTCAAAACTTTTTCCCAATTCTTACCCTAACTCTCTTCTCCTAAATGTTAAGTCGAATATTTAACAGCTCATAACCAATCTTTTCATATTTTGTGATATTTTGGGGGGTAATTTGACCAATGATAACCACACCAAATACTCATCCTATCAAAACCAAAAGTAAAAAAAAAAAAAAAAAAAAAAAATGCTCACAATTTATTGAATAATTAAATGTGAAGCTAAGTCTCCAAATCAAAGGTTGTATTGTTGAGTCTCCTCCTTTTATTAGCAGAGTTTAGAGACATGACTCAACTGTTGCATTATCAGTTTTAAAGCTCAAACAAGTAGCCTCCAACACACCAATTGGACTCTTGTATAATCACCATTTAGCTCTTTCAACAACTCCATACAGTTGGGTTAAAAAATATATATATATATAAAAAAAAAAAAAAAAAAAAAAAAAAAAAAAAAAAAAAAAAACCCTCTATACAGTTAAGACTTAAGAGCCCTCTCCTGCAAAAACCATATTAAAACAACAATCTTTAATCTTCTATTGAAAGAAAAGTCTAATATACAACATTTGTTGCATAAATGCAAATATAACACCTGCTGTTAGAGATTTTGTTCTTTCGTATTTTCTTGTTTATAAATTGTCTTTACCGTCTAAGCATCACAAAATACAAGCTATATGGGTAAGTGTAACTACATATGCCAAGAGTTCGATAGTATTGTTCTATAGAAAGTGGTACCATATGTAAAGAAAAGTTGCGTATTGTACTATTGTTATAGTTAAGGATTTCGAATCGCTTCATTTGTGACATGGGACAAGATTCTACTTGGCTAAAAAACCATTATAAAGATTATCACATCAAGGATCCTAACTTATTAACAACTAAACATATCCAAACCATAATCACCGTACAATATAAATATTCAATGTACAACATTAATACATTATGGATCATTAATACCTTTTGAACATGATGATCAAGGGTAGAATATTGAGTTTATCCAGTCACATAAATTGCAACTGCTGCTGCTATCTCAGGTGGTCTAAACTCCAAGAACTCAATTCCTACATTGTGAAATAACCATTTTAGTCCTCATTTCCTAATCAACATTTCATGTCTTTAATCTATGACATCAATAAACAATGATCATCATCTTACCTCTAATTAAGCATAAAAAAGTGTTGGGTTGATATCAAAATCATAGATCTTAATACAGGCTGACCACCATTGACTTTCCAAAGAAAATAATCAATAAAAGTAAATGGAGACACCGATTGCATCCTCCATTTCAATGTTGCGATCACAAGCAACTCCATTCTTTGAATGGTTTTTGGTTCAAAATAAAATCTTGATCCACCCACCTGCAATTTAACCAAATATCAAAAAAAAATTAGTCAAAATCACTTTGACCCACATTAAAAGTCAATAATTTAAGTCAAAATAAGATCTTGACCTGCAAATCTAGGATGAGTGGTACTTGTGTCTCTTCAATTTTTAATGCTAATGATAAACAAGCTACTGCTGGCAATTGCATCGTCCAAGCTTTGGCCTATCAATATAATAATTGACTCGTTATAGTTGACAAAAGTAATATATCATATACTATCATATATTATGATATGATTAACTAAAATGAATACTTACAGGTAATTCATAAACAGCCTACAACCAAATAAACCCACTAACACTATAGCGGTGTTAACAGACCCCGAACCACAAAATGAACGGCGGTCACCCAAACACATCGAAACTAAAAAAAAAAAAAAAAAAAAAACCTCAAAACCACATTTATCCGGTCAGATTCAGCAAGAACAACTTAGATCCCGTCAAGCCACCCACGAAACAGCTAGAAAACACCACCAAAACCCCCAAACAACGAAACCACCAAAGCTCAAAACACCACTTATTAAAGCATGATACAGTGGTGTTGGCGGCGGAATCACTTGTTGGTGACGGCGGTATTGGTTGTTGTGGAGGCAGCAGAATCTCTGGTAGTGGTTATGTGGCGTGGGTTTTTGTGTTTGTGTTTGAGTTGTGTTTTTTATTTTTTGCGTTTGAGTTGTGTGGCGGCGGAAGAATGGGGTGAGGGTTGTTAGGGTTTGAGTGAGAACGAAGATAGAGAGGATGGTGATATGTACCAGCTATACAATCATAAATGTCCAATAAATATCCGGTTGTGTTGCCATAGTATGAGATTCAAAACATTATAGTGTTACGAGGGCATTATGGGCATTGACTGAAATTTAAGTTTTTCACTTTTCACTTTGACCATTCACCCATTATAAGTAGTTAAGATATTCAACATTATTATAATTTATATAAAATAATATTATAGCAAATCCCCTTAAGTTTCACAAAAGTTACAATTTTACCTTAACGATATAAACGTTACATCGTTAGTCCAAAGTTACATATTATTACATTTTAGATCCAAAGAATTAATATTTACATTTCTTAATACTAAGTTTCATTTTAACAGTTTTTAACCATAGAAAAACAGTTTTGACAGTTTCTACCCAAAGTTTACAATTTTGACGGTTTTAGTCCCTCGTTAGTGAAATTTTGCAAAAATAGTCCAACAATTTCCAAACTTAAAACTTAACATTTTAACTTTTTCTATAAGTTCAGAATAGCTTAATTAATTTATAAAAATTGCTTATTAGCTTAAAAAGTCCTTTTTACACTTAATGGGCCTTAACGAGTCTTAACTAAGGCCCATTAACGTTTTGAGATCCATTGGGCTTACAAAAGGTTTGGGCCTGGCTTTGGGCACATTTTAATGTTCTAAAAATGTTAGAGTAGAGCTTATAGGACCAGCTTATCAAATAAGCTTAAAAACAGCTTATCGGGCTTCCAAGCCCAATCGTTATTTAGTTAAGGTTTTCAAACAGTTTTTGGTCGATCAAAAGGGGTCGAGCATAAGGTCTAAACAAGTTTATATGGTCGAATAAAATATGTTCCCTAGTTGTTTGTCAGGTTTTTAATAAGGTCGAACTATAAAATATATATGTTATGTGTTTAGATTTCGAAATAACGAGGCCAAGTAAATGACCAAAATCAATTCTGAAAACAGTTTGGAGACTTAGAAATATTCTAAGTCTTTTTAGTAAAATCGTATAGGTCCAAACTATCTTAGGAACGTGTGATTTTTATTAAGTAAACGTGATTATCAAGTTCAAAACTTTGTGTAACTTGTTTGTTAGCATATTAAATATATAGGAGGTCAAATAAAAAGTGTAGGTCGAGTTCATTATTTTAGAGTTATATATAGTAAGTGTTTGTGCAAAAATCGTGTTAACAAATAGCTAAAAATAGAAAGGTGATACAAGGTTTTTACCTCACCTCAAATGGTGGAGAAAACACGACATGGTGACTAGTAATGGAATGAAGGTTGGTGCTACTCGATTAGCAGCTCATCAAGGAAACGAGACCCAAAACAACTCCATAGTTTCCAGCTTTCGAACCCGTCGTGTAGCTTCACCGAATCGTTTAAGAACTAGCAAGAAAGTCCCTTGGCACTTCCTTGTTCTCCTTCTCGTTCCACAGAAATCAAAATAAAGTGAAAGGTTTGATGTGTTTGTGTGTAAGTGAACTGTTGATGCATGGCTTGTTTATATACGATATTGGATGCATGAATGTGAATGATGATAATGTGCAGGAAACATGTGTAAGTCTTGAGTGTGTAAGTATCTATAATATGCATGTCCTTGGATTAGGGAGAGTTAGAGGTGGGAGGTTGTGTGTAAGAGTTTACACATGGGTTTCGTAGGTTGTATTTGAGGTAGAAATGAGTGAGGGAGGGTGATGTGTAGGAATGTACAAGTAGTAGTACTTAAGTTGAGTCCAGGTCGTATTTTATAGATAACAGCCACGAATTGCATTTTTGGTTTAAAATCTCACGAGTCTAGACGTAAAACATTATTTCGGACAACTTTTGTGCTTTACACTTTTCCTAGTTCGGACCAGAAGAGCCTTAAAATTAGGATTTAAATTCGTTACAGAAAGTTGGTGGTTTATTAGAATTTATACGAAGTGTCATTACTATTTGTGTTAATTTGAGATGAAACGTGTAAGGTGCCTTAACTTGATCAATATTCTAGTATAGTAATTATATTTAAAAGTTGATAACAATTGTCTTCCATGGTTCTTAGAAGCATGGAAACTAGAGTTGTGAAATAAAAGGGATACGTCGTGTGTAAAAGTTATAATCAACTGAGCTAAAGCAAAAATGTATTTGTGAATTGTAAATATAATAGTCAGAGGTGTGCTTGGGATGTGGAGCTTGGTGAGCTTGTTCAAAGTATCTTGTCGAGGTCCAAAAATATTAGTGAGCAATCTCGGGAATTTTCGTAGGCTCCGGAATTATATAAATTGTGTACGGTAATTAAATGAAACGTATAATTTTAATTATAAATGTTTTAAATATATATTCGCGATATTTATAGATTATCGAGGTTGTGTGTAAGCATCGTTCCTAGGTAAATGGTCAATCACAAATGTCGTAGTGGTTCACATAATATGTCATGCATAAAAAAAAATTGTTCTCCGTAAAAAATGGTATTTAATTCATGTAATATCATTTTATTCAAATATTGATATTTACTAATCCTATGGGAAAATTACGGGATGTTACAATTAACGATGTTAAAGTTGACTAAAGGTAAGTCCACTAAAACATGGGTGTTTATTAGTTGGAAAAATTGAGGTGAGGACATGCATAAATAATTATTGACTCAAGTTTCTATATGAATAGCAATGCACCCTTGGACCAACCTTTTGCTATTGCTATTAGAAAACTTCTTTACTAATATGAGATTAACAATAAGGTATGTGTTTTACCAATATTTGACCACTAATAACCAATTGTTCTTTCTGTCCAGAGCTTATTAGTTTAAGTGCTAATTTGCGTATAGTGCTTTTTTAAGTAGATAAGTAGTTCGAGTGTTTGCAACTTTCATGTTTCATTCTTATGCATTTTCGTTCAGTCATAATTTGTTTTGAAAATGGGACTTAAATTGCTAAAGCATGGCCATTCTTACCTGTTACTGCTGCAGCACAGGGAACAGCAACGCGTAGCCGTTATCACGCCGTAGTTTCGGGTCCTGCCAGACAAACGCGTGCCAAACGAGGTATGCTATGGTTTTCGCTATTTTTAGGTTTCGGGTGGTGTTTCTGGTCAGTTCACTCGCTCGGTCACATGCTTGCCTTATCTTTTTTTTCCCTTACCATCGTCTATTATGTGTTTGGTTAAGAGCTAATTTATAATCTTAATAGACTAATAACTTGGCCTTTTTATTGTTCGTTTCTTCCAAATCAACACTAAATGACAAGAAAACCTTCAATAGTTTTGTGAGTTATATAGATTAAGATATTAGATGTACCAACAGTTTAGTCATCAATGATCCAAAAAAGGCACTTTCCTAAGTTCATGCTTATCATAATTTCATTCATTTTTTCAAATAAAACCATCTGATCTGCCAACTCCTGATATGAAAACTTTTGTGTCTCATGGAGATATATAAAACAAATCTTTCCCTTATAAACTCATAATACTTCTCATTTTAGGATGTCTGAAATCATTTGTCATGGCGTTTTCTTTGTCGACAAATCGCAGTTAAAATCACATATATGCCCATGCTAATGATCTGAACATTTATAGATGGTCTCAAAGACTATTATATTTATACATGTCGTAATAAATTATTATTTGTAATCAATGTACTCTCTAAATCAACTTTTCTGTTGTATCTGATAGAGGAAAGACTACATGAAACTGAGACATATGACACAATAAATGTAGCTATACCAGAAGACGAACCACCAAATTCACCACCAACATGCGAACCATGGCAAGCATCGACCCATGTGACTGAAAAATACAACAAAAGCCTGCACGAATCGGTTACGAAGGCTGAAGGGACAACAACCTCTGCTCGGAGACAACTGCTAATGGACAACATAGAAGGGCAACCAAGTGCAAATGCAAAAAGGCCAAAGCAAGAATAATGAAACCGGTGCACCTGTTTCTGTATTAACTTATCTATATATAGAACAATTTTCCTGCAAACAACTCCCATCTGCAAGTGTATTACTTGATATGTACTAATTGGTTCCGAAAAAAACAGGCCCGCCCGCAACGCGGCGGCCGCCGCCATTCTAGTAACTAATAAAATAGAGTGTTTTGGGGCCCCAAAGTACCGACAAAGTCCGTTTACAACGACGTTCTCCTCATTCCAAGCTTCAATTTGACTGGTCATGGGCCTGAAACGGAGCCCGCATCAGGAATCCATTTGTTTGTGTCTAAGTTGCCATTGGATCATGTAAACTTCATAATCTTATGTTGTTAGTTGTTACGGATGCAACCAGTTGTACATTGTTGCCCTCTTCTCTTATGTTGCAGGTTGCCTCAACTAATGTTAAATGCCTCAACTAATTGAAATATTTTGCTCAAAATGGTATAGTTGATCCAAACGGAATCAAATGTTTATTGATTTTCAGTTACAATGACTCATTTTAGCTGGCACAACTTGTGTATTAGAAGGTATCACCATAAGCTTGTGGCAGTTTTTTACCATTCCCAGAATTCTTTAGACAATTTTCGCAGTAGCTAATGTTTATCCAGGTGGTGAGCTTTAGATTGTCTCACGTAACGAAATTTGTTCAAGGGTGTCATGGCTCAATTTTTTTCTGTATTAATGAGTGATTTGTGTCAAAAGCGGATAACCCAGGTGCTTCGTTTTTGTTCATCTTATTGGTTGTTACATAACTTTCACACAACTAATGAATGACAATCACAATGCCTTCTTCAAGACAGAAAACATCTATAGCAAAAATATGGATGTTGGTGAACACATACTCCGTATAAGTAAATTTAGGAGGCATGTTGTGTACCATCCAAAACCAAAAATGTTGAGTTTCTTCGGTTCCTACTCTCAATTGGGCAAATATGCATTCCCATTCACCTATGCCTACGTCTATAATTATATATCACATAAAATATTTTGGTTTGGTGTCATGGCTTGCTATGAGAGATTGTAAGATGGTTAACATGTTAAAACACCTCAAGTAACATCTATGCCAGTCTCGTGCGTGCACGGGGATCTAAAGCTAGTACCACATAAATAATGAAACATATATCCTGCAATGAAACACAAATTTTACGAAGTTGAAGTTGTTCTATAGTGCCGCACCAACGAACGGCTCCGATGATACTTGTGTCCATTTTGTTTAACGGACACTGATTTTATGCGTACATGAAATATCATTTTAATCATTTAACGCATGTATGAGAAGAAAGAATTCGGAGAACACAAGGAAGAAGGATGGCATCTGCATATACACATCGACTAGCACAATTAGGATTAAATATCATAACACTTTTACAGTAACTATTTTACACAATAATTGTGCTATGTACTTGCAAATTAGATAATGATATACGAGTATTAACTAGTTACTGGTCAGTGATGAATTTTAATACCTTGTACAACAAACTGGTCAAAATACAAGATCTTTTTTGGTTCCTTTAAAATCCACCCTTTCGTGAAGATTGGCATGACCATTTCAAGTTCATCTGCACTAAGTATGGTTCATAAGACCTCCCAAATTTTAGTGATGAACAACTTTTGCCAACTCGGCCATCTCTGTTTCGAAATCCAAGATACATTCATCATCCAACAAGCTTTTCTCACGTAATTTTTCATTCTCATTTTGGACTTCTTTCCTCAGTTTTTCTTCATCATCAAGTCTCATCCTAAATTCCTCAATCTCATTCTCAAGTCTCTTCCTTGCTTCTTGCTCATTTTGAACGCTCTTCCTGAGTTCTTCGTTCTCACATTGAGCTCTTGTCCTAAGTTGTTCCTCTTCTTGAATTTTCTTCCTGAAATCTTCATTCTCATGTTGGACTATTTTCCTCAAATCTTCAACATCATGAACCCTCTTCTTGAGTTCTTCAATATCGTGTTGAGCTATCTTCCCTAGTTCTTCCTCGTTATGAACTCTCTTGATGAGTTCTTCATACTGGAATTGAACTCTTTTTCTCAATTCCTCCTCATCCTGAAGTCTCTTCGTGAGTTCTTCAATCTTTTGTTGAGCTCTCTTTTTTAATTCTTCCTCGTCTTGAATGTTCTTCATGAATTCTTCATTCTCGTATTGAATTATTTTCTTCAGTTCTTCCTCATCATGAACCCTCCTCTTCCACAGTTCTTCATTATCATCTTGAAGTTTCTTCATAACTTTCTTTTCCTTTCTTTCCTCCTCTATAATCCCCTTCAATTCAGTAACCTCCCTTCTTAGATTATCAATCACCTTTGATTCCTCATCCTAGCAAACACACAAGCCACAATCAGCATGTAAGAATCTAGCCATGTAGAAATGGATGAGCGATGTAATGAGTCAAAAGTGATGGATCAGAAATTTAGAAGGTTTGATATTTTGGACCAAGTTATTTCTTGATAACAGATTGATTGCTCATGTTATAAGTTTAATTATATCGTACTGAAAGACATTTGATTAGCTAAAAGATTCTGGGAAAACTGTCAAATCAATAGAAGCCTTGAATCACCATTGAATCATCACTATCCCTTTTTGAAGAAAGAAAATCTGGATAGTTAACATGACATCTCATTAAAACAATTGTCACACAATTTCAACCCATACTAGTGAAAATGATCGGATTTGGTTTTATAATTTGTTAATAAGCCGCCAAACATGTAGATCTAATCTATTTGGACAGAACACAAAATGTACACATTTTGACTCATCGCACAACTGTCCCATCCACCCATTGTGCCACCTATATTCACTTTCAAGAATAAAAAATTATGAGTTCAATTAAAGGATTAGGCTAGTAGATATCTATGTATACACCCTGATACAACATATGCATATCAGTATTTAATCTTTAAACTTGGATCAGCGAACATGAAAAAAAAACAAGCCCGTATTCAAAGTATAAGACACACATGAGTTGAAGTGCACCAATATAAAAAGACATTGAGAAAGGAATAAACAGAGCAAAATAATTAACTTACATCACTTAATACAAAAATCATGGATTGATCTTGCAATGTTGGTTCTTCTTCCCTTTGCACTCTAACCATTCTGGTAACTGTTTCGCTCCCTACTTCAATTGGCTGCTCAATCGTTCCAGGTGCAGTTCTTACATAGGATTCCTTTTAGAAGTTAAAAAACGATCATTAGAAAATTCAGATACATGTGTCATTATGGGTGTAGGAGGGTGAGGTAACTAACTTGTGCGATTGCCCTGACAATATTAATTTCCATCTCCACTGATGTTGGTTGAAGCTTCCATACTATCTGAAATATAATGAGCCATAAGTGCACATTACGTAGATAATACAACAATACTTAATCCTGTATGAAACGAGGTATGGGGGAGGTGGAATGTGGAATGTAGACCGATCATACCCCTACTTTAGGGTAAACCCGAGAGTAGGGAGACCGCTTCCAAGAAGACCTCCGGAAAGTGTAAATGCAACGGTGAATGTGCTCAAGAAAGTGTGAATGTGTGATCATGTAGAGATGCATGAAAAGAACTATGAAAGCATATAAAGCATAGCAAGCAAACAAGGGGCGCATACAAGCATTGGGGACATAGATGAATGAATAAAAGCATACGAGAAGGGGGACATAAAAGCATAAATGCATACGGGAATGGGTACCATTAAAAAAATAATAATAATAAAAATCAATGAAGATCGAAAATAATGCTAAGGGCTCTAAACATAAGTGCCAAGGCAAATATGTACATCGGAGGAATTAAAAAAAAAAAAAAAAAAAAAAAAAACACACACACACACACAAACATTTAGGAAGTCTAAAGGCTACAAGCTAAGACTCCTAAAACACGAGGAAAAATCGTCAACAAAGCTCAACGCAAGACAAAAATGAAACAAGTATTAAAAGTCGCCTATAGACCTATAGATCCTAGATTCCTAGATGCCAAACTAGCTCAAAACAGAAGTCGGCTTCAACCATAATCGCCTATTCTGTTTCTAGCTCTCCACGAGTTCCTATCATAGGTGATGTCCTCGGTCAAGAGAAGCTCCTTCATGTCATGCTTCAGTATGTGGTCTCCTCCTAACATGTCCAAACCATTTCAACCGTCCTTCCCTCGTCTTGATGATTATAGTAGCTACTTCAAGTTCCCCTCTAAAAACTCAATTCGGGACCATGTCTAACAAGGTTTTACCATAGGCCCCGGCCTAAAATGACTCCAACTCTGTTTCTCGCGGTCCTAGCTGCCGAGTACCAAAGCCTGTAGCCGTTTCCCGTACTAGACCCTTCCGTTTAGTCTCTTGGAAACACGTTATGTCCACTTTATGCCTCTTCAAGACATCAACAAGCTCAAAGAGCTTTCCAGTCAAAGACCCTACATTCCAGCTACCCACTTTAATCCTACGAGTAGCCGCTAATCTACCATTTCCCCCGGTCACCTTAGTCCCACACACCCCAACAACAAACCAAAAAAAATAATAATAATAAAAAAAATAATAATAATAAAATAATAAAAAGGACAAAAAACAGACACATACCTGAGTATGTTCTAGTTGCTCAAATTTCATAGTCTGGTACTGCCTACTGCTTTCCCATCGGCATACACGAGGAAATGTGGATGTACCATCCAGTAATTTAGGCCTTCCAGTAATGATATGCTCATAATACCATATCTGTGTACAATAAGATACACACTTAGATAACCGAGTGCTTGAATAAACACCATCAAGGCACCAACTAAACAAAACTTACTTCAAGTTATAACATTTTCATATTCCTTGACTATAAAATTGAAAAATTGTTTATAGCTCAGGTCTCAAGAAGCCAAATGAGCCAAACCCACCAAGCTTACATAGCCTTACAAAAGCCACATAATGTATCCAATTACAAAATTCGACAATTTACATGTTCTGCTTTAATTGGTAACTAATGATCAGTTAAACAGGTGATTCTGATGGTCTTCCATGAATATTATTTTTATCATTGTTTAGGCTTTTAAGGGTCATAATGGAATGTGTTGATTGGCATCACTTTGATACTGTGTGAAGTCAAATGATTAAACTTTTTGTACCGACAGAGTATGATTGTAGTGGAATAGTATACTTGTAACCGCATATAAGTTTGTAAAAAAACTCAATAGAACATAATAAATACAATCAATAACAAACCAAGCCAATATTGCAGCAAAAAGGTGATTTTGGAGTTTGAACACAAGTTGCCAAGTGAAAGGATTCCTTATGCATTGGCATCTCCATATTTTGTGTTCAAACCGAGTCATTGTTATAAACGTGATTAATTTAACTTGAGAATAGCCATGGTTTTGCAGTACTTTTGAAAGTTACGTAAATGGTTCAAAAAGTGAATCAATCAATTAAAAGAGACTTGAGCAAGTAAAAAGAAACTTACTTGAAGAAGAATTAGACATCCACCAATCTTATTTATTTTTTCAACTTTTCTTTTGGTCAGCCAGTCATGAAGATATTGAAGAACAGCTGCACCCCAAGCGAAACAACTCACATTATTCAAGTCTTGAAGAAAAGAAAGATATCTTGAATCCACCTTCCCGTTTTCACTTGGGAAAAGTAACGTTCCAAAACAATATAATAAAAACACCCTAACAAAAGATTCATCGTCCTTCTCACCGATAGACTCAAGTCTATCCTTAAGTGATTCAACACTAATATATCTATTCGAAACAGAAGCATCAAAACTTTTCTCTAGGCTTGTTAGCGGTGCATCTTCCTCTAGGACCACGGGTTCACCAATAACACGTAGTCCTAAAATCAAAGCAACATCTAAAAGGGTTATTGAAATTTCTCCAACTGGAAATACAAACGCTTGTTTCTCAATACTCCATGTGTCCATCAACTCGATCAATTGGGACCTCCTCAGGACGTGTTGGGGAATTTGTAACAAATAGCCAAATCCCGCTCTTTTAATGGAGGTCCTTTGGCTTTCGGTCAATTTATTCACTTGATTTAAAAATGAAGGCAGCGAAAATTTTGTAGTGAAAGCCTGGATTAGAAACATGTCTGTAAGGTTAATAGTGCAGCTAATATTCCTTACTTGACATAGTAGTAATGCAAAAACAAATCAACAAAAAAGGAGCAGCTATGTGTTAAGACACTCAATTATTTTGCAACACAATTTTAACATCTAACATAACTACCGCAACAATGAGCCATATATAGAGAATAACATTAATAGTGGGCGTTTGGGATTGCTTATCGCTTCGCCTTATGCTTGTAAGCAAATTAGAAAAGTATTTCGGGAATTGTTTTTGGATTTGCTTATTCTGTAAAAAAGCAAAAGTAACATGGTTACTCATGCGGTCGGCTACATTGAAGCGAGTAATCGGCGTGGGCAGGCAGTACTCGATATGGAATAAGTAAATTTCAAAACTAAAAGTGTGATATCATAAGACCTTTGAATTGTTCATTGGACAACTGTTTAAATACTTCAGACCTGAGCTTTGACCAGTTTTAATTTAAATATGCTTAACAATAAGCAGATAAGAAAGCAGTTTGTGAAAACGCAAAACTAGTTCTGCTTAACAATAAGCAGCAAAAATAAGCAATCCCAAACAGCTTATTTTGAGTCCAATTAAACATATTATCAAGAAATGGTCAAGTCCTATATATCAAAATCAGTAACAATTAGGGTTTTCATCATGACAATTATATAACCTAAAACTATAATTAAGATAAGATAACAAAATATAAGGAAAGAAGATGAGAAATTTATAACACAATAAACTACAAAGTGGTAACAAATCAAGAGTTAGATAAAGTACCATTATCAGAAATATGTTTGTTGTTGTTTTTTCATATCAGCAGGAAAAGAAACAGATTTTGTATCTGTGATTTGTTGGTCTTCCTCAACACTTTTTTGGCAAAGAATAAGATAAAAAGTATAAACTGGATAAGCTATCTGTGATTTGGTCAAGGAAAGTCGCTTGGTTTTGGTTATGTCATCATAAATTCATAATAATGAATGTGCACACCAGAAGCTTTTAATATAGCACTTTTTTTTTGGCAAAGGTTATGTGAAGCTTACAAGGCAAGTTTAAACTTAAAGGCGCCACATTTAAATATTTTGCGAATTTTTTTGGCGGCTTACGAGTCACGAGATATTTTTCTTAGTTTTTCAGGTCAGTATGTGTTTAAATTCGGGATAATTATTTTAGGGATAATTCCATATTTACCCAACTTGAAAATCAAAATACCATATTTCCCCAAGACACAAGTTTTTAATGCATAAATACAATGCTTTTAAAGCACATTTTGGGGAAATATGGAATTATGATGTTTAAGTTGGGGAAATATGGAATTGCCCCATTATTTTACTTTGTTATCATATTCTTTTATACGTGTCAAATTAATTTTCTTGCTTTTTGCGTACATAATTTGCATTTTGCGTCACTTGTGTATATATTTTATGATTTTTTTTGTCCAATTTATTAACACTCTTATTACGCGGGAGGGGCAAAAAAGTCGCAAAATATACACAAGTGATGCAAAATGCAAATTATGTACATAAAATAAGCAAAAAAATTAATTAGATACATATAAAGGATAAAGTGACAGAATGAGGTTGATGTGAGATAACGTCTAAAGTAGGATAGTGTAGGAAGCCAATAAATCAATGACATGTGGAATTTGTATTTTTAAGTGAAATGAAATTCGTAAAAGATTAAGAAGGGTAAAACGGGTATTTTAAAACTCCTAAACTCCACTTTATCTAGTAACTACTCCTAAGTTAACATATGTCTCTCTCCAAAATCAAAACCGTCATTCTTCCTCTCTCTCATACCACCGCCTCTTTCATCGTCTCTTTCCTTCGTTCTAAAAGAACTTGTCATAGTGCCAATCATATTCAATCTGATACTGACTTAGGAATCTGGGTTAAAAACATCAAGCCTTACCAGATTCTGGATTTAAAACCCCAATCGTTTCCGGATCTGGGTCAAGATTTAAAACCATATTCGACGACATGAAAGTTGTCCGAAGTTACCATTAATGTATTATTATTGTGTATTTATGTATCAATATTATCTAAGTGTTCGAAATTTTCCAATGGAATGTTGTGCATCATTTTTGAATATCATTATCAGTGAATCAAAAGTTATGAAGTTATTTTCAACAATGATGGCTGATAGTCGCTAGTTTCAAGGTGGTTTTTTTTTTTTTTTTTTTTTTTTTTTTTTTTTTTTTTTAGGTTGGTAGCAAAAGCATATCAATCAATTATTCGTCGTATAGTAATTGATTTATTAATTCGTTCATTCATTTTGAATGAGGGTCCATGTATCGAATTTATAATATCAACTTATTTTGTCATGTATATTCAATCATGTATCAAATCATTATATTTATACATGTATCATGTATCGTATTGTAAAATGTAAATGGCTAAAATAATGCATACCAAAATCCAAATTTTTAACAGTCTTGTATCGTAGTCCATATATGTGTATCGTAGTCCATATTGAAATATTTTATTAATAAAATAGCATGAATATTTGATGGCATTAAATTTGGGTTATTTTGAAAATTCTTTTAATAATTGTTTTGACTATATTGCCCTTATAATTTCAATTAATTAATGAATTACCACTTCATAAATTCTGATATAAAATGACACATGTCACGCTAATAAAGCTTCCTACGCTTCCTACTTTAAGCTGCTATCTCACGATAAACCTCCTCTAAAGTGACAAGTAAGATACATCTATACTACATATAAAGAGTGTATGGTCAAAACTTTAAAAGTGAAATCTTGAAAGTCAAAGGTGAGATAAATGAATAGTGTAATTAATACTCTTATTAAAACACCTCATAACTTAAAAATACAATAATTGATGTGTGGATTGTGGTCTACACAGAAGTTTTACTTCTTAAGGTATCTTGAGAAGCTTACAATCCCCACCAGGCAGTGTACCTGACCGATGTAGTATAGTGAAGTGGCAAGTACTGGGGATTGATCGTTCTCCACAGGGAATAGTATTCGTTAGGATTGAAATTACTCTAACTAGGTCTAGAGGTGAGGGATGATTCTTTTTGTATTTTTATGTTTTATAGAAAGCAGGTAAAATCTCGGGTATTTGGAAGAAGGGCGGAATTAGTTGCTAGTCAAGTAACCCAAATGACTACTAATGCAATAAAAATAAAATGACAATAAAATAAAATGTGAAACTGTATATGGAGAAAACGTGTTTACTTAGATTTCATTACTCCCTAGTTATCTTTTATTGATTGATAAGCTTGTTACAATTGCGTAGGTGACAGGTTGCATTCCTTAATACCATTTGTGGGGCCGTGTACAATCTTCCCCAACTCTATAGGCTTCTATCTCTTCCTATGGCGACACGTTAAGTATCCTTACCATGGCCTCCTTAATAGTCACTTATGCATTAAATACAACCATTAAAAATCGTAGTACACATCCGATTCATGTTTCTTAAGACGTTCAAGCAAGTTATCGGATAGGAGATCAACCAGTTTTCTTAAGCCTAACATCGATTAACAATCACCCAACAACAACTAATAACTAACCATCAATCAATAATCAGTAACTAGGTTTCACTACATCTAAGCAAATACAAATAAACCTAGTCTAGCATGTTAAAAGAAAGACAATCGTAAGATATAATCAAACAACACATAGACATATTGAATGATTGATAGATTACTTATCTTTAATTAAACATGGAAGATACAAGGGTATGAAACCCTTAAAAACTTCTGAAATTCGACCTAGGGTTTGTGTGACAAAGTTCCTCTCCAAAGTTGCACACTAATAAATGAAAAATCAAAAACTATATATAGATTTACAAGGGTGACGGCGTCACCTTTTGATGGTTGACGCCGTCATCTCACCGCGGCTAGGGTTTCTTGTCGCCCAATCCAACTTCTTGACGCCGTCAATCTATAAGGGTTCTGGGCCATCACACTTTAGAGTTACATGTGACGGCCTTCTTCTGGTAAAGGGTGACGCCGTCACGTGTGAATGCCCAAATAGTCTTCTGGCGCGTCAAGTGTAAAAGTAACTTCCACCTCTTGTCACATAGGCTGACACCGTCCCTTAGGAATGGGTGGCGCCGTCAGGTGTAATTTCCAGCTTGGATTCTTGACTTTGTCGTTTTCTTCACTTTTCGCTCCAAAAACGTCCAAAATGCTATGTTTTCCAGAATTCTTCTCAAAAGTACCTAAAATGACAAAAGGAACGACTTAGGGTAATAATTGATCATATTATCACGACTTAAGGCTTAAATGACCCCTTAAAAGCGTAACAAATTTCGCCTCATCAAATACCCTTACACTTTAGATTTGTTTGTCCTCAAGCAAATGGGCTTTTATTCTAATCAAAATACAAGCTAGGGGTCATTTAACATTAATATAAAAGTAATTACAACACATGATCGTTCCACCTTAATCAAAACAAGTACGAAAATTATATACTAGCACCTCACAAATAGTGTTTGGATACTCTCATCTCTCGGGTGTAATAAAACAAAATATAACTAATGGAAATGGAAAAATATCACTCACTACCTGTTATAGCAAATAGATACCATAGGCTTGCGAAAGGATCAAAAACCTCCACCACTTGGCGTAAGCACCTAGGAAAACTATCAAAGATGTCTTTTTAAAGGGTTATAACTTTAGGTGTAGGGATATGGAAAACACGGTTTGTCGTATAAAAGGATATTTTACTGGTGGCAAGTCAATAATCTTAGTTAATTACATGTACAATGTGGCGTTGTTAAGCCAAGACTCGACTCAAATTAGGCTAATAATGAAATAACATAAAGTCAAATGAAAGCAAAAGGAAATGGGATGGTAGTCCGTATGGTTTTTTCTCTTTTTCTTTTTCTATTTTTTTCGTTTTTCTGGATTTTTTTTTTTTTTTTTTTTTTTTTTTTTTTTTTTGCATACTTTCTTGCCCTACCATCCAAAATAATACATCAAAGGGGCTCGGTTCTCCCCTTACACTTGAACTTTTACATACTTTACATGTAACTAATCTAATGACTCGAATTAAAATAATCAAAATACTTGGAGTACTTTAAAATATTAACGCACATATGGGGGTAATAAATGATGTTCTTCCCTATTACTCCATAACAATAGTACTTTACTCATGAGTCCCAATCGTCCCAAAACAATATATACAAGATATGACTCGACTTAGCAACCATGTAATCAATTAATTAACAAAGGGTTTAAACAAATGTTGTAACAATAATGCACTAAAGATGAGTGCATACAAGGAAGGCTAAGGCGATTTGGGTGTACATTTGGGGGTGGATTGTAAACAAATTCTTCCTTTAAGTAAAATGCTTAAAGTTATAAACGAAAAAGATAGGCTCTGAGGGGTGTATTAGGGGTATCGTGTACTAAAAATGAGTACAACGCAAAGGTGTGCGAGAATTACTTGACCAATGAAGTCAATGTAATTACAAAAAGAGACATGCTTAAAAACATGGGTTATCCTATGCCTCTTATCATGTAGTTATTCCAACTACACGAATGTAGTCTTACATGTGGTCTTGGAATGAATCACTAACGCAAGTTCTAGAATCTAAATGCTACCGGTACACACATAAGCATTAAGGCTTTTCCTATCAAATCTAGGGGTGAACCTCACATATTTGGGGTGAAAATTTTTGAGTGGTACGGTTTATTTGTGCTAGTCATATAACTCCTATCCATGAGACGCTTATTAAGACTGAAGTTTCACTCCTACATGTCGCAAAAAAATTTAAATTTGGTGCTAAAATTACCCTAACAAGTGTTTATCTCAGTTTTATTACACATCTACTATCGGACAAGACAAACATCAAGTGCAATTGTAATCTCTAAAGGATCTTCATTTACCCTACCCTTGCACTTAAGCTGAACGTTGTCCCCAATGTTCAATTGAAAGAAAGTAAAAGTAAGGAAAATGAAAGGATGAAACAAATACTCCCCTGATTCATTCGATGTAGATGATGTAGTAACATGGTTAAATCCTCCTCCAAGAAAATGTAAAAACTTCAAGATTAAAGCAGCTTCAAAAGCTTGATTCTCCATGTACATCTTCTTGTCCAATATAACCTGTTAATTAATTGAGAAAATAAACAAGAAAACCTCGTGTAAAATCGGCGGTAAATCTACATAAAATTACATCCTAGAAAGCAAGTAAAGATATAATGCTTGTGGAATGATTGATTGTAGATTCCTGGAGTTTATAAAATACAGATTTTATGAAACTTTACAATTCTGGCAGAAAAACAAAACCTGTAAAATTTCCAGAAAATTATACCTGACGTCGTCAGGTGATGCCTGACGCCATCAGAATTGACCTGACGAAATTCTTTATTTTGTTTCCGGAAAATTTATGGAAAAACCTATGTTCTAATTCCTGGAATCCTAAAAAACAATCATTATGACTCGATACAAGCATTTGACTCAAACAAGTACTAATATGTATGTTTATATCTCATTGTTATCGCTGATGTTCAATCCGTTCTTAAAAACAAATTTAGATTTTCCTTACACTTATCTTTTGCAAAATACCTTTATATGTAATCAAGTCGAAGTTAAAAACAAAATAAAACATTTTCACAAAATGTTTGATACATGAACAATAAGCAATGAAAATAAAACAAACATCCGGAAACAAATAAAATCAAATAGACAAACAAACAAACAAATAAAGCTTGGGTTGCCTCCAAGAAGCGCTTTTCTTTATTAACGAGTCATGTATATAGACTCAAAGTCACGCCCTATTACGTGACTCCATCGTTATCAAAGGTTATATCTTCCTCATTGATTATTTCATTACCATTTTCTTGATAATGCTTAACGCATTGTATGTTTACAGTGAATTCCCTACTCTCGTCATCAAGTAATACAACAGCTCCGGTTTTCGAGGAACTTTTTACAGTGAAAGGTTCATACCACCTAAATTTTAGTTTACCAGGAAATAGCCTCAAACGAGAATTATATAGTAAAACCTTATCTCCTTCTGAGAAATCCTTAGGGATTTTAATCCGTTGGTCGTGCCATCTTTTAGCCCTTTCTTTGTATGTGATGGAGGATTCGTAAGCTTCCAGTCTTAATTCATCAAGTTCCTAGAGTTGCAAGAACCTATTTGTCCATGCAACCTTATAGTCTAAATTGCAAGTCTTAAGTGCCCAATATGCCTTGTGTTCCAGTTCTACTAGAAGGTGGCATGCCTTGCCGTAAACCATACGGAACAGTGTCGTCCCAATAGGTGTCTTATAGGCAGTTCGAAATGCCCACAAAGCTTCGTCAAGCTTAAAGGACCAATCCTTTCGATTTTGATTGATCGTCTTCTCCAATATCCTCTTTATCGCACTGTTGGTGTTTTCCACTTGTACGTTGGTCTGAGGATGGTAAGCGGTGGAGAATCGCGTAACACCCCCATTTTTCACTGATCGCAGCGGATTACGTGTTTGGGGTATTACTTCATAGAATCACAGTTACAGTAATAGAAAACGACTCGAAAAGAGACGTTTTAGAAATTTAGTTATCATTCATTATTATTAGAGTTTCATTTGTAAAAGATATACTTTTACTTTTGATGAGGTCCCAAAAATCTAGGTATTAGGTTATGTTTGAATGATAACCAGGTTGAAAGTCCTCCGAGCTCAGTGCCTCCTTCTGCCATATTGTTGGGATATAAAAGATCAAAGTACTTCTGTATGTCAAAGTACTGCTGCTTGAAGATTAAAGTCAAAGTGCTGCTTGAAGATCAAAGTCAAAGTACTACTGCTAGATGTTTGTTCAAAGTACTTCGAAGAATACAAGGACTTAAGTGCAATATTAGTTAAAGGATTAATGTGTAATATTGTATGAATATTCTAGAATTAGTTAGGGATAATTACTTGTCGTTCAAGTTAGATGATGTAAACCGACTTAAGGTTATCTATAAAAGGAGCCTTAAGAGGTATTAGTCGATATATGTTTTTAGTCGAAGTTCTAAGAGTCTTAGAAGCTTTAAAAAAGTCGATAATAGTTAGGGATTGTTAGTGAATCTGTGTAACAAAGCAGGTTCAAGTTTGGTTTAATATAAAAGTTCTTCTTAAGCTTTGTGTTAGTAGATTCCGCATACTTTACAAGGTCAAACAATGTTTCAATATTAATAGTGTTGAGTTTACTTAATATTATTAAACCTTTACAAGCTACAAAGTAGTTTGGTCAGAGTACATCGATCCAACAAGTGGTATTAGAGCTTGTGTTGGAAACTCTGATTAAGAAGAAAAACCTTTAAACTGATTCTACTACAAACCCTTCAAGATGTCAACAGAGGCTGCACCTGCTCCATCAATCACTGCTGTTAGAATACCTATTGTCAAAAAGGGAGAATATGACTTATGAGCCATGAAGATGAGGCAGTACATTGCCATCACAGACCATGCACTATGGGATGTGATTGTCAATGGTAATATGCAAATTGAAGAACCAGTGGAGATCCCTGGACAACCAACACCACCTAAGCCAACCATACCAGCTGCTACCAAAAGAAATCAAGACAAGGCTCTCAACATACTGCTCTCTGCCATTCCTGATGGGCACTTATTGAAGTTTCATGATGCCAAGGATGCAAAACAACTATGGGCTGCAATTAAGAAAAAGTTTGGAGGTAATGATGCTTCCAAGAAGATGCACAGGAACCTGTTGAAGCAACAATTTGAAACTTTCACTGTTGGTGAAAGAGAAGGTCTTGATTCTGCTTATGAAAGATTCCAAAATCTTCTGAGTCTGCTAGAACTATATGATGCTGAGGCATCAGTTGAAGATGCTAATTTGAAGTTCTTGAGAAGCTTGCCATCAGCATGGCATGTAGTTGCTACTATGATCAGAGGACAACCAGGGTTGGACACAATGGACTTTGATGATCTCTACAACAATCTGAAGGTGTATGAGCATGAGATGAATGGTACTACAGGATCAAGCACACATCAGAAACCCCAAAACATTGCTTTTGTATCTTCTGAAAACAGAAGCAGAACTTCAAATAAAGTTACTGCTTATCCTGTTCAAAGTACTGTGACTGAAACTCAGGTTCCATGTACAGCTATGGTCACTACCACTTCATCACCATCAAACACCCCCACCTCAGATGATGTTCTATGTTCATTCTTTGCTCAACAAGCATCTCTACCTATAACCTATCAAGAGGATGTCTTGCAAATAGATGATGATGCTTTGGAAGAAATTGATATCAGATGGCAAGTTGCCATGCTCACTGCAAGGATCAAGAAGTTTGTGAATAAGACAGGAAGAGGCATCAATTGCAAAGCTAAACAGGGAATAACATTTGATAAGTCCAAAATTGAGTGCTTCAATTGTCAGAGGACCGGTCACTTTGCAAGGGAATGCAAATTTGCAAAGTATCAAGCAAACAAGATGATTGAACAACCCAAGCTTGAAAAAAAAGAGATTCCTATTACTGAACCAAAACCAAAAGCTTTGGTTGCTCAAGAGAATCTGTCAGAGATTGATTGGTCCAATGAATTTGATGATGAACCTGTAACCTATTCAATGGTTGCATTGGAAGACTGGGGCACAACTTTTGATGAAGAGCCTGGATATGCTGCTTTGGAGTCAAGAGATGGTCTAGGAAGCTTTGATTGGAGCATGGAGTTTGAAGAAGATCCTGTTCAGCTTGCTATGGTAGCTACTTCACCAAGTTCATCCACTATCTCTGAGGTATGCTCTAAGTGCAATGATATGTATCAAAAGTTACTTAGTGAATATGTAGCTGAAAGAGATAAATTTCAAAGGGCTAGGTCTGAGATAACTGGCTACCAGTTGACTTTAGAGTCAATGGAGGCCAAAATAATTACACATGAAAACAATGAAGTAGCATGGGCTGAAACATATAAGCAACAAGAGTACCAAGTAAAGTTGAGTGAATGGAAACTAGGATGTAAGGTGTCTGAACTAGAGAAAGTTACTGCTGAGAGAGATAAGTTGTTAGAAAAACTTGTTGTTTGGAATGAATCAGGTCTGTCACATGTTCAATTTGTTGAAAAGCAAAGAACGTCAAACATTAAAACTGGCCTAGGTTATAATAATGATAGCACAGAAGGTATTCCATTTAAAAGCAAGGAACTAAATCTTACAGTAGATACCTCAACTAGTGATGAAGAATTTATAAGTTTGGATGAAAACACTTCTAGTGATGAGGAAACCCCTAGTCCAACACCTCTTGAATATAAGAATGACAAGGGATACAATGCAGTTCCTAATCCCCCAGGTAGCTTTCAACCACCTAGGAAAGATGTCTCTTGTTATGGGGTAGATAACCTAGAGTTTAGGAAAAAGCTTAAAGGTCAATCAAATCCTGAAACTATAGGAGAATCTGTTGAAGCACCTTGATACGTGTCAATTATAGTATAATAATATTCCGAGGAAATACCGGTTAAAGTAATTCCCGGGTCGTTCTTCCCAACGAAAGCTCAAATGGAATATTTGAATTATCAATCGGGAATCGTGTAGTGAAAGTGAGTTGTGAAAGAGTGATATAGTGAAAATAGCAATCAAGGAATTCAAATATTAACAAACAACAATAAAGCATACAAAGAGTACAAGCTAACTATGCACCGAATTGAAAAACGCGAAAACGGTAATGCACACGTAAAAATTAAAGCGTAACGTTTAATGAAAAATGACCCTACGAACTTGGAAATATTTTCTAAAAATTAAAAACTTATAAAAAGAATTTTAGGAAAAAGTAAAATATTTTTTTGACTTTTCTTTTATTTTCTAGAATTTATTTTGTATTTATTGAATTAAAAAGTGAATTAAAAATAAGAAAAATAGAAAATTAAAGTGGAAAATTGAAAATAAAATTCTAAAAATTCTAACTAATTATAAAAGAAATTCTAAAATTTATTTTTGTATTTTTCAGAACCTTTTTGTATTTTTTATTGATTTTTGGAATTTAAAAATGATTTAAAAATTGAAAATAATCAAAAGTAATTATTAAAAATAGTAAAACTATTCAGAAAAATCTGGAAAAATTCCAGAAAATCAAAAATATTAAAAAGAACCTAAAATAAAATTTTGAAGAAAATTTGAAAAGTGGAACTGCTTATTCAAGCAAATCTGCTTATCACAAGTGCTTATTTTTAAGCACTTGTGATAAAATCTTTATGAAACTAAAAACTCAGACCACAAAGGTTATAAAAACCTCAAATGTAACAGATTTTGATGATAAGCAAGCACAGATTCACACAAAAGCTTAGAAATGAAGCAATAAGCTATAGAATAAGCTCAATAAGCTAGACAGAAGTTGTATAAGCAAACACAGAAGCTCAGAAACAATACACTAAGCTCAAATAATTCAAATGTGTCACAATTAACAAGCTGGTACACAGAAACAAGCTCAAATCTAGTTAAGCAGACCTAAGAAGCTAATTCAGAATTCAGCTAAGGAAAGAACTATAAGGCCTAAATAAGCTGCTGAGATAAACCAATATAGAGAAACCAAATGTGAGTTCCACTACTATACCAACTAGTGAACTCAGAACAACCAAGATTGATGAGATCCAAATACTTATGCCTACTGAATCAATCCTTGAAATCTGATTCTCAACAATGGTGCAGGGGAGATATGAGCTCACTCAGTCAACTTTGAGCAGTGAATCAGATAAGCTAGTAAGTACCAAAAGTAGATTTCCTTGTTGAAACTGAATTATAAGCTACCCGTTATCACAAATCCACAATAACTAACTATATAAGCTAACTAAAGAAGCCTACAAACTCAAATGATTTTCACGCCACAAACTGAATGTAGAAACAGTTGTCTAATGAGAATGCACATAAACTTGATTAAATCCAATTTAGACTACTAGATTCTACCCCTAAATGTTTTATTAAGATGAAATTAAGCTGAATTATACTAAATGAAAACTGATATGTAATTACGCTAACTAGTTTAACCACTGATTTCAATTTAAGCTAACAGTTAATGAAATGAAATCTAAATAATGACTAATTAAGTAGTGAGCTACTGTTTTATTGCTAAATCTAAGTTAAATTTACCTAAAGTGAACTAAGAGTGCAGTTTAAACCACAATTACACCACCCTAGATCAGCTAAATTAACTGATCCAAACACCCTTTATTTATGCAATATTACTGCAACTGCTATGAAACTATGATTTACACTTCAAATAATCAAAACCACAGATCAAATGAACTACTAAGATCAAGACATGAGCAAATTCAACAACCAGTTACAATCAGATCCTACACAAACTCAGCTCAGTAATCCACACAAATGACCAATACTCAAATCTTAAGATATCAAATTCACTTATCAGTCAGAGCAAATACTATAGCAATGTAATCCAATGAAACAGTACTCACTCTATCAATTACTCAACAACAGCATTAACCTCAAATCAACACAAAGCTCAGGTCTATTCTAACTCAGATTATCAGACAATCAAATTTCAATTATAAGGCAAACACAAAACATCTAACTATCAATCTAAACACAAATCAAATCTAACAGTTATATTATCAATCTACAAATATCTATGAAAAACCACTTCAAAACTCAAATAGAAATTACTCTACACAAATTTTCAATGAAACAGTGATTAAATCAAGTGAACTAAAAAATAAGGACAAAAGTATACCAATCTCTTTTCCCTTAGCTAAACAAAGGGAAATTCACTAAGCGAGCCTATCTCTAGGATAGGCTGAGTTCATCTCCTTCTGTCTCAGCTTATCCAATAACTCCACAGCTTCTATATTACTTTCCCCTTGATTTAGATCCAATGACTCAATACATTCCACTAATAAGCTAAGAAGCTTAAATGGAACTTTCAAAAGAAAAATAAGCTCATTGTAAGCTTATACTAATATTTTTTATATTTTTTTATTTTTATATTTTTTATTTTGTTTTGTGTAAATGAAAATAACATCTGAGATAAGAGTAGTAGGTTGAAATAAGACTAAGCTAAATTAAAACAAGTAATAAGCTGATATGGTAAACTCAATAAGTTGAAATTAAGTGATTATGAGCTAGTAATAAGCTAACTAGAAAACATAATAAGCAATAATAAATTGAAATATAAGCTGAGACAAATGGAAATTAACTAGAAATTTTTATTGAAACTGAAAGAAATTACAATTACTAAACTAATTACACGTCTGAATGAAATTTGACAGCATAACTCTACACTAAATATTACACGAAATGAACTAAAATTTAACACCTATTTATAGCGAGTGAGGGTGAGGAGCTCACGGATTGCCAGGTTGGCAATCCGTGTGAGTTGTGTTTCTTTGAGGCCTCTGAACACCCTTGATCTTCTACCAATCATTGCTAGACCAATTACAACCCTTCGATCAAAATAAGTGACGCGTCTCATCAAATCAAATTGTGCCACGTTGCCCATTTGTGTGCTTCTTGGATTCACTGACACTCTCTGACACACTGACCTCCTTCTAGAAACCCTTGGAGATTACTTAATTGCCCTTAATCTCAGTTAATTTGATTGATTGGATAAGTGAATAGTAACTAGGGTTCATGTGAGGGTAACTGGGGGTGAAATTGGGGGAAATGAGAGCGTTTGGTGTGTTTGTTTAGTTATTTATTTATTTTATGCTTTGACCTGTTGACCGAAGTTAGTGGGTGGGCTCGGGTCAGACTTTGGTGATGGGCTTGGGGTTTAGTTAGGATTGGGCTGATGAACTAATCTTTGGACCAGGCTAGTAACTTGGACTTGGGCAGAATTTAGCAACAAAATTACAAGGACCATTTTTGTACACTTTGAAATTTTAAGGGCACAAAATGTCATCTTCTCAATAATAACTTCCAAGGACTAATCTTGCCAATCTTGAAAATAAGAAGGACTGAAATGGACTTTTGAATCCCAACTCTGACTTTTCGACCGTCTTTCACTCTCGTGCCCGTTTTTGTCGTTTTAAGTTTGATTTTGTCTGTTTCTCGAAATATCCGTACCTGCACATCACAATCATAAAAACACATGTTTTCTTGGCATTTGTTAGCTCAGATAAGTCGTTTTGGATCAGTATTTGGCCATAAAATGGTGAGTAAATAAGCACTCACCAAAATCCCCCCGACTAAAGTATTGCCGTGTCCTCACGCAATGTGATCAATTCACGCTCTTAGGATAAATAATTTCGATACTCTTTTTACTAACTTTGAAAAGTAGCAAGGCGGTTCAAAAGAGATTACAAAATCATTTAATCCTGAAAAACGCTCCGTTTTCCAAAATTTTCCTATTATTCCTTTATTCCACTTATTCTTACTATTTTTTGGATTTTTCCATAATTCACAATTGTGACGGTTTATTGAACTTTCATTATCTTGCAATAATTATTAGGGTCAACGAGTAGAAACACTTCTTTTAAGAAGCGACCATACGGTTAAAATTCGTCATCCTTGATTTTTCACGAGTCCCCAGACTAAGCGTACAAACGAGATCACAGCTTATCTACAAATTAGATGCTAATACTACTCATAACAGTTACTTGTGGAAACTCCTTACTCCCATTTCCTAGGTTTTGTATCTCAATATTTTATTTTGTTGAGAAATGAATTGCTTCATATTTTCTCGTTTCGATAACTTTTTAGTCCGATAGTGATACCTAAGTTAAAACGATAAGTAGTTATTCATTTTCTCTTAAGAACCACTGCAATAGAAATTCGGTCCATTTCAAGGAATTAGGGGTACATACAATATCAAGGATATAAGTTGCGGAGTACGATCACGTGCACCTCATGTGACTGATTACTAATCACTTATCACATGCACCTCACGCGCTAACAACTTATTGATACATACATAACTCTTTATTCAACAATACTACAACTTCATATTTTTCATTTCTCACTTTTTTCATACTTTTCTCATATTTTTCACTTTTTTTTTTCTTTGATTTTTCTCATAATACAACGGAAGCTTATCGGGTAGCTCCAAAACCACATGCATAATCAACTTTTGACTTTTGATTTTTTTACTTTTGGCTCTTATTTTTGGTGTTCCTTGATATGTACCCAATTTCTAAAGCAAAAATTCTCTTAAGAAAACAAAGAATTAAATATTATTCAAACCGAAATACCACTAATTAACCTAGAACATCTATTTATATATTGGTGACGTATCTGATGGGAGTAAAAAGCCACAAGTACCTCTCATGAGCTCTAAAGAGAACCACTACTCCACGTTTAGCATCTAACTTCTAAATAAACTCTATCATTTCTCGCTCTTCGCAATTTAAGATTCCAAATAATGAAACCAGCGAATACTTAGCCGATAATCAGCCACGCATATATAAAGTCAGATACGGAAACTTGCAAATTCTAGAAGAAGAATTCGCGTTTTCTAGCTCCTGATGTAAAAGACTAGCGAAAGCTTTTAAGCTGCGCATGTATAAAGTCAAGTACGGGAACTTGCAGATTCTTAAGAAAGAATTCGCATTTTATAGCTCCTTGTGTACAAAACTAGCACAAGCTTATATGATCATCATTGGTTAAGGGAACAAGCTAGGGCTCAACACGCCCGGTCAAGTCAAAATATTTATTCCTACTCTCGCCAGCAAGAAAGTCAACAAGGTGTCAAAACACTTATTCAAACTTTATTATATTTTTGTACAACTTTTTTAACTTTTTCACATTTTTTTTTTCTTTTTCTCATTGCTTTTTCATCAAAATTTTTGAAATTTTTCTCATTTTTTTTTTCAATTTTTTTATTTTTTGGTGGAAAAACGGAGTTGCAAGAGTACACGACTTTGTGAAAAATGCTAGGTCAAAATCGAATCGAAGATTCACCCTCCCCCCGACTAAAACGAAACATTGTCCTCAATGTTTGATGGGTTAAGGCAATCCTAACAATAATCTAGGCCGTTTATTAATTATGCCAAAGAAAACGTTAGTCGATAAGATTTAACGGATATAGGATTTCCAAAAGCATCGATGAATGAGACTCCAAGTGAAAAGATAACGAGCACGAGAGTCATCATAAATCATGGACAATCCTGAATAAACATCACAAACAACCACGAAACACAAGAGTAGAAGAGGCACCCCCTCCTCACGTTAGGTGTTAGAAAATAGAAAATAAGAAGATGAAATTGGATAAGCATGGGTTGCCACCCACGAAGCGCTTGTTTTTGTTCACCGAGTCACATGAGCTTGACTCGATCCCCGAATTCAATTGTCCTTGGGGAAAGTTTGGAGATCCGGGACTACCATAGTCGGTACATCCCCTCCAAAGTAGTGTTTCAAACGGTGACCATTCACCTTAAAATTGGGACCATCGAGTTGAGCTAACTCAATAGTACCATAAGGGAAAACTTGGGTTATTGTGAATGGTCCTGACCAACGGGTTTTAAGCTTACCCGAGAAAATCTTCAAACGAGAGTTGAAAAGAAGCACTTGATCACCAACGTTGAAAACGCGGTCCTTGATCTTGGCATCATGAATTCTTTTTGTCTTCTCTTTGTAAATCAAAGAATTCTCGTAAGCTTGATCACGGAGTTCTACTAACTCATTCAATTGAATTTTTCTGTGATCACCCGCGGTTTTCAAGTCAAAGTTGGCATGTTTTAAGGCCCAGTAGGCCTTGTGCTCTAGTTCAATGGGCAAATGACAAGCTTTCCCGTAAACCAGCTTATATGGTGTACACCCAATTGGGGTCTTGTAAGCGGTCCGGAAAGCCCATAATGCATCCTCTAATTTGTCGGCCCAAGAGGCACGATGTTCACCTACGGTCCTTTCAAGTATACGTTTTAAACCACGATTGGAGACCTCAACTTGACCACTCGTTTGTGGATGATAAGCCGTGGAAAGACGATGTGTGACACCATATTTAAGCATAACTTTCGCAAATTGATCATTGCAAAAATGGGTCCCACGATCGCTTATGATGGCTCGAGGTGCACCAAATCGGGCAAAGAGACTTTTCAAAAACTTAACAACCACTCGGGCGTCATTGGTGGGGAGCGCTTTCGCTTCAACCCATTTTGATAAGTAATCGACAGCCACGAGGATATACTTGTTACCCCTAGACGACGGGAATGGCCCCATGAAATCAATGCCCCAAACGTCGAAGATCTCACAAACTTGAATCGCATTTTGCGGCATTTCATCTTTTTGAGAGATTTTCCCTTGACGTTGGCATGAATCACATGTTTTCACCAATTCATGGGCATCCCGATATATCGTCGGCCAATAAAAGCCGGAATCGAAAACCTTCTTAGCGGTGAAATTGGCACCATGGTGTCCCCCCGTGGGTCCACTATGACATGCCTTAAGTATTTCAACGGCATCCGTACCGTGAACACACCGCCGGATCACTTGATCCGCACAGACTTTGAACAAGTAGGGGTCGTCCCAAAAATAATGTTGTACATCTTTAAAGAATTTCTTCTTTTGCTGGGACGACATCCCTTGTCTAATGAAATTCCCCGCATGGTAATTCGCAAAATCGGCAAACCATGGGGTACTTTGGTCTATTTTGGTCACACTCCCAAGTGTCTCAAGAGGAAAAACATCGTTAATTTCCTTTTTCTCGAGAACACTTTGATGGGGATTCTCAAGTCTAGAAAGGTGATCGGCAGCAAGATTCTCAGCTCCTTTCTTGTCTCGAATTTCAACTTTGAATTCTTGAAGAAGGAGAATCCACCGCATTAAACGTGGCTTTGCATCTTGTTTAGCCATTAAGTACTTTAGGGCTGAGTGATCCGTATACACTATGCATTTTTTAAGTAGCAAATAAGACCTAAATTTCTCAAAAGCATAGACGACCGCCAACATCTCTTTTTCGGTGGTTGTGTAGTGATGTTGGGCGTCATTCATGGTCTTGCTTGCATAGTGTATAGGCTGAAAATATTTGTTTTTGCGTTGCCCCAGAACTGCACCAATGGCATAATCGCTAGCATCGCACATTAGCTCGAAGGGCAAGTCCCAGTCGGGGGCAATTAAGACGGGAGCCTCCGTTAACTTCTTTTTAAGAACATTAAATGCTTCGACGCATTCATTTGAGAAGATAAACGGAGCGTCTTTTTCTAAAAGGTGGGTCAGAGGCCGGGCTATTTTGGAAAAATCTTGAATAAAACGTCGGTAAAAGCCGGCATGACCAAGGAAACTTCGAATTCCTTTGACGGTAGTCGGGTGTGGTAATTTAGCAATAACATCGACTTTTGCCCGATCCACCTCAATCCCAGATTTGGATATCTTATGGCCGAGGACTATTCCCTCTTTAACCATGAAGTGGCACTTTTCCCAATTTAGAACTAAATTAGTGTTTTCACACCGAACTAGCATACTTTCTAAATGGGAAAGGCAAGAGTCGAAAGAATTTCCATAGACGGAGAAATCGTCCATAAACACTTCCATGGTTTTTTCAATCATATCCGAGAAAATGGCCATCATACACCGTTGAAACGTGCCTGGAGCGTTACATAAGCCAAAGGGCATTCTACGATAGGCAAACGTTCCATACGGGCAAGTAAAAGTGGTCTTTTCTTGATCCTGGGGATCAATGGGAATTTGAAAGTACCCAGAAAAGCCATCGAGAAAACAATAGAACTCATTTCCCGCTAAACGTTCAAGCATCTGGTCCATAAAAGGAAGCGGGAAATGGTCTTTACGTGTCGCATCGTTCAATTTGCGGTAGTCAATACAAACTCTCCATCCAGTCACAAGTCGAGTCGGTATAAGCTCATTATCGTCATTCTTCACAACAGTGATTCCGCCCTTCTTCGGCACACAATGAACCGGACTAACCCATGAACTATCCGAGATTGGATAAATCATTCCAGCATCAAGAAGTTTAATAACCTCCTTTTTGATCACTTCATGAATTTGTGGATTAACCCGTCGTTGTTGCTGAACGGAAGCTTTGTGATTTTCCTCCAAAAGAATCTTATGAGTACAAAATCGAGGGTCGATTCCCTTAATGTCGGATATTTGCCAAGCAATCGCACTTTTATGCTTCCGAAGCACATCTAAGAGTCGTAACTTCTCCTCATCTTTAAGACCTTTTGAAATTATAACAGGTAATTTTTCATTCTTTTCCAAATATGCGTATTCGAGATGAGGAGGCAAATCCTTGAGCTCGAGCTCCGGAGGATTCTCAATAGACGGCTTAACTTCTTTTACGTCTGCCATTTTTAAATCAACCGGAGGGGAAGAAACAATCGGTTTTTCATTCAACAATTTTTCAATTAGTAAAATGTCCCCCTCCGGATCAAAGTTGTTATTATCAAATTCCGGTGAAAATGATTCGTTTGCAAGACAAGCATTGATTTCTTCCCAAGCGAGATCACTTCCCTCAAATGGAGTAAGGGAAGGGGAAGAATCGGCGACGATCGGTTCAAAAGAAGGAGTGGGATTGCCACTCGAAGCATTATCGGTAAAACCAAGAAATTCTTGAGCATACTCCTCCGTAAGTTCATCAATAACATCAATACGGTTGACGGAAGAAACATCGTAATCGGAGGAATATCTCGCGGTTTGATCAAGGTTAAAAGTGACGGCTTCGTTTCCAACACGTAAAGTAATCTCCTCGTCATAAACATCAATCAAAGCACGACCGGTCCTTAGGAAACCTCTCCCGAGAATAAGAGGAACCCGTGGATCGGCATCGAAATCAACAACCACAAAATCAGCAGGGAAATGAAATTTCCCAACATTGACAAAAATATCCTCAGCTATGCCAATTGGACGAGACGTAGATCGATCGGCAAGCTCGAGGGTCATAAGCGTCGGTGTCAAGTTAGGAAGAGACAACTTTTTCCAAATCGACATCGGCATAAGGTTAATGCTAGCACCAAGATCGGCCAAGGCGAAGCATTGAACCATACCCGGAAAATTACATGGTATAAGAAACTTGCCAGGGTCTTCAAGCTTTTCGGGAAGCTTTTTTAGAAGAACCGCTGAGCAATTCTCGTTCATTTGTGTTCTTGACATTTCAAAAAGCTTTTCTTTATTATTCAGAAGACCTTTTAGCATTGAAGCAAATTTCGGCATCAAGAGTATAGCATCCGCGAGACTTATATCGAAATGTAATTCTTGAAAAATTTGATAAAACTTCTCCATTTGGTTTTTATCTTTCTCGCGGTGCTTTTGTTCATTTAAGCGTGATGGATATGGTAACTTTGTTTTGACGGGTGTTTCATTTTCATTATCATTAACGACCTTTTCTTTTCCCTTAGACGTTGGGTCCACCGGAGGTTGGATGTTCTCGGTCCTTCCATTATTACTAGGAATTTCCGTATCCGTTGTCGCCTCAGGTTCACGGACGACTACCTTAGGAGGTAGAGAAGAAGAGGTAGTCGGAGCCGTTGGTCCATCGTAAGTAACACCACTCCTCGTAATGATCGCTTTTGCATCGCCCCTCGGGTTAGCGATCGTGTTGCTAGGCAAAGTTCCAGAGCCCGAGGGTCGATCATTTAAACGCTTGTTGAGATCATTTATTTGATTAGCTAACAACCTTGTTGTTTCCTCTTGTTTTGTCATAAAAGCTTGTTGGTTTTGAATCAATTGCTTAATCAAATCTTCCGTGGGCGACGGATTCGGAGCAACAACTTGATTTTGATTATTAAAACTTTGCCCACGGTTTTGAAAATTGCCATTGTTCTGATTTCCATGATTATTATTCTGAAAATTCCCATTGTTTTGAAAATTATTCCCTTGAGGCGGGCCTTGTTGAAAATTTCCCCGATTTTGATTTTGTTGAAAATTCTGATTTTGTCCTTGAAAACCATTATTTCCACGGTTGTGACTTTGATTGTTATTGAATTGATGATTCCGGTTTTGCACATTATTGTTTTGATTCACTTGATTAGGTTGATTAAACCCGGGTGGTCCATGATGTTGGCTCGGACGGTAGCTGAGGAGATTACGGTCTCCTTGAAGAGGTGGGTAACCGTTGCCACCCATATTCGCAGCATACACGTTCTCTTGAGCAAAAAGGCCGGTCGACGGACATTCATAATACGGGTGTGGACCACCACAAGTAGTACAACCTTGATTAACGACATTAACTTGTTGACTTGATTTTTCCATAGAAATTGCATCGACTTTCTTTGTTAAGGCCAAAAGCATACTTTTTACTTCATCATTATTTTTCTCATTACTGGGCATTGGAAACTTATTTCTCGACATTCTAACACGAGCCTTATTTTCAATTATCGTGAAGGCATCATTCGTATTCCTAGCTAACAAGTTACCACCCGCAGCAGAGTTGAGTGAATCTTGATCAATATAAAACAACCCATTATAAAAAGTATCAATCTGCTGAAGGTCGGTGAACCCATGGTTAGGACATTTTTCCAACAAATCTTTGAAACGATCCCAAGCTTCACTAAACGATTCATCAAAAGCTTGTTGGAATCGAAAGATTTGGGAACGGAGATTAGAAGTTTTAGAGGGAGGATAGAAATGATTCACAAACTTGGAAGCAAGATCATTCCAAGTGTGAATTGAATTAGGCGGTTCCTTTTCCAGCCAAGTCCGGGCTGCTCCTTTTAAGGAGAAAGGAAACAACTTCAATTTCACCACATCGTGAGGCACTTGATTCATTCTAATCGTCTCAGCGATGTCGGTGAAATTTCGGATGTGTGCATAGGGGTCTTCGTTATCAAACCCGTGGAATGATATACCCGTGATCAAATTAAGTAATCCGTGATTAATCTCAAAATTGGCATTGATGTCCGGAATCACAATTGCTCTCCTCACACCATTGAATGGTGATTGGAGTTGTTCTTCCATCGGACGCGGATCAAATGCCGGTTGTTGTCCCATCGGTGGGATAACATTGTGCTGCGGACCACCCATCGGCGGGGGTCCGTTGTGTTCGTTTTGGTTCATCTCCTCCTCGTCAAGGAAATGAACTCGACTCGTATGTCGTAAAACCCGCTCGGGGTTAGAGAACGGAGACGTAAGACTCTCAAACGAAGATCGGGTGTGCATACACCACGAACAAAATTAAAAAGAAAATTAAAAAGAAAAGAGAAAAGAAAATCTTTTTGTTTTTTATATTTTTTCACAAAAACTTTTTATTTCTTTTGTTTTTCTTTTCTTAAAACGTAATATTAATCGAAAACCGTTTCTTTCAAAACCACGCGCGACGGGACGGGAGAGAAGAATGGATCTCTCTTCAGCTAGCAATTTAATGTCTTAGCTTCCGTATTTCCCGCTTATTCGGTTGTAGTAATTGAAATAGTCCGATAAACAACTAAATTACGTTTTCGTTATATTGCGAGACTTATTTGGTTTACAACGCCCTTTCTTGCGATCGAGTCGAGGCTGTAACTTTTATTATTTTTTTGGTATTTTTGAAAACACTTTAGGAAAAGTGTTTTTGATTTTTCAATTTTTATAGAAATATATATACAAAGTAGAAAAAGGCTTATCAAAACACGATTTTCCAAAACAATTATTCAAAAATTCACTTTAAGCCTTCCCCGGCAGCGGCGCCAAAAATTGATACGTGTCAATTATAGTATAATAATATTCCGAGGAAATACCGGTTAAAGTAATTCCCGGGTCGTTCTTCCCAACGAAAGCTCAAATGGAATATTTGAATTATCAATCGGGAATCGTGTAGTGAAAGTGAGTTGTGAAAGAGTGATATAGTGAAAATAGCAATCAAGGAATTCAAATATTAACAAACAACAATAAAGCATACAAAGAGTACAAGCTAACTATGCACCGAATTGAAAAACGCGAAAACGGTAATGCACACGTAAAAATTAAAGCGTAACGTTTAATGAAAAATGACCCTACGAACTTGGAAATATTTTCTAAAAATTAAAAACTTATAAAAAGAATTTTAGGAAAAAGTAAAATATTTTTTTTGACTTTTCTTTTATTTTCTAGAATTTATTTTGTATTTATTGAATTAAAAAGTGAATTAAAAATAAGAAAAATAGAAAATTAAAGTGGAAAATTGAAAATAAAATTCTAAAAATTCTAACTAATTATAAAAGAAATTCTAAAATTTATTTTTGTATTTTTCAGAACCTTTTTGTATTTTTTATTGATTTTTGGAATTTAAAAATGATTTAAAAATTGAAAATAATCAAAAGTAATTATTAAAAATAGTAAAACTATTCAGAAAAATCTGGAAAAATTCCAGAAAATCAAAAATATTAAAAAGAACCTAAAATAAAATTTTGAAGAAAATTTGAAAAGTGGAACTGCTTATTCAAGCAAATCTGCTTATCACAAGTGCTTATTTTTAAGCACTTGTGATAAAATCTTTATGAAACTAAAAACTCAGACCACAAAGGTTATAAAAACCTCAAATGTAACAGATTTTGATGATAAGCAAGCACAGATTCACACAAAAGCTTAGAAATGAAGCAATAAGCTATAGAATAAGCTCAATAAGCTAGACAGAAGTTGTATAAGCAAACACAGAAGCTCAGAAACAATACACTAAGCTCAAATAATTCAAATGTGTCACAATTAACAAGCTGGTACACAGAAACAAGCTCAAATCTAGTTAAGCAGACCTAAGAAGCTAATTCAGAATTCAGCTAAGGAAAGAACTATAAGGCCTAAATAAGCTGCTGAGATAAACCAATATAGAGAAACCAAATGTGAGTTCCACTACTATACCAACTAGTGAACTCAGAACAACCAAGATTGATGAGATCCAAATACTTATGCCTACTGAATCAATCCTTGAAATCTGATTCTCAACAATGGTGCAGGGGAGATATGAGCTCACTCAGTCAACTTTGAGCAGTGAATCAGATAAGCTAGTAAGTACCAAAAGTAGATTTCCTTGTTGAAACTGAATTATAAGCTACCCGTTATCACAAATCCACAATAACTAACTATATAAGCTAACTAAAGAAGCCTACAAACTCAAATGATTTTCACGCCACAAACTGAATGTAGAAACAGTTGTCTAATGAGAATGCACATAAACTTGATTAAATCCAATTTAGACTACTAGATTCTACCCCTAAATGTTTTATTAAGATGAAATTAAGCTGAATTATACTACATGAAAACTGATATGTAATTACGCTAACTAGTTTAACCACTGATTTCAATTTAAGCTAACAGTTAATGAAATGAAATCTAAATAATGACTAATTAAGTAGTGAGCTACTGTTTTATTGCTAAATCTAAGTTAAATTTACCTAAAGTGAACTAAGAGTGCAGTTTAAACCACAATTACACCACCCTAGATCAGCTAAATTAACTGATCCAAACACCCTTTATTTATGCAATATTACTGCAACTGCTATGAAACTATGATTTACACTTCAAATAATCAAAACCACAGATCAAATGAACTACTAAGATCAAGACATGAGCAAATTCAACAACCAGTTACAATCAGATCCTACACAAACTCAGCTCAGTAATCCACACAAATGACCAATACTCAAATCTTAAGATATCAAATTCACTTATCAGTCAGAGCAAATACTATAGCAATGTAATCCAATGAAACAGTACTCACTCTATCAATTACTCAACAACAGCATTAACCTCAAATCAACACAAAGCTCAGGTCTATTCTAACTCAGATTATCAGACAATCAAATTTCAATTATAAGGCAAACACAAAACATCTAACTATCAATCTAAACACAAATCAAATCTAACAGTTATATTATCAATCTACAAATATCTATGAAAAACCACTTCAAAACTCAAATAGAAATTACTCTACACAAATTTTCAATGAAACAGTGATTAAATCAAGTGAACTAAAAAATAAGGACAAAAGTATACCAATCTCTTTTCCCTTAGCTAAACAAAGGGAAATTCACTAAGCGAGCCTATCTCTAGGATAGGCTGAGTTCATCTCCTTCTGTCTCAGCTTATCCAATAACTCCACAGCTTCTATATTACTTTCCCCTTGATTTAGATCCAATGACTCAATACATTCCACTAATAAGCTAAGAAGCTTAAATGGAACTTTCAAAAGAAAAATAAGCTCATTGTAAGCTTATACTAATATTTTTTATATTTTTTTATTTTTATATTTTTTATTTTGTTTTGTGTAAATGAAAATAACATCTGAGATAAGAGTAGTAGGTTGAAATAAGACTAAGCTAAATTAAAACAAGTAATAAGCTGATATGGTAAACTCAATAAGTTGAAATTAAGTGATTATGAGCTAGTAATAAGCTAACTAGAAAACATAATAAGCAATAATAAATTGAAATATAAGCTGAGACAAATGGAAATTAACTAGAAATTTTTATTGAAACTGAAAGAAATTACAATTACTAAACTAATTACACGTCTGAATGAAATTTGACAGCATAACTCTACACTAAATATTACACGAAATGAACTAAAATTTAACACCTATTTATAGCGAGTGAGGGTGAGGAGCTCACGGATTGCCAGGTTGGCAATCCGTGTGAGTTGTGTTTCTTTGAGGCCTCTGAACACCCTTGATCTTCTACCAATCATTGCTAGACCAATTACAACCCTTCGATCAAAATAAGTGACGCGTCTCATCAAATCAAATTGTGCCACGTTGCCCATTTGTGTGCTTCTTGGATTCACTGACACTCTCTGACACACTGACCTCCTTCTAGAAACCCTTGGAGATTACTTAATTGCCCTTAATCTCAGTTAATTTGATTGATTGGATAAGTGAATAGTAACTAGGGTTCATGTGAGGGTAACTGGGGGTGAAATTGGGGGAAATGAGAGCGTTTGGTGTGTTTGTTTAGTTATTTATTTATTTTATGCTTTGACCTGTTGACCGAAGTTAGTGGGTGGGCTCGGGTCAGACTTTGGTGATGGGCTTGGGGTTTAGTTAGGATTGGGCTGATGAACTTATCTTTGGACCAGGCTAGTAACTTGGACTTGGGCAGAATTTAGCAACAAAATTACAAGGACCATTTTTGTACACTTTGAAATTTTAAGGGCACAAAATGTCATCTTCTCAATAATAACTTCCAAGGACTAATCTTGCCAATCTTGAAAATAAGAAGGACTGAAATGGACTTTTGAATCCCAACTCTGACTTTTCGACCGTCTTTCACTCTCGTGCCCGTTTTTGTCGTTTTAAGTTTGATTTTGTCTGTTTCTCGAAATATCCGTACCTGCACATCACAATCATAAAAACACATGTTTTCTTGGCATTTGTTAGCTCAGATAAGTCATTTTGGATCAGTATTTGGCCATAAAATGGTGAGTAAATAAGCACTCACCACACCTAGGGTTGATGAGAAAAAGTTTTCAAAACAAGCAGTCCCTTCAAACACTTTTCAAAGTACTGCTGATCACTCAGCAGTACCTCCAAGAAAATACTTTCAAAATACTGCTAATTTTAGAAAACCTTTTGGAAAGGGATTTGGGGATATTGGTCCAAAAGTCTGTTATGTATATGTTATAGTCCTCATCATTTGATTAAGGACTGTGATTATCTCTCAGAATACTTAAGCAAATATCCAAAGACCATAACTGCACATCCAAGTCATAGGGAGAATAGGCCAAGAGATAACAAACCAGTTTGGAATTACACAAATAGGGTTAATCATAGTAATTTCTCAAAAGACTATAGGTACCCTCATCAGAAAAGATAATTCTCCAAACCCACAGTACCTTCTCAAAGTTCTGATAGAAAGTTCCCTAACCAAGGTGCTGCTAGCAGAAACTCAAGTATAAGACCTAGGAGATTCAATTACTACAAACCTAGAAGGTCTTACAACACAAGAAAAGATGCTAGAACACAGACCCCAACTCCAAAAGTTATAACTAAATGGGTTAAGAAAGAAAGTACTATTGGGGAAGAACCAGTACTTTCAGAAGCTAAGGGTGAAAAAGGGAAAATTGATAAGAATGAATCAAAAGTTTTGGAAACAAAAACCTTAATTCTTGATCATGTTTTCAAAGAAACTGGTGATTACATACTCAAAGAATTTGAGTATGTCACTCCATAAGGGGAACAAAAGTCAGTAATGGCTTGGGTTCCTAAAAGTAACTAACCTTTTTCATGTGTATGCAGGGCAACCCAGAAGAGGAGCTTAAAGATCATCTTATTGTTGATAGTGGTTGCTCTGGAAGTATGATAGGAGAAAAGGAGCTCTTGTCAGATTTTAAAGCTTATTTTGGAGGAAAAGTTGCATTTGGGAATGATCCTGATGGAGGAAGAATAACTAACAAAGTAACTATCAAGGCAGGAAACATTGATTTTGAGAATGTTAGATATGTGAAGGAGTTGAAATTCAATCTTTTGTCAGTCTCTCAGATTTGTGATAAGAAGTACCCTGTGTTATTCTTTGACACAGAATGTCTTATACTTTCTCCTGATTTTAAGTTAGAAGATAGAAACTTGGTGATGCTGAGAGCACCAAGAACTAATGATGTGTATAGCATAGACTTGAAGAATATTAATTCTGCTGAAAGGGCAACATGCTTGATTGCAAGAGCAACAATGGAAGAAGCACATCAATGGCACAGAATATTGGGGCATGTAAATTTCAAAAACATCAATAAGCTGGTAAAAGGAAATTTAGTTAGAGGTTTACCTTCTAAAACATTCAAGAATGATCACTCATGTCTTGCTTGTAAAAAGGGTAAACAGCACAAGGCTTCCTATAAGAAGATTGAAGATAGAGAGCCTTTGGAATTGCTGCACATGGATCTGTTTGGACCTGTTTCAGTTGTTAGTTTGAACAAGAAGAAGTACTGTTTGGTTGTGACAGATGACTATAGCAGATTTAGTTGGGTCTTTTTCTTATGCTTCAAGGATGAAACTTTTGATGCTATTCATGATCTAATAATAGCACTTGAAAATCAGTTAAGACTCAAGGTTAGAGACATTAGATGTGATAATGGGACTGAGTTCAAGAATCAGCTAATGGATGACTTTTGTGCCAAGAAAGGAATTAAAAGAGAGTTCAGTATTGCTAGAACTCCTCAGCAAAATGGAGTTGCAGAAAGAAAGAAAGAATAGAACTCTAATAGAAGCAGCAAAGACAATGCTTGCAGACTCCCAATTACCTGTTCCATTCTGGGCTGAGGCTGTAAGTGCTGCTTGTTATGTGCTGAACAGAGTATCAGTGACAAAACCTCAAATGAAGACACCTTATGAGTTACTCATGGGAAAGAAGCCTAGCATCAAGTTTATGAAACCTTTTGGATGTCCACTGACTATTTTGAATACTGCTGATAATCTGGGTAAATTTGATGGGAAGTCAGATGAAGGATACTTATTAGGATATTGTACAAATAGCAAAGGATTCAGAGTGTACAACAGGACTACAAAGAAGGTTCAAGAATGTCTTCATGTTGATTTTATAGAAGAGCAAGAAAATTCTAAGGGGAAAGGTCCTGATTAGATGTTTGATCTTGATTTAATGTCTTCCTCTATGAATTATGTACCTGTCAGGGAAGAAAATCAAGTTGCTCTCACTGAAGAAGAAGCTCGGTACATTTTTCATGATGTTAATTTAAGATCTGGAGATGAGCCTAATGATAAAGTCAATGATGAGAAGAAAAGTACTTCTGAGCCTCAAAGTACTGTTGAACCTCACAGTACTGTTGATCCTCAAAGTACTGCTCCACCAAAGACAACAGTATCTGATGAAGAACAAGTCATTCAAGATGAACTTAGTAGGATGCTTTTTCAAGAAACAATGGCTAAGTCCTATGAAGATGATCAAAGGAGAGCTTATGAAGCAGCAAAGAATAAGGCTAAAAGCACTGACAGTACTTTACCCCAAAGTACTGCTGATCCATTTGAATGTACTTTTCAACCTTTAGATACTTCAAATTGGATAAATACTGATGCTGTAAATGATCCTAACATGCCTGAATTAGAAGATACTGATGATTTGAATAATCCAAACAAGATTGCCTTAGAAGACACTGATGATGAATTGGATCAAGAAGGCATTTTCTCAGATTCTAATGAAGATCCTGATTTAACTAATTTGGAAGATAATCTTGAAGTCTCACCAACTCCTACTCTAAGAATTCACAAAAATCATCCTGTTAACAACATAATTGGACCTTCAGCTTCAGGAGTGCTCACAAGAACTAAAGCTAAGAATATGTCTCAACAACATACTTCTTTACTTAGTTTTATTTACAGACAAAACAGGGTGAATCACAAGGATCAGAAGTTGTGTTTATTTGCTTGTTTTCTGTCTCAAGAAGAGCCTAAGAATATCAAACAAGCATTAACCAAGGAGAGTTGGGTTGAAGCTATGCAAGAAGAACTCTTACAGTTTAAACTTCAAGAAGTGTGGGTATTATGTGATCTACCTGATGGTAAGAGACTGATTGGAACAAAATGGGTCTTCAGGGTAAAAAGAGATGAAAGAGGGAATGCTATTAAGAATAAAGCAAGGTTAGTGGCTCAAGGATATAGACAGGAAGAAGGAGTAGACTATGATGAAGTCTTTGCTCCTGTGGCAAGGATTGAAGCCATAAGGCTATTTTTGGCTTTTGCATCTTATATGGGATTTCCTGTATACCAAATGGATGTTAAAAGTGCTTTTCTATATGGCACTATCACAGAAGAAGTTTATGTCAAACAGCCTCCTGGTTTTGAAGATCCTGCACACCCAAACAAAGTCTACAAGGTTATCAAGGCTCTGTATGGCCTTCATCAAGCTCCAAGAGCATGGTATGATAGACTTTCAAACTTTCTATTACAGCATGGTTATAGGAGAGGAGCTATTGACAAGACTTTGTTCATCAAGAGAGATAAGAAGGATATCATGCTTGTCCAAGTTTATGTAGATGATATCATTTTTGGTGCTACTAAGTAATCTATGGTGAAGGAATTTGAAGAACTTATGCAAAAAGAGTTTCAGATGAGTTCAATGGGAGAATTAACATTCTTCTTGGGACTTCAAGTGCAACAATCAAGCAATGGAATCTATATTTGTCAAGATAAGTATGTTGTAGATATTCTTAAGAGATTCAATTTCACAACTGTCAAGCCTACATCTACACCTGTGGATACTAACAAACCTTTGTGAAAAGATGAAGAAGGAGAAGCTGTTGATGTCACATTGTACAGGTCTATGATTGGGTGTCTCATGTATTTAACTACATCTAGGCCTGATATTACTTTTGTTGTGTGTTTATGTGCAAGACATCAGGTTAATCCCAAGGTATCACACTTGAATGCTGTCAAAAGGATTTTTAGGTACCTTAGGCAACAACCTAAGCTAGGATTATGGTATCCTAGGGATTCACCTATCCATCTACAAGCCTTTTCAGATAGTGATTATGCTGGAGATAACTATGACAGAAGATCTACAACTGGAGGGTGTCAGTACCTTGGCAGCAGATTAGTCTCATGGCAATGCAAAAAGCAAACAATTGCAGCAACATCTTCCACAGAAGCAGAGTATGTAGCTGCTGCAAGTTGTTGTGCACAAGTACTTTGGTTGCAAAATCAGCTTTTGGATTATGGATTCAACTTCAAGAATACATCTATCAACATTGATAATGAGAGTACCATTTGTATTGTGAAGAATCCAGTCTATCATTCAAAAACCAAGCACATTCAAATCAGACATCATTTTATTAGAGATTGCTATGAGCATAGGATTATCAATGTGGTTAAAGTCCATACTGATGATAATGTAGCAGACCTACTCACAAAAGGCTTTGATGTTTCAAGATTTACCTTTTTAGTTACGAGTATTGGTATGATTAATAATTAAGCTACTTTTGAGGGGAGGCATTAGTAGTTAGTCATTATTTGAGGGGAGGCTACATGTATCATTCATAAAGAAAGTACTTCATTCATTATTCAAGAAAGAGTTACATCAAAGAGTTCCACAAGACACAGATCATCATGACACAGACACAGTTGCAACACAAACACTGACAAGACAAACTAAAAACTACCACAACCTACTACCAAGCTCCACACAACCTACTCCATAGGCCTTTTCCCTTTGCCCTCATAGCTCTGCTTTCCCTTTTGAGCAGTCTTTGTTTTGTCATCAAAAGAAGCTTGCTTCCTTGGGCAGGCCAGGCCAAGAACTTGCTTGGGAGGCTTCTCTTTTCTTGGAGCAGGCCACTTCATGTTCTGTATTGCTGATTCCAGGGCTTGAGTCAAGGCATGTGGAAGCTCATTAGCCAGAGATGAACCAGGAACATACTTTTTCTTCTTGGGCTTTGGGTTGGTAGTACTTGCTGCATCAGTTATGGTAGAGTTTGCTATACTCATTGATGAGGATGATACATGAGGAGGAAAGTAATCCATCCATCCAGGATCTTCAAACTCAGAATCAGAATAGTAGCTTATTTCTGAGTCTATGGAGCCATCTGAGTCAGAGGAGATGTACACAAGTGGGAAGTGACTCATTGTTATCACTAGGGTTTTTGTGTTATGATAGTGAAAGATGAGATGAATGAAATCTGTTGTTGAAAAAGTTGCTTTTATAGGCAAGGTAAAGGTATAAAGGTAATAAATGAAGTTCATTGAAGTTTACTTACCTTGGTAGCTTTGGGTATTAATTTGGGGAGATAGTAATTACTTCGGGTTGACTTTCAAAGATATTTTGGTCAAACAGTCAACTATCAAGATATTTTGTTTGAGAAGTACTTTGGTCAACATACTGTTTGGGTTTATAACTGAAAGTACTGCTCCATCATCTATGGAAGTACTGCTTGGTGATATAAAGGGTACGCTGACGTGTCAGAATACTGTTCCAACGGTCAGATTTGCGGGTAACAAACTTTCGAAAGATATGGGGATGATCACTTCCAAAAATAATGGTAAAATAATTAATTAACTGTGATTTTTTGTATCCTATCCATATATAACTCACATTTTTTCTTATTTATCCACCCGTATTCATTCACCATTCTTATTCATCAAACCCACTCATATCATTCACCGATTACAACTCTTCTCTCCAAACCTTTTCATATTGGCAAACCGACCAACCAATACCAAACACAACATGATAGCCAATCTTGAGAAAACGCAAAGTAACATTGATTTTCATGGTATTATTGATTTTCTCACTGGATCCACCATCTGTTACTCAATCTTAGTCAACTCAGAGATTATTGGACCTTGGATACATGAGTTTTGGGCTACGGCAAGATCTGAGGTTGAAGATGGAGAGGATATTATACATGCTACAGTTGCTGGGAGAGCTATTCGTGTTACAGAAGTAACAATCAGGGCGGCTCTGTTGTTTGAAGATGAAGGAGGCTCTGTTTTGTTTGCTAAACAAGTGATTTGGAATGCACTTCAAGATATTGGGTATGAAGGACCTTTGGATAAGCTTACTTTTCAGAAAGCAATGGTAAGTCCTCATTGGAAGTTTCTTATTCATGTTTTACTCCATTGTTTAAGTCCAAAGAGTACTGCTTGGGATCAATTTAGCCATTCTATAGCTTCTGCATTTGTTGGCCTTATTACCAGTCAACCCTTCACCTTTTCATACATGATCCTTGATGGTATGATAACACATATTAAGGCTGGATCCCCTTTTCTAATGTATCCTAGATTTGTTCAACTTCTCTTAGAGAATCCCCTAGATGGGATACCAAAACCTCAAGATTATGTACCCACAATTAGGATGCCACCTAAAGTGTTCACTTTTATGTCTCACAAGGGAGTCAATTTTTCGGGTAGAAATACACCTCTCAATGCTTACATGTTAGAGGTAGCACAGGCAGTTAGGGATGATATTGACAATAATGGTTCTGCTAATTCTGATGCTGCTGATCAACCTGATTCTTCTGAGCATTCTGCATCAGCACATACACCTACACCACCTATTGTTTCACCTCAGCATGATAATTTAAGTGAAAGAACTCCCTCAGTTTCAGCTTCTTTGGAAAAACCTGTTTCTGCTGAAGGTACTTCTCCACAAAGTATTTCTTCTCAAGGTACTGCTTCAGAGCATACTCCAGTACCTTCTCCCAATGATTATACTCCCGCAGGTGGGATTCAAACATCTGGAGGAGATGAGGGAGTTGGAGGGGCTATGAATAATTATGCTTTGACTAGAGAGTTGGAGAGGATGAAGAAAGCTATGGATGATCAGGCTGCAGAAATCAAGAAGTTAAGGAAGAAGTTCAAAAGGTTAAAGAAGTTTGTCTGGCCTCTTGTTCAAAATTTTAGGCTTTATGTGAAGGAAAAGAAACAGTCTCAGAAACAAAAGTCTAAATCTTCCAAGAAGACTTCTAAACCTAAGAAGAAGCATAAGAAGTCATCATCTATCAAATTGGGGAGGAATCAAGATGATAATTTGGATAGAGATGATGCTAAGATTCAATATTCAGAAGATGCTCATCTTTGGAATTATCCTGAAGAAACCTTAGTTTCAGAGAAAACGAATGATGAAGATGAAAACATTGCTCAAGACAGTACTGAAAGAAAAAGTGATGAGACAGAGCATGTAAAACCCAAAATTTTGAAACATGTAAAATTACTAAATTGCCCCTAATGTTTAAAAATCACATAAAATGTTATATATTCCATACTATTTAAAGTTTTGTGCATAACTTAATTAAAATAATCATATCCTAAGTTTATATTTATTAGAAATCAAATAAATAATTAACTAATAACTAATTATAACCTAAGAAATTCTTACAAAAATATTTGATTTATTTCCTAAATTATAAACCGATTTATATTTAAATTGTTACACAAATTTCGGCTCAAATTGTTTTGTCAATTCCCAATCACAAATTTTGTGATTTTGTTTCCTTTTATACAATCCTAATTATCCTATTATACCTCTCACAAATCGGTTCTATCATAATATTTTTAAAAACGCCTAAAATAAACTTCTAAATCCTCCCAAAAAAAATGCCAATTGGCTGCAAATAAATTTTCTGGAAACCTTTGTTATTTTCTTGAACGTTTTTAGAGGCTAGGAGTCTGGGAAAAATAGTGTGTAAGGTTGTTGAAGCGTGGTTCGACTGATTGGATTTGTTTTGCTCATTTTTATTCAATCAGGTGCAACAAATCATCCTACTCTTTTTCTTTCGTTAATTCTTCATCAAGGTATTTTTATATCATCCTATAAACTCTATAGAACGTGTGAAAATTTGTCCACGCATGCTAAATAGGTCGTATAAAATTAAACGAATCATAAACCCTAAAAACATGTAAAATTATATACGGTCCTATATAATTTTTTTGAACCTCAAATATATTTTTATAATAGGTAATATGATATATGTGACCTATAAAAATTGGATTCGAAATTATTTGAATCTTAGAACCATGGTTTGTAATTTATTTTGTTTATTGTTTATATTGGCTAAATTAAAAAGGAAGAAAATAAAATAAAACAAGACTTGTATGAATAGGGTTAGGGTTTGTAATAAATGTTTTGAAGAAAACTAATGATGTTTAAGTTTGTGTTATGATGGTGTAAATATTGGGAATTAGGGTTTTGATTTATGTAATTTTAATTAAAATCGAATTGTTTTCAAAATTAAGAGGGGTTGTTTTTAAATTTGTAAACTGAAGGGTTATGTAAGAAACATCATCTAGACTAGGTTGGATTTCATAAAAATTGGTATAAGGGTTAAATATGTTAATTTTGTGATTAAAAGGATTAAAAATGGAATTATATAAAATTATTAATTAGAATTGTATTTTATTTAAAATAGAGGGACCATTTTTGTAAATTCTGAAAACTCAGTGTCTAATCTATAAATAATTATATGTAGGGGCTAAGAGTGTCAATTTGATAATTAAATGGACTTGTATGTAATTTTGATAATTAAAAAGTTTAAATTGTAAATATGTTAATTAGAGGGACTAAAAATGTAAATACGAGACTTATGCATTTTTTGACCTATAATATCATGAGGGGCTGTTTATGTCATTTTTGTAAAGTTGTGGTGCTTATGTGTTAATTATGGTAATTAATGGTTTAATTATGGCAAATTGAATAATTAAAGGATTAAATTGTAACTTTTGAAACTAAAGGGGTGTAAAGTGTAAAATTGGCATATTTGACTTTCTTTACTTAAGTTGATGTGTTATTATGTGAGTGTGATCATTTGTGACCCTTAACTTATGATATTAACACTTTAAACCCTAAAACATATTTATAGATCATTTGAAGCCCTAATTTCACAATCCTGGTATGAAATGGAATCTGTAATACGTAAGGCTATGAAACTTGTGATGGTGATAAAACTAACTTATAAGAATATGTTAACATTTGGAAACTTGCTAATTTTAGAAATCTGCTAATTATGAAAACCTGCTATTTTTGGAAAGTAATATTTATGGAAACCTTCTAAAATTGGAGACTCTCTAAATAAGGAAACTTACTAAAAATAAAAAGTCTTCTAAAATACTTGAACTACCTAAAGTGGGAAGTTACTAAATATGGAAAGTTACTAAATATGGGAAGCTACTAAATATGGAAAGATACTAAAAATGGAAGGATAACTAAAAGCGGTAACTTATACAATTTGAACTCGTCATAATTCGTATGCACTTGATTATAGGTTTGGTGAAACGGGAATGACCGTTCTCCGTTCGTTTGGTCTTGGTTTGTTTTGACTCGGTAAAGGTACAGATATTCCGTACTCTTTCAGTAAGAGTGCACACTTTCTCTCTCTTGACTTTGTCTTTGACTTGATTATCGGGTTATGACTTCCATTTGGTCTTGGTTATAATCCTTCGTACTTGGCTCTATGATTGATGTGTTTCACCGGTATTTGTGATCCTATTGTTATTCGTTTGGACTCTTATGATCCGTTCGATAACCTTTTGTAACCTTAATCTTTGAACCTTTGTGAGACTTTGAATGTTCTTTTGGGATATTATAACGGGTGGTGAAATATCTTTTCTTAATTATGACATGGAAATATTTAAAGGAAAAATTATTTGACGACGACACTTTTAATATGATTTAAGACTAATCTTATATGGGGTTTTATAAATTCATGAAAACCACTTTTAAAGAATATCTTGTGAAAACCGTTATTAAAGAATCACTTTTATAAATGTCATCTTTTGGGAAGATCTTTTCTAAATGAACTTTGTTATAAACCTTTTAAATGGGATTGTACTACGAACCTTTTTAAACAAGTGATGAGAATCTACTAAATTGATCTTCTGTTTTAAACTCTCATTATGACCCTTTTGATCATGAACTATGACACTTTGGAACTTGGAATAATGAACCCTGTGGATTGGAACCTTGGCTTTGACCTCTCCATTTTGACCCGTTGATATTACATCTTTGATTGATCCTTTGATATAGATCCTTTGACATTGATCCTTTGATACTGAACCTTTGATATTGAACGTTTGATATTGAACCTTTGATACTAAACCTTTGGTATTGAACCTTTGACATTGACACTTTGATCATGACTTGGCACTTATACTTGATATTGAACCTTGACTACATGACCCTTCAGTATTTACCCATGTATTACTTGTTGTGGAGTAGCCACAACCATAGCATTGATGCACCAATGTTATGTACTCTAGTGTGGTTGGAGAGATGTACCACACCGTCCCTGATATTGTTATCGACTATTGTTATGATTGTTATTGGCCTGCAGGGGCGTATGGATGCATCCTAGATTTGATTGATTGATTGATTGTGATATTTACTACATTGATTATTGCTACATTGATTGGTGACTGGGTGTGCGTGCATTGCAACCTCTCACATATTGGGAGCTAACTACTCCATATTGGGCTACTATTGTATTGTATTGATTGATTGATTGGGCCTGGGAAAATACTGAATTCCATATCCATTACATCTTACACTTAACCATGTTATCGTTGATTACCCATTTGACACCATATGTAATCCATCTTCATATTCCTTTGATTATTCCTAACTCTATTGCATTGCTTTGTTATTTGTTTGATATCTGTTCACTGAGCTTTGTAAGCTCAGCCGCATTTTTTTTCCTGCGGCAGGTTTAGTAGGAAGCTGGGTTTATGGATGAGAGATCTTATTTTAGGCTTAGAAGACTTCACCCTGATTAGCTACTGGCTGGACTTAGAGATGATTTGAAGTATTTTGATGTTGGGCTTAGTATATTGTACTTGAGCTTAGTTCATTATTGTTGCTCATTTGTATTTTGTATTCTGTTTAGTTTTTTTTAACCCTTGTAAACTTTGTATGGAAATGTATCTCCGTTTCACTTGTGTTCTGATTTGACTCTATAATGTTACACTTTAGCCCTTCTCAGGTTGGGGTGTTACAATTATGGTATCAGAGCCAGGTTTGGATCGGCGGATGCAACATCCGTAGAGCTTAGGCTATAACCTGTGAGTTTTGGACCAATAAGCTTCCACTGTAGGAACATAGGAAACCGCTTTGAGAACTTGCCTTAGGAATCCCTTACATGAACTTAAGTTTTGACCAATAAGGGATTAGTAGACTCTAAGGTTTTGCTTATGTATCCTTGCTTCCGCATTACTTTGATTCATGCCTTACGTTTAACTGTGCCTTTTTGAAATCATCCTTTTTGGAATTAGAAATCTTTGCACCACCTAAGTCTACCACTAATAAGTTTGAAGGCATTTAAGATTGCATGGTAATGCATAACGCTATATTGATTTTATCTTTGATCGCTGATCTACTTGTTAATCCTTTTGATATCTCTTCAGACATTCTAAGAATCTCCATGACGATGATGTAATTGTTGCCGCTATGGTCGTCTCTAGCTTTTGGTAATTGATGAGTGTCTAAATACTCATCATTTTATACCAATCTGAGCTGCCAAAACATACAAAAACACTCAAATATACATCAAAATAATTAAAATATCTTAAAAGTGTGTTTTATATGTTTCAAATGCAAAATATGCAAAAACAGATGAAAAACGTACAAAGTTTGCATAATTGGCAGTTTCAGTCCCTCAAGTTTCATAAATTGGCAAAACTAGTCCCTGGTTATTCTAAAAACATGAAAATGTCATCAAAGGTCCTTTTTAAATCATAAAGTTACATATTTAGTCCTTTGGTGCAAAGTTTCATAAAATTACAAGTTTAGTCCCTCAACTTTGGAAATTGACATAAATGGTCCCTGGGATGTTAAAAACTTTGAGAAAAGCAATTTTGGTCCTTGTACTAACAATCTTTTGCAGGAATGGTCCTTGGTGTGAAGTTTGGTAAAATTACATAAATAGTCCCTGAAGTTTCACAGTTTGGCAAAAATAGTCCCCGGTATTTAAAAAAAACGAAAAACATCAAAAATACCCTTATACTATTCATCCTTGTCAAGTTTGGTCCCTGTGAGAACTTTGGTAAACTTACTAAACCAGCCCTTCAACTTTACCTAATTTATAAAAATGGTCCTTGTGCATAAATAAACCAAACGGACCTTATATTATTATTATTACCCAATTAATAAACTAAACCCAATCCTAAACACTACCCAAGCCCACTCCATTTCCCAGCCCACTCCCTACCAAGCCCACCCTTAAATATTTAAACCGGGTCAAACAAGTCAACCCCTCCAAAACCAATACCACCCGTACTGTTCATCCCCTTCATCCCTCACTGCAACTCCATACCACCATACCAGCCCACTGTTTTACCTCCACCTCAACCCCCAGCCTCTCCACGCAATCCCTCCACCTCATACAACCCTCCAAAACCTTGAAAACATCTCCACGCAACACACAGTACCCCTTTGACTATTTTGGCGCCAAAAGCCAATTTGAATGGCTAGGATCAATCAGACACAATCAAAGGCTCAGATGTGTTGGGAAAGAGTCATAGGGTCCCACTATACCCTAATTATCATCTACATAAGGAAAAAGAAGCTGTGGTGAAGATTATTAGTGTAGACTTAGTTAATTGTAATCGTAGGTAGTGTAGAATCCTTTCTAGTTGTTATTTTCCATTTCAAACACTTATATTCAGTTCCTTTGATGTAATTTAAACTTTGTCTCAGATTAATTTCAAGTTCTAGTTATTAAAAATCAAATTTACAAATTTCAAGTGAATTCGACAAATTCACTTGAAACTGGTTACTGTTGTTGTTACTTGTTCTAATCAGTTCAATTCAGTTTATTGTTAAGCTTTTTGAAGCTCTTATATCATTTAGTGGACTTATATTCATTATTACTAAAAGAATATAAAAATCAAGAAAAATAGAAATAAAATAGAAATCAGTTTGTATGATGAATGAAGGAAGGAGAATGGTGAATATTGGATTGATATGGTTTAGTAGCTTTTTGGGAAGCTGTTAGGTTTGTTCTCAGTTCACGGTTCCATTGTTCACAGCCTCATCCATTTTGTAAGTTTTTATATCAATTTTTCATACTACTATTTAGCTACTTAATTTGCTTAGGTTTCTGTGTTTTTATGCTTATGTGTTGTTGTTAAGTTAGTATTTAGCATAATATAGTTTGCTTGTTCATCAGATTTCATAACTACTTAAAAATAAAAAATCTCACAGTGGAAAACTTAAATTTGACAAATCTGAGTTTTAAGCTTGTATTGTGGTTGATTTCTGTTTAATTATTCTTAAATATCTTAATTTAGTGTTAGGAATCAGTGTAGTAGGTTAAATATATCATTTGCTTTGATAATCATCAAAATCAGTTTGTTAAGGAGTGTTTGGATATCTGTGTTACTCAGTATAAGTGTGGCTTTCAAAAGTTGAAATCAGTTCAGACATGTTTGCTTAGGTCCTAGTATCACTAATTAGTCATAAAAATTAGTGGTCATAGTATAAAAAAGTCAAAATCTACAAAAAGATTGCTTATCTGTTAACTGTATGGGCAGTTGGCCCATAAACTCACACCATTAGCTTATATCTTTAAGCTTTAGCTTATTTTAGGTCTATCATAGCTCATTGTAACTTAATCAATCAGTTAGAAGTGTTAGAATCTCAAGAAAGTCAAATTTCCAAGTTCTTATCAAAAGTCAAAATTACTTGTTCTCAGTTTTCACAAAACTTGCTTGAATATTTCTGAATTTTGTGATTTATTTTGGACTGTGAGCTTTTGAGGTTTAGTTGCCTACCAGCTCATCTTTGAGATTCCACCATCCTTTCATCTTTAGCAAATTTTCCCTGGGCCCCACTCACCCTCAAACTCACTTGCAGGGCAAAAGGTTCCCCTGTGCACCAGATCTCAGTTCATCACCACCACTTTGGTGGTGATTTGTGACCCCCTCAGTGGGCCCCACACCTCCTAATTAGCTTTTCCCAACCCCCCTCCTACCAGACTCTTAGGATTGACCAATAGTTTGACCTGAATCCCAGTGGACCCCACTTTGTTTTGCTCCTAAACTTTGTCTCATTTCTGTGTTCAAATTAGTTTTTGGAATAGCTTATTTTGGCTTATCAGCTTATTTACTGAGCTTATTTGGCTAATTTTAGCTTTGACAAGTCCAATAAACTTATTAGAACCAGAATAAACTAAGGTGGGTCCCACATAAGCTCATTTGAGCTTATTTGCTCATTCAGTCAACAAAAGTCAACTGTGGTAGCATTAAGCTTCCACAGTGTTTAATAATAAGCTACAAAATAATTGTTTTTACAAAAGTTGTTTATTTTTAAGTATAATATAGTTTTGTAAAAGAAAAATCCAGAAAAGACAACATAAAAATAAGTAATAGTTTCTATTTAATTTAATTTAATTTTAATTTTCATTTTTAGATTTTTATTAAGTAATTTGTAATTTTATATTTTTATTAATTTCATTTTAGGTTAAAGTATTTTTAATAATTTTCTCAGATTTTTATTTTGTAATTTAGTATTTATTATAATTAAAAATAGTTTTATTAATAATTAATCAATAAATAAGTTTTAAATAGCATAATTAATTTTTATAAGACAACACCTAGTTTTTATATTTTTCCTAGCTTTTAAATGTTATAAAATAGTTTTATAATTTTTTTCATAATTTTCTAAGTCATTTTAGTATTATTTGTAATTTAAAATAGTTTAATTAGTATAATTAATATAAATAGTTTTTAATTAATAAGAAATTCATAAAAAGACAAAAAGATTTATTTTTATTTTTTATACTTTATTCAAGTTCATTTTTAAGTTTAGAAATTATTTTTACAATTTTTGAGTTTAATTTGTAGTGTTTATTATTTTTAGTTTTTATTTAAGTTAGTTTTAATTAAATAGTTAAATAATTTTTAGTTAAATAATTAATAATAAATAATATAATAATCTAAAAAATAGTTTTCTTTTTAATTTAATTTTATTTTAAGTTTAAGTTTCTAGGATTTTCATTTTTAACCCTTGTAGTTTATTTTTCTTAAAACTCACCTTTTTCTCAGTACGCAGTCGCGTCTGATTTTAAATTGGTGAACGTTTAAACGTTTTAGATACCTAGCTTTCACGTAATCATTCCATTAGCTTATTTAAGTTATTTTAAGTTATAAAACCCTAGTTAAACACACACACACACACACACACACTTATACCTTTCCTGTTCACATTCACTCAATCAGAGATTCGTTTATAATAAAACATCGCACACCTCGTTGGGACATTACGACCCGGGAAAACACTGTATTTCACGGAAGCATTTGCCTCAGCTGTTTGACTATTATACTTGACCATTCACAAGTGGTTGACCAATAATTATCTGACCGTTTGAGGCGAATCAATATTTGGCGCCGCTGCCGGGGAGGTTGTGCGCTTATTTTAAACGATTTTGCGTATTAGTGATTCTGGATATACATCCATTGTATATTTACCATCTTTTATCCATATTTTTATAAAACAAAACACAAAAATATTCACCTTTACACCCCTACCTATTTGATTCTTCATTTCTCATCCCTTAAACCCTTTGATTCTACCCTCTTCCACTTGTCCCATAATTGATTCTAATGGCATCTCTCGATGAGGATTTCTTTAAACAAAGGGCCTATAAAAGCAAAGTTGAAAAACTTATGGCCTTGTCAAAAATGTCGAGATGTCATGTTGATTATGATGGACCTTCGATTCCTATTCCCTCTCCGGTGAGGGAAAGAGATCATGAAACCGAGGTGACAAAGGACCCTGTACTTTCCTCTGACTATGGAAGTGCTAAATACGTCCAACCTACGGTTATCCAAAAACCTGAGCTCACAAATGCTCCTAAACCGTCTATAATTGATCCTAACCTTTCACGATTTACGGTTAAAAGTTTGTCAAACAAACATACAGAGCTTAGGGCAGTGACTAAAAAGAACGATTTGCCTAATCTTCACATTTATCAAAAACAAAAACCAGAGACCATAACGGAAGTGGTGGAAATTCCTAGCTCTCAGAGCACACCACTTGTCCCACCTCCAGATTTTGTTCCTTGTGTCGGTTGTGGTGAGCCTCTTTTCGGTTTTCCATGTCGTTGGTGTACATGTGAACAATGTGGTAATGATATTCAAGACGGGAGTTGTTTGTTTTGTGGATCGAGTAATTCATTTGCTTATGATCCTAATCAAAACTCATTCAACGACTCCTCAAATTTTTCCAACTACCCATCACATTCATACGAGCAAGAATCATATTATCCAAATCTCAATGATGCTTCGTATCAAAATACACCAAGCCAGACTCAGCAGTTTAACTGTTGTGAGTACTGTGGAGGTCCACACTTTAGCTCTGATTGTCAAACAAGGAATCCATTTCCTTGTAACAATTACAACTATTCGTTTCAAGACCCACCTCCACAATACCAAATGAACCAAGCAACTCCTCAAAACCAGCAAGACCCTTGTCTAGAGGTTCTTGAAAAACTTAAAAACATTAGAGAGGAGTTAGCTAATATGTCGTTTCACAATGCACTAAGTTTTTCTTGTGTACATTGTGGGGGTCCTCATGATGATTTTAAATGTCAACCGTATTATAAATCTGAACATTGTTCTAGTTCTAATACATCCGGTTTTGACACATTCACACCCCCACAGTTTCCACTCATTCCATATTCTCGTGATAAATCTATCGCGGAATTACTTGTTGAAAAACATGCTGCTAGAGACGAAAGAAGCATGGAAGAATTACTAGTCTTAGAACAAGCAGCTATAACACGTATCAAATTTCAAAATGCTGCTCTTCTCTATGAAGATGATGAAAGTGATGATACCTCATCAAGTTCATCAGTTGAGACTTCTTCCATGGATATACAGGGAGAAAAGAATATAACTGAATCACCAGCAGTAGAAATAATGGAACTTGTAGACTCCATTACTGCTAGTCCTTCTCATCTCCCTGAGTCTGCTGTTATCACACCCGAGGTTCCCACTCACTCTCTGAACATGGGGGACGAGCATCTTGACACAATTCCTGCAAAGGAATCGGACGAATTCATAAAGTCTAGTGTTGAGAACCTTGTTTCAATCTCAAGAGAGTCACAGGGAATTCTTGATCATGTGTGTGATATCCCTCCCCCTCTTGTCTTTCCAAATGATCATATTGAGATGTTCTCTGATTCTGATGAGAACTATTCTTTATCTTGTGGAGACATAAGTTATGTGGGGGAATTGCCTTCTGAGCTTGTCAACTCAGAAGAAGAGAATGACGAAGAAATAATCCAAGACGAAGCTCTTCGTCTTACATTATTAAATGCTAATCTTCTCATTTCTAGAATCGAGGCTTTTAATGAAAAGCCTATTTCATCTCCTATCCCCGTCAAGGATAGTGAGCTTATGATCAATGATTCTATTCCGGAATTGCAAACGTTCCATTTTGATCAAATGGAAGAGAAGATAAGTGGTATCACCACTTCTCATTCTTATAATTCTCTTCCCGTTTATGAATCATTTACTATTGAGGAGTTCCCCAGTGAACTCACTCAAATCAATCCCGAATACGAATCATTCACCTTTGAGGAGTTCTCCGATGAACTCACTCATATCATATCTCTACCGGAGTATGATAGTTTCTATTTTGATCTAGACATACCCATAATATGTCTTGATCAAACGAGCTTAAAAGAGGAGATTTATGAAACAATGAATTCTCCTATTGAGGAAGAAGAGTTAGTTATGATTTTTATCATGACTTTCTTTCTTTTCTTCATATATTCTGTCCCTTATCCTGTTCTTCACTCTTTCGGGAGTGAAGACATTATCTTTGATCCCGGCATTCTCATTTATAAATTTTGAGCCGGTTACTTATCTCATCGGTGTGGAACTTTCACGTGCTTCAAATGTTTATCCAAATATCTTGAATGAAAGTCCGATTGAGATTGTCTCTTCCACTTGCTTCCCCATGGACAAATGAATTCGGGGTCGAGTCAAGTTAGCGACTCGGTAATCAAAAACAGTAGCATGTACATAGGTTTTCACCCGTGTGTACCACCCTAGTGTGGGGGAGATACCCCACATGTTGTGTATATATATATATATATATATATATATATATATATATATATCCTCTAAAAAAATATAAATATAGTGATAGCTTCTATTTAAGAAGTTTTATCTAAAAAAAATAATTGTATGTATATACATCTTAAATAAAGGCTATGGAATATTTTCTTTCTTACGTTCTAAGTGTCGGTTTAACACCCGGTACTTTGAATATTGAGGACAATATTCAGTTCTAAGTGTGGGGGGAGATTCGTTATTCTAACGAATTTAAACACATGTTCCATCAAGAACTCCCATTTTAGCCCAAATTTTAAAATTTTTTCTCACTTAGAACGCAATAAATGGTTATCAGTCCGCCATGTCTAACCCACTTAAGGATTGGCTAATCCAGGAGCAAACGGTTCTTGGTAAAGATAACTCAAACCCGTTTATGGCTTGCAATTTGCCCAAAATTGTATGGTACCTCAACTCGCCATATCCTAAAAAGCGAATGAGTTGGCTAGCCAGCAAGATTATGGATTGTGGTAAAGGCAGTGGAAAATCCATAATTGGTAATCAGCTCACCAAGATGTTGACTATTCCATCAAGAGTTGGCTAGTCCAGAAGCAAACGGCTTTTGGTAAAGACTAATCAAATCCGTTGACAGCCGGTGGTTTGCTCAAAATCACACGGTTATCAGGTGTGCCACAGTTCTTACATCTGGCTACTCCAGAAGTGATGGCTTTTGGTAAAGAGTTTTTCAAATCCATTAAGTTTTTCTCAAAAGATTGCTAGGGACTAGCAATAGTTTAGTGTAGGGGATTGCTGAGTGTCTAAATATTCATCATTTTATACCAATCTGAGCTGCCAAAACATACAAAAACACTCAAATATACATCAAAATACTTAAAATATCTTAAAAGTGTGTTTTATATGTTTCAAATGCAAAATATGCAAAAACAGATGAAAAATGTACAAAGTTTGCATAATTGGCAGTTTCAGTCCCTCAAGTTTCATAAATTGGCAAAACTAGTCCCTGGTTATTCTAAAAACATGAAAATGTCATCAAAGGTCCTTTTTAAATCATAAAGTTACATATTTAGTCCTTTGGTGCAAAGTTTCATAAAATTACAAGTTTAGTCCCTCAACTTTGGAAATTGACATAAATGGTCCCTGGGATGTTAAAAACTTTGAGAAAAGCAATTTTGGTCCTTGTACTAACAATCTTTTGCAGGAATGGTCCTTGGTGTGAAGTTTGGTAAAATTACATAAATAGTCCCTGAAGTTTCACAGTTTGGCAAAAATAGTCCCCGGTATTTAAAAAAAACAAAAAACATCAAAAATACCCTTATACTATTCATCCTTGTCAAGTTTGGTCCCTGTGAGAACTTTGGTAAACTTACTAAACCAGCCCTTCAACTTTACCTAATTTATAAAAATGGTCCTTGTGCATAAATAAACCAAACGGACCTTATATTATTATTATTACCCAATTAATAAACTAAACCCAATCCTAAACACTACCCAAGCCCACTCCATTTCCCAGCCCACTCCCTACCAAGCCCACCCTTAAATATTTAAACCGGGTCAAACAAGTCAACCCCTCCAAAACCAATACCACCCGTACTGTTCATCCCCTTCATCCCTCACTGCAACTCCATACCACCATACCAGCCCACTGTTTTACCTCCACCTCAACCCCCAGCCTCTCCACGCAATCCCTCCACCTCATACAACCCTCCAAAACCTTGAAAACATCTCCACGCAACACACAGTACCCCTTTGACTATTTTGGCGCCAAAAGCCAATTTGAATGGCTAGGATCAATCAGACACAATCAAAGGCTCAGATGTGTTGGGAAAGAGTCATAGGGTCCCACTATACCCTAATTATCATCTACATAAGGAAAAAGAAGCTGTGGTGAAGATTATTAGTGTAGACTTAGTTAATTGTAATCGTAGGTAGTGTAGAATCCTTTCTAGTTGTTATTTTCCATTTCAAACACTTATATTCAGTTCCTTTGATGTAATTTAAACTTTGTCTCAGATTAATTTCAAGTTCTAGTTATTAAAAATCAAATTTACAAATTTCAAGTGAATTCGACAAATTCACTTGAAACTGGTTACTGTTGTTGTTACTTGTTCTAATCAGTTCAATTCAGTTTATTGTTAAGCTTTTTGAAGCTCTTATATCATTTAGTGGACTTATATTCATTATTACTAAAAGAATATAAAAATCAAGAAAAATAGAAATAAAATAGAAATCAGTTTGTATGATGAATGAAGGAAGGAGAATGGTGAATATTGGATTGATATGGTTTAGTAGCTTTTTGGGAAGCTGTTAGGTTTGTTCTCAGTTCACGGTTCCATTGTTCACAGCCTCATCCATTTTGTAAGTTTTTATATCAATTTTTCATACTACTATTTAGCTACTTAATTTGCTTAGGTTTCTGTGTTTTTATGCTTATGTGTTGTTGTTAAGTTAGTATTTAGCATAATATAGTTTGCTTGTTCATCAGATTTCATAACTACTTAAAAATAAAAAATCTCACAGTGGAAAACTTAAATTTGACAAATCTGAGTTTTAAGCTTATATTGTGGTTGATTTCTGTTTAATTATTCTTAAATATCTTAATTTAGTGTTAGGAATCAGTGTAGTAGGTTAAATATATCATTTGCTTTGATAATCATCAAAATCAGTTTGTTAAGGAGTGTTTGGATATCTGTGTTACTCAGTATAAGTGTGGCTTTCAAAAGTTGAAATCAGTTCAGACATGTTTGCTTAGGTCCTAGTATCACTAATTAGTCATAAAAATTAGTGGTCATAGTATAAAAAAGTCAAAATCTACAAAAAGATTGCTTATCTGTTAACTGTATGGGCAGTTGGCCCATAAACTCACACCATTAGCTTATATCTTTAAGCTTTAGCTTATTTTAGGTCTATCATAGCTCATTGTAACTTAATCAATCAGTTAGAAGTGTTAGAATCTCAAGAAAGTCAAATTTCCAAGTTCTTATCAAAAGTCAAAATTACTTGTTCTCAGTTTTCACAAAACTTGCTTGAATATTTTTGAATTTTGTGATTTATTTTGGACTGTGAGCTTTTGAGGTTTAGTTGCCTACCAGCTCATCTTTGAGATTCCACCATCCTTTCATCTTTAGCAAATTTTCCCTGGGCCCCACTCACCCTCAAACTCACTTGCAGGGCAAAAGGTTCCCCTGTGCACCAGATCTCAGTTCATCACCACCACTTTGGTGGTGATTTGTGACCCCCTTAGTGGGCCCCACACCTCCTAATTAGATTTTCCCAACCCCCCTCCTACCAGACTCTTAGGATTGACCAATAGTTTGACCTGAATCCCAGTGGACCCCACTTTGTTTTGCTCCTAAACTTTGTCCCATTTCTGTGTTCAAATTAGTTTTTGGAATAGATTATTTTGGCTTATCAGCTTATTTACTGAGCTTATTTGGCTAATTTTAGCTTTGACAAGTCCAATAAACTTATTAGAACCAGAATAAACTAAGGTGGGTCCCACATAAGCTCATTTGAGCTTATTTGCTCATTCAGTCAACAAAAGTCAACTGTGGTAACATTAAGCTTCCACAGTGTTTAATAATAAGCTACAAAATAATTGTTTTTATAAAAGTTGTTTATTTTTAAGTATAATATAGTTTTGTAAAAGAAAAATCCAGAAAAGACAACATAAAAATAAGTGATAGTTTCTATTTAATTTAATTTAATTTTAATTTTCATGTTTAGATTTTTATTAAGTAATTTGTAATTTTATATTTTTATTAATTTCCTTTTAGGTTAAAGTATTTTTAATAATTTTCTCAGATTTTTATTTTGTAATTTAGTATTTATTATAATTAAAAATAGTTTTATTAATAATTAATCAATAAATAAGTTTTAAATAGCATAATTAATTTTTATAATACAACACCTAGTTTTTATATTTTTCCTAGCTTTTAAATGTTATAAAATAGTGTTATAAATTTTTTCATAATTTTCTAAGTCATTTTAGTATTATTTGTAATTTAAAATAGTTTAATTAGTATAATTAATATAAATAGTTTTTAATTAATAAGAAATTCATAAAAAGACAAAAAGATTTATTTTTATTCTTTATACTTTCTTCAAGTTCATTTTTAAGTTTAGAAATTATTTTTACAAGTTTTGAGTTTAATTTGTAGTGTTTATTATTTTTAGTTTTTATTTAAGTTAGTTTTAATTAAATAGTTAAATAGTTTTTAATTAAATAATTAATAATAAATAATATAATAATCTAAAAAATAGTTTTCTTTTTAATTTAATTTTATTTTAAGTTTAAGTTTGTAGGATTTTCATTTTTAACCCTTGTAGTTTATTTTTCTTAAAACTCACCTTTTTCTCAGTACGCAGTCGCGTCTGATTTTAAATTGGTGAACGTTTAAACGTTTTAGATACCTAGCTTTCACGTAATCATTCCATTAGCTTATTTAAGTTATTTCAAGTTATAAAACCCTAGTTAAACACACACACACACACACACACACACTTATACCTTTCCTGTTCATATTCACTCAATCACAGATTCGTTTATAATAAAACATCGCACACCTCGTTGGGACATTACGACCCGGGAAAACACTGTATTTCACGGAAGCATTTGCCTCAGCTGTTTGACTATTATACTTGACCATTCACAAGTGGTTGACCAATAATTATCTGACCGTTTGAGGCGAATCAGTAATCATCTGTAAGCTTTCCGACGTTATTTGATTTTGTTTTATCCATCCTTGTTTCCATGAGGAGTCTTGTGGTATTTAACCATGGGTACAAGAATGTTCCTTTTCCTCTTTGAACGATAAAGGTTTGCTATGTTAACCTGTCCTTCCTTGGAAAGTCAACTTAGATTTGACTCTGATACGAGATTGATTGCTAAAGCATTTAAGATGTTGACGACTGTCCCACTCTGACTCATACTTGGTGTTTTGAATTATTTTAAACTCCCTAACATGATTTCGAACCGTTAAACTTTTGCTATCCTTATTGCTCGTGAGACTCGTGCATTACTTTCGAGACTGTGAAGTTCTCGTGCACCTGTTTTGTACACCGAATAAATAAACCTTATTTTGAGAAGTATTTTGACACCCTGAGTTCCGTTTATGATTCCGGCTGAACCACCAAGTTTCCCACCAGAGGATGGAGTTGGATAGAACCTAAAGTTGACAACAACGATAACTACCCTGAAGAATTGAAGACATTCCTCGCCAGATGGAAGAGTTGACGAGCAGAGCACAAGAACCAGTCAAGATGGCAAACCTGGAGTTGATGAAGACAAGCGGTCTCACTTCCCTATTCACCTTGGTTGCACTAAGATGAATTGAGAGTGGAAGCCGACTGGATGATGAGGAGATTGAAGATCGTACCATAGGTTCACATGACTCCATCCCATTCCAAGAAGAACTGCAGAAGGCTTGAGGAAACCAAACTCAAGTTAATGATTCCGTTTCACTATCAGATTTGAAGATGGACGAAGACTGACTACTCGGACATGAGAAGATTCTGAAGGGACAAATTCATAAAATGAACCTTATGATTGAGGAAATTGATGCCTTAGTGACATGTTTCTTTCTGATGATGATTGTTTGATCTTGTTACGTCTTTCCGAGCTTCGTTTGTTTGTCGACATCGTTTCGTTATTGATCTTTGTATAAGGCTAACCCAGAAGTTAGTTAGAATGTTAGGTGGATATGTAGATTTTTTTTTCACTGATTGAGATAAAGTATAACCATCATGAGGGCATATTTATATGATGCTAGTATTATGACGCCTGGCCAACGTGATAATACTTACATCATATAACGTGCACTTGTTGTGTTCATAGGATGTCTTGAGAAGTGCCTTAGTGGAGACTTAGATTTCTGTTTGCGTTTGCAACGATATGCGAATAGTAAGACTTTAGGGCTCTTTCGATCTGTACGTTTGATCCGTCTTATCGCCGTACGTTTTGATACGTTTGGATATGCGTCACTCGATTGTTTGACTTCTATGTTTTGATAAATCCCATGTTCCGTTGTAAAGCTTTCCGCCATTTGATGTTATTGATCAACTTATCTTCTACCTATATGGATTTGATTCGTTACTATTAAAGAGCTACACATATGCCTTGCTTTGTATACACTCCTCATATTCGATGGAATCGTTTCATGATGATCTGTTATGAGTTAAAATATGAAGTTTTGGGTTATGAGAATCAAGATCTGTCGGTTTACGAAAATACCTTTGGAAGGTTGTATTGAAGACGAAACCATTGGAAAATCTGAAGAGTTAAACTGATATATATTACCTTCATGATGCTATCGTTCAATATATTCTCATCTGATCAGTTCAATTCCTTGTCCGCGAATGGAATACCACCCAATCCAACATCTTTCTTTGAATATCTTTTAAGAGGATACGATTATCATCTGTTACATTCGGTATGTGATTCTTTTGATTTGAATTCTGTTTGATGTGCCTTCTCTGGGGAAACTGAAACCATCTTTGAATCAATAAGATCAAGTCTTGGGAAACAAGATCATTTTGTTTGTTGAAATTCTTAAGGTCTAAGTTTGTGTGAGTCAAACTACTCCTTTTGCTGTTCTTAGTTTGGTGTATCCTCATTTTGTTTCGCCACCTTACCTTTTCCATTTTCGAGGACGAAAATTCTTTTGAGGGGGAGATAGTTGTAAAACCCAAAATTTTGAAACATGTAAAATTACCAAATTGCCCATAATGTTTAAAAATCACATAAAATGTTATATATTCCATACTATTTAAAGTTTTGTGCATAACTTAATTAAAATAATTATATCCTAAGTTTATATTTATTAGAAACCAAATAAATAATTAACTAATAACTAATTATAACCTAAGAAATACTTACAAAAATATTTGATTTATTTCCTATATTATAAACCGATTTATATTTAAATTGTTACACAAATTTCGGCTCAAATTGTTTTGTCAATTCCCAATCACGAATTTTGTGATTTTGTTTCCTTTTATACAATCCTAATTATCCTATTATACCTCTCACAAATCGGTTCTATCATAATATTTTTAAAAACGCCTAAAATAAACCTCTAAATCCTCCCAAAAAAAATTCCAATTGGCTGCAAATAAATTTTCTGGAAACCTTTGTTATTTTCTTGAACGTTTTTAGAGGCTAGGAGTCTGGGAAAAATAGTGTGTAAGGTTGTTGAAGCGTGGTTCGACTGATTGGATTTGTTTTGCTCATTTTTATTCAATCAGGTGCAACAAATCATCCTACTCTTTTTCTTTCATTAATTCTTCATCAAGGTATTTTTCTATCATCCTATAAACTCTATAGAACGTGTGAAAATTTGTCCATGCATGCTAAACAGGTCGTATAAAATTAAACAAATCATAAACCCTAAAAACATGTAAAATTATATACGGTCCTATATAATTTTTTTGAACCTCAAATATATTTTTACAATAGGTAATATGATATATGTGACCTATAAAAATTGGATTCGAAATTATTTGAATCTTAGAACCATGGTTTGTAATTTATTTTGTTTATTGTTAATATTGGCTAAATTAAAAAGGAAGAAAATAAAATAAAACAAGACTTGTACGAATAGGGTTAGGGTTTGTAATAAATGTTTTGAAGAAAATTAATGATGTTTAAGTTTGTGTTATGATGGTGTAATTATTGGGAATCAGGGTTTTGATTTATGTAATTTTAATTAAAATCGAATTGTTTTCAAAATTAAGAGGGGTGTTTTTAAAATTTTAAACTGAAGGGTTATGTAAGAAACATCATCTAGACTAGGTTGGATTTCAAAAAAATTGGTATAAGGGTTAAATGTGTTAATTTTGTGATTAAAAGGATTAAAAATGGAATTATATAAAATTATTAATTAGAATTGTATTTTATTTAAAATAGATGGACCATTTTTGTAAATTCTGAAAACTCAGTGTCTAATCTATAAATAATTATATGTAGGGGCTAAGAGTGTCAATTTGATAATTAAATGGACTTGTATGTAATTTTGATAATTAAAAAGTTTAAATTGTAAATATGTTAACTAGAGGGACTAAAAATGTAAATACGAGACTTATGCATTTTTCAACCTATAATATCATGAGGGGCTGTTTATGTCATTTTTGTAAAGTTGTGGTGCTTATGTGTTAATTATGGTAATTAATGGTTTAATTATGGTAAATTGAATAATTAAAGGATTAAATTGTAACTTTTGAAACTAAAGGGGTGTAAAGTGTAAAATTGGCATATTTGACTTTCTTTACTTAAGTTGATGTGTTATTATGTGAGTGTGATCATTTGTGACCCTTAACTTACGATATTAACACTTTAAACCCTAAAACATATTTATAGATCATTTGAAGCCCTAATTTCACAATCCTGGTATAAAATGGAATCTGTAATACGTAAGGATATGAAACTTGAGATGGTGATAAAACTAACTTATAAGAATATGTTAACATTTGGAAACTTGCTAATTTTGGAAATTTGCTAATTATGGAAACCTGCTATTTTTGGAAAGTAATATTTATGGAAACCTTCTAAAATTGGAGACTCTCTAAATAAGGAAACTTACTAAAAATAAAAAGTCTTCTAAAATACTTGAACTACCTAAAGTAGGAAGTTACTAAATATGGAAAGTTACTAAATATGGGAAGACACCAAATATGGAAAGATACTAAAAATGGAAGGATAACTAAAAGCGGTAACTTATACAATTTGAACTCGTCATAATTCGTATGCACTTGATTATAGGTTTGGTGAAACGGGAATGACCGTTCTCCGTTCGTTTGGTCTCTGTTTGTTTTGACTCGGCAAAGGTACAGATATTCCGTACTCTTTCAGTAAGAGTGCACACTTTCTCTCTCTTGACTTTGTCTGTGAGTTGATTATCGGGTTATGACTTCCATTTGGTCTTGGTTATAATCCTTCGTACTTGGCTCTATGATTGATGTGTTTCACCGGTATTTGTGATCCTATTGTTATTCATTTGGACTCTTATGATCCGTTCGATAACCTTTTGTAACCTTAATCTTTGAACCTTTGTGAGACTTTGAATGTTCTTTTGGGATATTATAACGGGTGGTGAAATATCTTTTCTTAATTATGACATGGAAATATTTAAAGGAGAAATTATTTGACGACAACACTTTTAATATGATTTAAGACTAATCTTATATGGGGTTTTATAAATTCATGAAAACCACTTTTAAAGAATATCTTGTGAAAACCGTTATTAAAGAATCACTTTTATAAATGTCATCTTTTGGGAAGATCTTTTCTAAATGAACTTTTGTTATAAACCTTTTAAATGGGATTGTACTACGAACCTTTTTAAACAAGTGATGAGAATCTACTAAATTGATCTTTTGTTTTAAACTCTCATTATGACCCTTTTGATCATGAACTATGGGACTTTGGAACTTGGAATAATGAACCCTGTGGATTGGAACCTTGGCTTTGACCTCTCCATTTTGACCCGTTGATATTACATCTTTGATTGATCCTTTGATATAGATCCTTTGACATTGATCCTTTGATACTGAACCTTTGATATTGAACGTTTGATATTGAACCTTTGATACTAAACCTTTGGTATTGAACCTTTGACATTGACCCTTTGATCATGACTTGGCACTTATACTTGATATTGAACCTTGACTACATGACCCTTCAGTATTTACCCATGTATTACTTGTTGTGGAGTAGCCACAACCATAGCATTGATGCACCAATGTTATGTACTCTAGTGTGGTTGGAGAGATGTACCACACCGTCCCTGATATTGTTATCGACTACTGTTATGATTGTTATTGGCCTGGAGGGGCGTATGGATGCATCCTAGATTTGATTGATTGATTGATTGATTGATTGATTGTGATATTGAATACATTGATTATTGCTACATTGATTGGTGACTAGGTGTACGTGCATTGCAACCCCTCACATATTGGGAGCTAGCTACTCCATATTGGGCTACTATTGTATTGTATTGATTGATTGATTGGGCCTGGGAAAATACTGAATTCCATATCCATTACATCTTACACTTAACCATGTTATTGTTGATTACCCATTTGACACCATATGTAATCCATCTTCATATTCCTTTGATTATTCCTAACTCTATTGCATTGCTTTGTTATTTGTTTGATATCTATTCACTGAGCTTTGTAAGCTTAGCCGCATTTTTTTTCCTGCGGCACGTTTAGTAGGAAGTTGGGTTTATGGATGAGAGATCTTATTTTAGGCTTAGAAGACTTCACCCTGATTAGCTACTGGCTGGACTTAGAGATGATTAGAAGTATTTTGATGTTGGGCTTAGTATATTGTACTTGAGCTTAGTTCATTATTGTTGCTCATTTGTATTTTGTATTCTGTTTAGTTTTTTTTAACCCTTGTAAACTTTGTATGGAAATGTATCTCCATTTCACTTGTGTTCTGATTTGACTCTATAATGTTACACTTTAGCCCTTCTCGGGTTGGGGTGTTACAGAGCAAATTAATCTTGAAGTTGAGAATGATGATGTTAAAAGTGGTGATACAGAAGAAATTGATTTAGAAGGAAATAATGTTCAAAGTACTTTTGTTGAAAGTACTAATCTGCAAGGTACTGCTGAACAAGGTACTGCTGCTATGAATGTTGATGAAATTGGAACTTCTGCAGCTGGACCTTCTACAACAAATTTTGAAGATGAAGCTGGTCCTTCTACTTTTATACAACAAGAAGAAGCTAAGGTGCATACTGCAAGTGATGATGAAACAGTTGCTCAGATTTTGATCAATTTGAATAGACCTGCATGAGGTATACATATTTCTGAGCCTGCACAAGAAGTTTCTGAAAGTACTTCTGAATCTGAAGAGTTAGATCCCAAAGACAAAGGGAAAGGGATCATGAAGCAGAAAGATATTAAGAAGAAAAAGAAGAAATTTACTCTTGCACAGCTTAGAGATATAAAGATAGCAGAAGATGCAGAGGTTGCTAGAAAGCAACAGGCTGAGTATGATGCAGAGTATTTGGCAGAAGTTAGTTGGCCAATTACAAGAAAGCCTATGACAATTGCTTAGGAAAGAAACTGGATGATAAGTTTCTTGAAAGGAAGAGGATACAAGAATTTACAAAGGATGAGGTATCCAGAAGTGAAAGCTCTATAGGAACAAGTACAAGAGTCTATCAGGAAAGAAGTAGAAAATTTTGTACCCATGGATGTTGATAGAGAAAAGAAGTTAGAAGATATTAGGAAAGAACAGGCTGAGAAAAGAAAATTGAAGAGAAAGAAAGCAGTTCAAGAAGATCAATTGTCAAAAAGACTTAAGATGATACATGAAGATACAGTTGATGAACTTAGAAAATATTTCAGGGTAGTAGATTTTGAGAATAAGAAGACTGAAGACTCTGGAAAGAAGTCCAAGATAATCTCATTCTCTGTGGTTGAATCAAAAGAAGGAAACTATCTTATGTTCAACAGAGAAGATGAAAGCTTCACAGTATTTAATATGTTATGGGATGTTCTGCATTTTATTACCAGAGAAGATCTATATGACTTATACATGCAAGTGCAGACATACTATGAAGAGATTGAAGCATTAGGAGTGGGATTAATTTTGCTTGGAGATTTAATTACCATATGGGAAACAGAAGAAACAAGTGTTGATCCTCTGTGTAATGATCAAGAGAATTGGGAAATTACAAGATGGAGATTCTTTGAGTCATCAGGAGTTCATGCACTTGAGATGGAAGATGGTACTATGATTCACATGCTTGCTGAGAGAAGATATCAATTGATTAGAGAAATTATGCTCAGAATGCCGGATCATGGAATGGAACTTGAAGATGAATCTGATGTAGCTTTGGATGTGATCAAGCTATTTATCAGATGGACTAAGTCTGAAGAATGATATTGCAAAATACTGGTATGATTTGTTTTGTATAATAAGTATTTTTTTTAAAGTACTGCAAAGACAAACAGTACTTTATCAAAGTACTGCTTGCTGAATTAAACTAGTATAAGTCCTTTGTAAAATAAAATAAAAAGTTTTTGATGTTTAAAAGTGAAGTCAATAAAAGGATTTGAAAAGAAACACACGGTGTTAGTATTAATACTACACAACAAATGGTAATCAACTCACCATGTTTAACAGACAAGAAAGAGTTTGACTCATCATGAGGGTACGACTCTGATGCGATAATCAAATCCGTTTTTAGTTGACAATTTACTAAAAATTGTATGGTTTTCAACTCACCATATCTGTAAAAGTGAAGAGTTGGCTAGCCCACAAGGAAAAATGGCTTGTGGTAAAGGCTGTGGAAAATCCATTTTTGGTAATTAGTTCACCATGGTTAAAATCAAAGAACTAACTAGTCCAAAAGCAAACGGCTCTTGGTAAAGACTACTCAAATTCGTTGATAGCTGATGATTTGCGAAAAATCATATGGTTATCAATGTACCATGGTTGTTCTATCCTAAACATTGGCTACTCCAGAGTTAATGGCTTTGGTAAAGAGACATCAAAATCCATTAATTTTCAATGATTCACCTCTCACAAGAGTTTACACACCTAGAATTGATGAGAATAGTATGAAACTTCAAAAGATTTGATAACTATTGTACCAAAATGTTGCTGAGTAGCTGAGGAGGTTTATTGCAGAGAAGATATTTAATGATGATGATAAAGAGTACTTTGATACATGACAGATAAACGTTAAAAAGATAAAGAAATAATCTTTCTGAATGATTAAAGATTTTGAAGATCAAAGAAAACAAAGAAACTTGAAATCAAGCAAGTGGAGTTCAAGTTAGGGGAGGATTGTTGGGATATAAAAGATCAAAGTACTTCTGTATGTCAAAGTACTGCTGCTTGAAGATTAAATTCAAAGTGCTGCTTGAAGATCAAAGTCAAAGTACTGCTGCTAGATGTTTGTTCAAAGTACTTCGAAGAATACAAGGACTCAAGTGCAATATTAGTTAAAGGATTAATGTGTAATATTGTATGAATATTCTAGAATTAGTTAGGGATAATTACTTGTCGGTCAAGTTAGATGATGTAAACCGACTTAAGGTTATCTATAAAAGGAGCCTTAAGAGGTATTAGTCGATATATGTTTTTAGTCGAAGTTCTAAGAGTCTTAGAAGCTTTAAAAAAGTTGATAATAGTTAGGGATTGTTAGTGAATCTGTGTAACAAAGCAGGTTCAAGTTTTGTTTAATATAAAAGTTCTTCTTAAGCTTTGTGTTAGTAGATTCCGAATACTTTACAAGGTCAAACAGTGTTTCAATATTAATAGTGTTGAGTTTACTTAATATTATTAAACCTTTACAAGCTACAAAGTAGTTTGGTCAGAGTGCATCGATCCAACACATATCTCCGTAGAAGTAGTATACCTAGAATACATGCTTAAAAAGTAAACACTAGGCGTTGAATGAGAGTTGTAGGTTTAAGTGTTAGTGAATACAAGTTCCATGGGTTCAGTTGTTACACCCATCTGGGAAAATGTAATGAGTTTGTGATAATTGTGATGCATGCACAATTATCATGAGTGGGGTATGTTGCACTAAGCTCATGAACTATACGTTAACAATCCGGGTCATGGGGGCTACAGACCCAATCATGAGGGGATGGGAAGGATAACTTGCCAAAGTTAAACCTTTAGTGGGTTCAAATATAGTACTTATTGGTACCACCCAGAGAGGTGTTAATACCAACGGGAGTAGTCAAAACTCCAATAGATCTGTCATCTGTATTCGCGTTCGCGTGGGTAAAATATCCCAAACGATTAGATTTATGAATTTTGGTTATGTAGTGGTGGCAGTTAGTTTACTCGTGCAACAACAAAAGAAGAAGACTTGTATTCGGTTTTAAGTAAAGCAAGTAGCATAACCCCCTCACAGGGTTTGTAAAGCATTTAGAGTGAAAGTTTTAAAAAGAGTATGAGGCTATGAAAACTCACCTGGGCTTAGGGAAAACTAAGTGATGCAAAAAGTGACTCGGGAACTAGACTACCTTACTCACGTATCCTAGTGTGTTGTAGGTTTGGATGTATGTCAAGGTTTAGTTATATAGTTTAAGTTTCTTAAGTTATTGTTCTTAGGTTCGTTAATGTTTTAGATATAATATAACACCGTTCGGGCCATCATAATCCAGAAGTATATGACTCCTCACATGAAGCTCCATACTATTATATTATGTTATCAACACAATACCATTCGGGCCATCATAATTCAGAAGTTAATACTCCTCACATGAAGCTCCCTACTATTGAGCTATATTGTTATTAGGTTAAGTTATAATCATAACACCGTTCGGGCCATCATATCTCAGAAGTATATGCAATAATCGTTCGAGGAGTCAGGGCACTTCAATTCGTAAACCCAACAAACTCGTCAAAACGAAGTATCCACATAGTACTCCTCGCATGAAGCTCCCTACTATTGTATTATGCTTCTAACCTTATTTAGGTTTTATATTTATATGATATTTTCACTTTATACCCTTATAGTTTGATGTGTGCTTATTCACACATCCTTTTTAGGCCTTAAATCAGACCAAAAATACCAAATACTAACCAAATATGCCAAGAAATAGTGTGTTTTCGTATTTGTGTATGTGTAGTTACGGATATGTGAAAAATGGACAAAAAAACAAAGCCAAAACCGACAAAAACAAGCACGGAAATGGAAAAAGGTCAAAAGCCGGAGCCGGGGAAGAATTAAAGCTCAAATATCAAAGAAAGACCTTGAAGATTCATAAAGTTTCAAAAATGACCCTTGGTTGAAGTTTGAAGAAAATGACAAGTTTAGTCCTCCAAGTTTCATCAAGTTGTCAGATTTGGTCCTTTGAAGAGATTTTTGAAGAAAATTTAAAGTCAACCCTCCATGAATTTAAGATTGACAAATATGGCCCTTGGATAATATTATTGAAGTTGGCATAAGTGATCCTTTCATTTTTAGATTTTACACTAAAGATCCTTGTGATTTTAAAAACCTTACTAATCCAATTCAACAAACAAATAAACCCAAAACCAAAGCCCAAAACATTTAACCCGGCCTGCTACCCGAGCCCAACAACCAAACCCGGTCAAACTCACTTAACCTTGGTCAATACCCCATTTATTACCCTTTTAAAATCACCCGCCCCCAATTTTCAACCCTTACCCAGAAAAGTTACTATTCCATGAACCCTAACTTTTCCCCGCCTCAATTTTAACCACAATTAAGGGTAGATAGGACATTGTACTTGTGATTCTAGAAGAACCTAACATGGCAGGCCTGCCATGTCAGCGATCTGCATGGGAGTGAGTGAAAATCATTAGGTAATCATACAATCCAAGGGCTGATAATGATTGGATGCATCTGAAACTTGATCCAAGGGATGAGAGTGACGCAAAGAAGCACAAAGGCACACGGATTAGTGACTTGGAAAATACTAGAAGCATCCTCAACCTCACCCCTCATTCCCTATAAATACCCCCTCAAATCATGTAATCACTGTTAGATTTTAGGAGTAGGAGTAGGGTAATTTAGAAGTAGTTAGTTTAAACTTATTGTATTTCTGATTTCAAGTTGTACTCATTTTCAGTTCTAATAAAATTCTAGTTTTAATTCAGTTTTTGTCATTTGAATTTCAAGCAATTTACTATATTCTACATCTGTTTTAAAGCTTTCATCACTGTTCTAAGAAGCTTATTCAAGCTTCATCATAGCTTGTAGTGAGTTTGTGAATTTGTTTCTGCATTAAATTGTTCAATTAGATCTTGGTCAATAGAAGTCAAAGGCAACTTTTCTAATAAGTTGTGCTTATTTTGAAGGTGTGAATTGATAAGTTAAGCAAGTCAGGGAATTGCTTAGCCTATCTAAAGATAGGTTGTGTGGGAGAACCTCTCTGTTAGACTGAGAGGTGTTTTGTAAGTTCTCATTTTAATTTTCAAAGCTTTAAATTGAATTCTTAGTATATTCTAGTGTAGATCTGTGTTTTGTTGTTTGTTACTATTTCATTGAGTTTGATTTGTTATATTATTGCTTGAGGTTAGTAGTTTACATCATCATTAGTTTAGTTTGCTTAGTTAACTATTTCACTACTGCCTAGTTTTGCTCATACTGCATATTCTGTGTTCCTGTTGCTCTTGTTTGATTTTACTGCATCTCTTAGTTTCTAGGAAAGATTAGTAGTTATTTTTTATCATTAGGTGTAGTGCATTAAGCCTAGAAATCAAAGACTTAGTGTAATTTAGCATATTAAGGAGTGTTTGGGTCAGGTTGTATTTTATGTGTTATCACTGTGTTCTTGTTGTTCTTTTTGTCTCAGTGAATCACTCTAGGCTCAGATAGGATAAGCCAGTCATTAAATTAGGAGGTTTAAGCATAGAAAGTCAAAACTCATTCTTTAGCCCAATATTGTGTTCAATCACATCTGTGATCATTGCATCTGCTTAAGCCTAGTAGCATTTAGGTAAATTAAGTTTTAAACCTGCTTAACAATACATTTAGGACAATATTAGATCATTAGAAATTCACTTTAGTCACAATTAGATTGCATTCAAGAAAAGTCAACACTGCAGGATCATTGGTCCAAAACCATCTGATCTCAGGCAATTTTAGGGGAGCATTTGAACTAGGAAATTAGGATTGTTAGTTTTTCTAGTAGTTTGAAGTATAGGCTTGTAGAATTTGCTGTTAGGTTTCACTAAATTGCTTATTAGGTTGCTTATATTTCAGCTGCAAGTAGGTCCATCAATCATCCACTTTTGTTTTGATTTGTAAATTGCATAGTGCTTATTTGGCTTATTCTGAGTGGTTTGTTGATTGAAACAAGTTGATTTGTGCTTTCCTAAGTTACTTGAATCATTTTTGCTTATGCTGTTTGCCAATTGCTTATTCTACTAGTGCTTATTGAACTGCTTATTGCTTCCCTGCTATGTTTCTGTGCTTCTTTTGGCTTTATCTCAGTACATGTGAGCTTAATTGAGTCAAAAACATCTTTGGGTTTAAGTTTCCGTCAGTGTGGTCAAGAGTGCTTATTAATAAGCACTCCTATTAAGCAGATTTAAGCCATTCAGCACTTCATCAGCTTATTTTTTAGATTTTAAATTTTTCCTAGAATGAGAATAACATTTTAGTTTTTTCTTAAATTTTTCATATTTTTCTGAATTTATTTGCTATTTTTCCTATTTTATTTTAGTTTTTATTCAATTTTTAATACTTTTTAAATACCAAAAATCTCAAAAAAATCAGAAAAAGCCTAAAAAATCCAAAAATATTTTAGAAAATAGTTTTAATTTATTTTAGATTTTTAGAAATTAATTTTGCATTTTTTCCCATTTATTTTCAATTTTATTTGAATTTTAATTACTTTTTAATTAGTTTAAATAGTTTTTAGTTAATAAAAATTACACAAAAAGCCAAAAAAAATATATTTTCAGTTTTAAATTTAGTTTTTAGTTATTTTATAATTTTCAAAATTTATTTTGTATTTTTCTCTCTTAATTTCCATTTTCTTTTAATTCTTAATTAGTTAAATTAGTTTTTAATTCATAAAAATTAAATAAAAAGCCAAAAAAAATATTTTTCTTTTTCTCAAAATTTTCTTTTATCATTTTTAACTTAGGAAACTTATTTTCAAGTCCGTAGGATTAGTATAGCTTAAATTTCACGTTTTATTTCGCGTGTTTACGTTTATTATACGTTTAAGCTTACGGTTTTTGATTTTACGTTACGTTTTAGGTTTGATTACTTGAATTACGTGCTTAAGTGATTTATTGTGCTTCATTTTCATATTCACTAGTTTAAATCTATTTGAAATTATTTTTTTCCTACTTTCACGACACGTTTCACGAACCGGGAATTCGAAATCCATTCACACCTTCGTTGGGACACGACCCGGGGAAATACTTTCACGAGCATTTCTTCAGAAAAATAAACCTATACTAAAACGACATAAATCAAATGACATAATACTTTCACGAGTATTATGCTTCTAACCTTATTTAGGTTTTATATTTATATGATATTTTCACTTTATACCTTTATAGTTTATATATTTACATTTTCTACCCTAAACTTATAATACTTATATTATTTATACTTATAACTATCTATACTTGACACAACTAGTCCCTAGACTTTTATATTTTTAGGAAATGACATAATTAACTCTTAGACTCATAAGTTTTCTATATTTACCATTTAGACCTTTAAATCTATAATATTTGCATAACTAGTCCTTTTTAGTTTATATCTTATTTTAGTTTCTATCCTAAGGTTTTAATACTTTGCAAAACTAGTCCTTACACTTATAACTTCTAGGAAATGTCAAAAATAGTCCCTAGACTTTATAATTTCAGGAATTTACAATATATACCCTTATGCATGTAAGTTTTGCAAAACTAGTGCTAAATGCATGTAAACTATATTTTTATGTAACAACTAAGTTTTCTAGCTTATGTTTAACTAATATTAGCTTATTTAAGTTATCTAAACTAGCTTAGGGCTTATGTAAAGGGCTTATAGCACGTAATTAGGGCTTTATCTATAGTTAGGGTTTTAAAATGTAAACTAGCAAATGATTATAACCAAGGCTTAGGCAAGGGTTCCTAGCGGATCTAAGGCATCCTAATACTATTCTAAGACTAAAATAAGGCTAAAGAAAACTAAATGTAAAGCTTACTTGGTTCGTTAGGGTTTAACGAGGGTTTTAGGGTTTTCTAGGGCAAATATAGAACTCGACAAGGTCTTAGGTCTATGCCACTCGACTTCTAAGTTTCCTAGAGCTCTTGTACTGCTACCAAGACCAGAAGCTTGAAGTTAAAGAGAAGTTAAGGTGTAAGTTTGAAAGGAGGGAGTGGCGAAGGTATTTATAGGGTCGATTGGCCTTGATGAGCAAGTAACGAGAGAAGAAGGTGTCGGGGGGGGGGGGGGGGTAGGTGAATAAGCTAAGCTAGTAGTGACTAATGGAAGCTAGGGTGGTGAGGTGGTGAGGCTATAGGCGGTGTAGGGGTGGTTTGTGGTGGAAATGAAGCCGCGACACAAGTAGGTGATGCATCTACTTGTAAGCAGCCATGGAGGTGTGTGTGTGGGTGCTTAGAGGTGCTTATAAGCTGCTTGGGGGGTTAGTGGTGGTTTAGGGTGATTTGTGGTGGATTAGTGGTGGTTTAGTAGTGATTAGTGGTAGTTTAGTGATGTTTTAGTTAAGCAGGTGACAAGTAGGTGATGCACCTACTTGTGTAGGTGCTTGTAAGGTGTTAGGGTGCTAGCTTAACTAGGGAGAGGTGTTAGGGTGCTTGGTTGAGGTGTTTGAGGTGCTTATGTTTAGGTTAAGTTTTGACCTAGTTTTACTTAGTGAGTGATTTGGGTTTTCCCTAAGGTTTAGTGCCTAGGTTAGGTTCCTAAGAGTGTTTAGTGACTAATCCTAATTCCTAAGGGGTTTATACTAAGTGATGGTAACTTATGGGAAAGATTTGTGAAGGTTTGACATAGTTTGTGACCTAAATGACCTATTTATGTTTAGTGGGTGATTAGGGTTTATCCAAGGAATTTGTGCCTAGATTAGTGTCCTATGAGTGTCTAATAACTAATCCTAGGTTCTAAGAGGCTTATACTAAGTGGTGGTAACCTATGGTGAAGTTTTGGGATAATCTAGACCTAATTCTAGGAAGTTATGACTTAGTTATGGTTTTGTACTTAAGGGACTTGTACCTAAGTTCTAAAGGGTTGTACTAACGCCTAATAGTCCTAAGGTATCCTAATATTCCTAAGGTAACTCATTGATGTGTTTCGAAAAGCTTTAAATTTATAAGACCAATTTTACCTATTCCTTATTACTCAAAACACACGGGTAAAAGTATAACCCTTGTTTATAGTAAAAGAGTTTTGGTAAGACAATGTTGTTCCACAGGGACTATGGTATGCACTTATATATTAATTAGTTTAATTGAGATGATTTAGAAAACTTATGCAAATGATTCAAAATTCAGATATAGGACAAATATGATTACTTGGATGGTTCGGATAGCTCAGTGATGGTATATGATAGTGATCTCAGTAGGTTCAACAAACGAGTAGTTTTTTTCGTCAAAATAACGTCTCATTAGTTAATGGAAATGATTCAAGACTTATGTCTACTAGTCCTTACACGAGTGGTTGGCAAGTATAAGTACTAGTTGCAAAGTTTCAAACTTGATTGTTTATTTCAATACAAAAGCGATCTCTCCTTCAATTGATCAACATACATAGACATATGTTAAAAACTATAAAATACTAGTTGAATCTTTCGACCCATTTCAATTAGTAATTATAATTAAAGAGATAAACAATGGTTGATAGTTTAGAACATAGCAAGATCATGACATAAATAGGAAATCAACAAGAGATCGTAATCATAACCAAACACTTTATTATATTAACATATCCAAGCAACCATAAGGAGTTTAGCCTAACATGGCTTTAATAATCATGCTTACAGTGGTAATATTGTATGAAATGATCGACATACTTTCTGAATTAATGTAATGAAGAAGCTACCGTCACTAGCGATCACCACAATTAATATCAAGAGAGTATTACAACGCTTTTAGAACTTTGACTTATTTCTATCACCCCAATGATTGGAACGAGGGATGAATTATTATCAGAGTCGTGTTGGTTGTTGGGAGGAGTGTTTGTGTATTGGTGTTGTGAAAATGAGGCGAAATGAGGCTCTATTTATAGGCGAAGGGTGACTAGCCAGGCACTAGATTACGCCGCTCTTAAGGAAAAGGTCGGCAGGTTTTGTACTGAATACCGGCGATCATGATGATAAACTACAACGACCTTCAGATAATTTCTTGGGGCCAAAGGGTCATTAATAGAACTTGAAGGTCGGCGGGCTTCAGATATAAGATCGCCGCTCTTTACTTGATTTGACTTAAATTATGCAAGAATAGATTCGTCCCCGTAACCGGCACTTTTTCACTAGGAACTCGGCGCTTTTTATTTGAAATAGGCATTAACATAAGATTTAGCTTGAATTAGCATATTTTTCCATGTTTATTGAAGATGACCTGAAATGTACTTTCATGCAATTAAGTATCGAAAGTCCTTATAAATCATATAGAAACTAACAAATAACGCTATATAAAATATGTATAATTCGAGCGTCATCAAATACGTCCAGACTTAGCTATTGCTTGCCCTCAAGCAATGTAAGCGACAAAGTAGATAGAGCTTTTTTTTTTTTTTTTTTTTTTTTTTTTTTTTTTTTTTTTTTAAGATATATTTTTGAAGGAACTTATTTGTTAGAGACAAAGATATTTCATAAATGGCATCAATACATACTAGATCACCTTACATAGGATTTATTTAAATTCACACAATTTCGCTCAATAGGGTGATTATGTGGAACACTCAATTTGCACAGACATAAATCAAGAAAACTACCATAGGCTTGTACAAGATACGTAAACATAATCGTTACGGCGTGAGCACCAAACAAATATATCCAAAGAAGGCAAAATAAGGCTTATTTTGTTTCAGAAGTAGGGAATAACTTGGGTGTGTTGATTTTTGAGAGATATAACAGCCATACATTAGATCATAATATTGCTAGCCAACGTCATACTTTTCACTTTACTAGGCATATATTTTTCTTTGCCTTTATTCATCATTTTTTAACCAAGGTAAAAATGTCTCCACACTTCAATTAAAAAATATGTTTTAAAATCACGGGTTGCCTCCCGAGAAGCGCTTGTTTTTGTAAGAGGAGTCTTAAGCTAGACTCGCAAAAATGTTGTTTATTTTTTTTATTATTATTTTTTAAATTTTTTGGAAAGAAAGGAGTCGATTCCTCCCTTCGATCATTGAAACTTTCTTCTTCGTGATATAATTTGAGTCTGTGTCCATTTACTATAAAAGTGTTTTCATTTTTTCCATATAATTCCACATATCCAGAAGGATATTGGTGTTTAACTACATATGGCCTAAGCCAACGGGATTTCAATTTCGATTGTTTAAATTTATATCTAGAATGAAATAGGAGTACTTTTTCTCCTTTTATGAATTCATTTATTATTTTTAACTTCCGATAATGCCAAATTTTAGTTCTTTCTTTATGTAGTGTAGAATTTTCATAAGCATGTAAACGGAATTCGTCTAACTCATGTAATTGGAACATACGTTTTTCTTCGGCTGCTATCAAGTCGGTGTTACAGTTTTTAAGTGCCCAATATGCACGATGTTCAAGTTCGATTGGCAAATGACAAGCTTTTCCATATATTAATTTATAAGGTGTTGTGGGAGTAGGTGTTTTGTATGTTGCGCGGAAAGCCCACAGAGCGTCATCCAATTTTTTAGACCATATAACAGGGTTGTCTTTTACAGTTTTTCAAGGATTCTTTTTAGAGCTCTGTTTGTGTTTTCTACTTGACTACTAGTTTGAGGATGATACGAAGTAGAAAAACGATGGTTTATACCATACTTTTTCATTGCTTTTTCCATCATATGATTGCAAAAGTGTGTTTCTCTGTCACTAATTAAAGCTTTAGGGATTCCAAAATGACAAAAGAGTTTTTTAAGGAATGTTATTAGACTCTAGCATAATTAGTTTGAAGAGCTTGGGCCTCTGCCCATTTTGAAACATAATCAATTGGAACCAATATGTATTCGAATTTATTAGATTTTGGGAAAGGACCCATGAAATCTATTCCCCATATATCGAATATTTCACACACTTGGATATAATTTAAAGGCATCTCGTCTTGTTTTGATATAATTCTGATTTTTTGACATGGTTCGCAAAGGCGAACTAAGGTTTGAGCTTCTTTGAATATTGTTGGCCAATAAAAACCAGATTCTAGGACTTTTCTGGCTGTGATGGACGATTCATAATGTCCTCCAGTTGGTCCATGATGAAATGCGTCTAGAATGGATCTAGTTTCAGGTCCAGCCACACATCTTCTTATAATCCCATCAGGACATATCTTAAAAAGATGTGGCTCTTCCCAAAAGAAGTTTTTGAGATCGGAAAAGAATTTCCTTTTTTGTTGGTATGTCTTATTCTTAGGCAATATTTTTCCAACCAAATAATTTGCAAAATCAGCAAACCAAGGTTCTTTATTAGAATATATTTTCATCATAATTTCCTCTGGGAAGTAATCATTAATTTCGGCTTCTTCATCATTACCATCTTGTTTTTCAATTCTAGATAGGTGATCTGCTGCAACATTATCAGGACCTTTTTTTTTATCTTCTATTTCAATATTGAATTCTTGTAAGAGCAAAACCCATCGTATGAGACGAGGTTTGGCATCCAACATTTTAAATAAATATTTTAAGGTTGAGTGATCAGTGAAAACAATGGTTTTGGATAGAACAAGATATGATCGAAATTTATCGAATGCAAATACTACAGCCATCAATTCTTTTTCTGTTATTGTATAATTTTGTTGTGCTGCGTTTAATGTTCTGCTTGCAAAATATATTGGATGAAAATGTTTTTCTTTTCTTTGGCCAAGTACTGCTCCAACAGCACTTTCACTAGCCTCTTCTCTTAGCGTGCACAGTTTGCTTACGCCTTAGGCACATCTATCTTTCTTAGTTTCACGCTGGCCTAATGAATTGAATATGAATAAAAGTCAGTCTTTTAGTAAGCGTATATAAGCAGCTGTTTAGTGTATAAGCAATTCTTTAGTGGTCGCACCGGTACGATGGAGGTTGCTTGAAGATGATGTTACGCGGCGTTCAGAACCAGTCTTGAAGTGAATGAATTAGAAAGAACGAATTGGACTTGCTATTATGGGTGTGCTTGTTAGTTTTTCTTTTAAAGTTTCAAATGCTTTCACGCATTCTTCATTAAATTCGAATGAAACATCTTTTTCAAGTAATTTTGTAAGATGTTTAGTTATTTTGGAGAAGTCTTTTATAAATCTTCTGTAAAAACCGGCGTGTCCTAGAAAACTTCTAATACCTTTGATATTAGTAGGAGGCTGTAGTTTTGCAATAACATCAATTTTTGTTTTGTCAACTTCTAATCCTGCTCCCGACACTTTATGTCCGAGCACTATACCTTCTTTAACCATGAAGTGACATTTTTCCCAATTAAGGACTAAATTAGCTTTCTCACATCTTCTAAGCATTTTATCTAAATTGACTGAACAACTTTTGAAAGAGTCTCCGAAAACAGAGAAATCGTCCATGAAAACTTCCATAAATTCTTTGATCATGTCATGAAATATTGCAATCATTCACCTTTGGAAGGTAGCCGGTGCGTTACATAAGCTAAAAGGCATTCGTCTGTACGCATATGTTCCAAAAGGGCATGTGAAAGTTGTTTTTTCTTGGTCGAGAGGATCAATAGGAATTTGAAAGTACCCAGAAAACCATCGAGAAACACAGAAGTATTTGTTTCTTGCCAGTCTTTCCAACATTTGATCCATAAAAGGTAAGGGAAAATGATCTTTGGCGGTAGCCTCATTGAGTTTTCGGTAATCAATACAAACTCTCCAACCAGTAATTGTTCTGGTGGGAACTAACTCATCATTCTCATTTGTGACCACGGTGATACCACCTTTCTTTGGTACATGATTGGCTCCAAACGGTCAACCTAAATTGACCAAGTGATTGGTCAACAAAGTCAAATAGCTTAGAGTCAATCTCCGGGTAATATAGGGTATCACCAGGTCGTTATGTCCCAGTGAGGTGTGAATGGTACTAAAGCGTGCTTGTGATCGGGTGATTTTCACAGGAAAGGGGTAGGATGATTATACTACTGATTTTTAACTAAAAATGATACAAATACTTGATATGGACAAAAACTGAAAAACCAGATAAGTGAAAACGTTTTAAAACTTAAAAGGTACGTTTAAGTTTAAATAAACGTCAGCGTACCAAACAAAAAGTGAAAACTGAAATCTGAAAACCCTCAGGGGGTGAAAATGACTTTTTTACAAACCTAAGGATGAAAGAAAATTTTTAGAAAAAGAAAATGAATTTTTACACTATTAATTATTTAATATTAATTAAATACTATTTAATATTAATTATTAATATTTAAATAATTTAAATACAATATAATATTATTTTAATACTAGAAAAATGAAAATTAAATTTCTAAAATTATAAAATAACTAAAAACTAATTTTAAACTTAAAAATATATCTTTTTGTTTTTTGTGATTTTTATATTAATTAATTACAAATTATTTTTTAATTAAACTAAGTAACTAATTTTAAATTACTAATAATACTTAAATGACTTAGATAATTATAGAAAAATTTTTTAACTAATTAACCATCACAGGAATCCTAAAAATTATAAAAAGTTGGTTTTATGTATTTTTAAACTATTTTACTAATTATTATCCTAATTATTAATTAATTACCAATTAAACCAATTAAATTTAAAAAAATAGAAAATGAACAGTAAAAATTCTAAGAAAATTTTTAAAATTATATTATATTATATAAAAGCTAGGAAAAATATAAAAATTAGGTATTACTTAATAAAAACTAATTATGCTATTTAACACTTAAATATTAATTAATTATTACTTAAACTATATTTAATTCTAATAATTACTAAATAACAAGAGAAAAATCTAGAAAAATTCCTAAAAATACTTTAATATAAAAGAAACTTAAGAAAAATATAAAAATGCCAATTACTTAATAAAAATCTAAAAAGGAAAATTAAAAACATAATTAATATTAAATAGAAACTATCACTTAATTTTAAACTGGATTTTTCTGGTTTTTCTTTTAGAAATATATTTAAATACTAAAAATAGGAAACTTTTGTGAAGACAACTTTTTTTCTAGCTTAAAAATAAGCAAAATGGACACTAAAAGCTAAATCAGTTGACTTTTGATGGAAATCAGCCCTTGTGGGGTCCACATGGGTGGATTAAGGTGGATACATGTTTGATGAGTGGAAAATAAGCCAAAACAACTAACTAAAACCCCTGACTAAACCAATAAGCTAGAATAAGCACTTGAAATATTTATTTGCACACAGAAAATGGGACAAAGTATAAGGGTGATTCTAGGTGGGGTCCACAGGGCTTGAGCTCAAAAGCTTGCTCAAACTTGGAAGGTGGCCAGGAGGGGGGTTCAAAGAACCAAAAATTAGGTTGTGGGACCCACTTATGAGGTCTGTGGGACCTCTGCAAGTGAGACAGATGGATAAGCTGCTGATGCAGCAGGGGAGGTTCTCCCCCTGCAGGTGTGTTTGGGAGCTTGTGGGGCTCACAGGAAAAATGGAAAAAATAAAGTGAAAGTGGGATTTCAATGTTCAGCTAGGGGGCTACAATTTGTGAAAAGCTCAAGTCCTAAAAGCAAACACAAAAATCTAAACAATTCCTTGAAAAAATGGTTTTTCTGCTCAAGGTGAGATTTGACTTTTTTATATAAAACACTTGGTTTGACTTTGGTGAGTTTTGAGAGCTTCTAATTAACTGATTAGGGTATATTAAGCTATTATAAGACTTATTTTACTTAGTTTAACCAATTATGAAACTTTATGATGAGGTTTGAGACTAAAAAACTTCAACAGTGAACACTAAGATGATTTCAAAAGTTAATTTGACTTTCTGTCAAATAGATCCTGGATTTTACACTTGGAATGAACAAATAGGACCTAAATTTATGTGTGACAGTCTAAGTTAACAAAATACAAACCTTGTATCACATCCAACATCCTAAATCCAAACACTCCTTAATGTGACCTGTTTAGAAGTTTTGTGAAGCAAATGGTATACTTAGGCTACTGATGACGTATAGTCTATATTTGGGCCACGAGCCCAAATGATAAACATCACTAAGGCCCAAACAGATCATGAGTGGGCTATTATAACTTGGGCCGCATTGTTAAAGGGATTGGGCTCACGTAGACCCAAGCCCAACCAAACTATTTATGGTCTAGATAAGGATCTTCTATCTATGGATAAAGATCCTTGGACCGGATAAGCACCATGCGTGCGAAACGTAAGGAGCACGAAACCTACGAGGATTCTGCGCCTATATAAGAAATGACATAATTCTCATTAAAGGTATGATTCACAAAACCCTAAACTCTTTACGAGAACCCTAAAACCGATTACTTACTCTCACGCCGGAGGATAATCGTGGGAGGCAATCCCACGATAAGCCTAACGGTGTTTGTTTGTTTTCTTAGTGCGCAGGTTTCAAGTATTAAGAGCTAATTGGTACAAGAGCAAGAGCCTAAACTAGGAACGCCCAACTTTTGTATCAACAAGTGGCGCCATCCGTGGGACCAAAACTAAGAACTAAGGACTAGAATGACGATTGATAAAAACTCAAGCCAGCAGACTCCGCAGTTGGAAAAAACACGTGACCCCCAGAGGAAGAACCAACAAGATTCGACCTCTAGGCAGGCTTCTGGGACAACCAGTGCGCCTGGTCACCAAGAAACGGGACCAACCCTACCTCTCCCAGCGGTAGAATTGCCTATAAGGACTACCCAAGCCACCACAGTAGTCCAAGCGTTGAAGAACTTCAGCGCACCCTCTTCAATACTCCCCACCAAACGGCACCTATAGTGGACAACACTGTGCTACTTGGCGCACCTAACCGAGATAGGGTGCCCAATACTGAGGCATATATTCTTGTAGCGAATGAGGATGCACCTGACCTAACATTGAGTAATTTTGTATCCCAAAATTACGAAACTCTAACCGCCCTCATGCAAGAAAAAGCGAGGAGAAGGTCAAGTACGAGCCTGCAAGCCCAGCTCAACTTTGGTCCTAAACGCGAAGTATCACCACCGCGCTACCAACAAGGAAGACGCGAAAATAACGAAAGACGTACCACTATCCATGATAGGCTGGGTACGATATCTGACTCACAATATTCAGAGGAATATGAAGACGGCGAGAGGCGCACCAATGTTCATTCCAGACTTGGTAGTCGAAGGATACAAGACAGATTAGGACCTCAACATTCACCAAGCGAAGGCTCCTCCAGGTCTAGGAGCAAAAGAATTCGCGACAGATTAGGGAGGAGAATATCCCCAAGTGAAAGCCCCTCAAGCTCTTCCTCTGAAAGAAGCCGGCGCAAGCGCCGAAAAAGAGATTACTCTTCCTCCAGTGACTCCTCGGACAACGAGGATAAGGAAACATGACACTGGAAATCCAGAGGGAGACGTCGCGAGGAAGAAGACGAAGACATATCTCTTTCGTGGCGTCGCCAGAAAGTTGATGCCTTAACAAGACGCATCAGCGACTACTCTGATCATAAGAAAAAGCGCATGCCCACTAACGTTAAAACATATGACGGGATAGGTGATCCTGATGATCACCTAAAAATTTTCGAATCCGCTGCTACTATCAAAAATTGGCCACAACCTGTGTGGTGCCATATGTTTAATTCTACGTTAGTAGGGAATGCGCGCATGTGGTTTAGCAAGCTCCCACGAAGGAGCATTGTCGGGTTTGAAGAGTTGCGAAAATCATTCCGTTTAAACTTCACCCAAAGAAAGAAGTGGGCTAAAAACCCTGTTGAACTAGCTAGAGTAAAACAACGCCAAGGGGAATCAACCAGCGCTTATATGGAACGCTTTAAAGATGAGTGTATACACGTAAAGGCGTATCCCGAGGTCCTAAAAATCTCAGGGTTCATGAATGGGATCAATAACCCAGAACTCATTAGGAAGTTAAACGACAAGGTTCCCCAAACCTTCGATAAACTAATGAAGCGCACAAGATCCTTCATCCAAGGAGAAGTAGCTGCCGCGGACAGTAAAAAAGGCTACTCAAATTATAGGCAACAAGAACAGCCTAGGAGACAACCCAATGATCAGAGCAGCAACCGCAACAAGAATTATCGCGGTGGACGAGATAATGACAAGTATACCCCTCTCACAAAGACTCCGAGGGAAATATTTGTAACAGAAGGCGCAAACTTCCCAAAACCTCCACCAATGCGCACCGCAGAGGACAAGCGTACAGGGAATGGATACTGCGAATACCACGGCCAAAAGGGCCATACAACCAACGAGTGTGTCCAGCTACGACAACTAATTGAAAAATTAGTAAAGGAGGGTAGAATGGATCACCTCGTAAAAAACATTAAAGAAGGGAAGGACAAGCAAAGGAATAAAGGCAAGAAAGAACCTCCCAAAGACAAAGCGGACGTCATCTACATGATACAGTCATGGCAACGTAACACAAAGCAAAAAGTCAGTCAAAAGTTCTCTCCAGAAAAGGAGATATCCTTCCCCACTCTAGCTGCGGACAACGCAGTAATAGAGCCATTGACCTTTGAGATACATACTGGGGGACATGACATCCGCCGCATGTATATCGATGGAGGAGCATCCGCAGACATTCTGTATGAACATTGCTTTAAAAGGCTACGACCTGAGATACAAAGTCAGCTGATACCAGCCACGACGTCACTGACTGGGTTCACAGGAGAAAAGATATGGCCTATGGGGAAATTACGCTTACTTGTAGTTGTGGGCGATGAACAACACTTTACAGCAACGTGGATAAATTTCATGATAATCAAGTCTCCTTCACCGTACAACGGCATCATTGGGAGACCTGGAATATCATCCATGCGCGCTGTACCATCCACAGCACATGGGATGCTCAAATTTCCAATAGAAGGAGGGATTGTCACCCTCTACAACACCACAGTGCCACCCAAAGAATGCAACGCAGTAACAAGTGAGGTGGAGAATATTCCAGAACAGCGCGCAGCAAAAATACCAAACTTAAAGGTCGCTATTCATCCTGATTACCCAGATCAACAAGTATCGATTGGAGGATCTTTATCTGACAAAGGTAAAGCAGCTGTGTGCGCACTCTTGCAAAAGAACCTGAGTATCTTTGCGTGGGAACCAAAGCACATGACCGGAGTGCCACGCTCTATTACGGAACACAAGCTACAAATCCGACAAGGATATCAACCAATACGACAGAAGAAGCACGACCAGGCCCCAGATCGCGCAAAGGCTATCCTGGAAGAAGTACATAAACTTGTAGACGCAGGCATTATGCGCGAAGTATACTATCACGACTAGCTCTCTAACCCAGTGATGGTAAAGAAGAGTGATGGCAGTTGGAGGATGTGCGTGGACTTCACAGACCTTAATAAAGCATGCCCACAGGACTGCTATCCACTACCAGAGATAGACTGGAAGGTAGAATCCCTGTGCGGATATCCTTTTAAGTGCTTCCTAGATGCATACAAAGGGTACCATCAAATCCAAATGGCAGTGGAGGATGAAGAAAAAACAGCCTTCCACACAAATCAGGGGGTCTATTGCTACACAAAAATGCCTTTTGGCCTTAAAAATGCAGGCGCAACATATCAGCGATTGGTGGACATGGCTTTTGAAAAACAAGTAGGTCGAAACTTGGAAGTCTACGTTGACGACCTTGTCATCAAGAGCCACACAGAGGAAGAATTGGTGCGCGACATCGAGGAGACGTTCAAAACATTGGGAAAAATAAACATGAAATTAAATCCCAAGAAGTGCACCTTTGGCGCGACAGAAGGCATGTTCATTGGGTACTTAATAGAACCTGATGGTATCAAGCCTTGCCCAGAAAAAACAAAAGCTATTATTGATCTCCCCTCACCGCGCACACTGAAAGAAGTCCAGTCATTAAACGGAAAACTAGCTGGGCTAAACCATTTTTTTATCTAAGTCAGCAGACAAATCACTCCCTCTCTTTAAAACACTCACGAAGTGCACAAAAAAGGGAGACTTTCATTGGATTGAGGAAGCAGAAGAAGCCTTCCAACAGCTAAAACAGCACCTGGCATCACTCCCCAAACTTGTCGCACCGCAACCAGGGGAAGAGTTAATCATGTACTTATCTGCAACCCATGGAGCAGTCAGCGCAGTACTATTGACAGATAGGAACTCCGTCCAAACACCCATATACTTTGTAAGCAAGGCATTGAAAAAGACAGAGACTAACTATAGCGCCATGGAAAAACTGGTCTTAGCGCTAGTATTCGCAGCTAAAAGACTGCGCAGATACTTTCAGGCGCACCCAATAGCTGTGATCACGGACCAGCCAATCAAACAAGTTATCTCTAAACCTGACGCATCGGGACGGCTACAAAAGTGGAGTGTGTTGTTGAGCAAGTATAACATCACGTATAGACCACGCACTGCAATCAAGGGGCAGATATTAGCTGACTTTATTGTTGAAATGCCAGATACCGATACTCCAACATCAATAAGCAAGACAGAGTTACAAGAACCTTGGATTCTATTCACAGACGGATCCTCATGTGTGGATGGATCAGGCGCAGGCCTCATCCTTACTAATCCAGAAGGAATGGAGTTCACCTACGCACTGCGCTTCGAATTCACAGCCACAAACAATGAGACAGAATACGAAGCCCTACTCACTGGACTGCGTATTGCAATTCAGATGGGTTGCGCAACCTAGAGGCAAACGTGGATTCCAAGCTAGTAGCTAACCATGTGTTAGGTGAATATGAAGCCAAGGATGAACACATGATCCAATACCTTAAAAAAACCAAGTCCTTAATTCAGAACTTTGATAGGTTCACAATCAAACAAGTACCTAGAAGGGACAACAGGAAAGCTGACGCGCTTAGCAAGATTGCATCTACAAGCTTTGCGCACCTATCAAAACAGGTATTGGTAGAAACTCTAAAAAACAAATCAATCTTGGAGATGGAAGTATCCACGGTGATAGAAGAACAGGATCCCACGTGGATGACACCTATCATCGAATTCATTAGCAAAGGAATCTTACCACTAGATCATAAGGACGCTCGAAGAGTACGACGCACAGCGCAGAGATTTGAACTAAGAGATGGCATCCTATATCGACGTTCATTCCTACAACCTTGGCTCCGATGTGTTGGAACTCTTCAAGCAGATTATGTACTCCGAGAAATTCACGCTGGATCATGTAGCATGTACTCGAGACCACGTTCCGTTGTGGCGCGCGCCCTACGATCAGGATATTATTGGCCTACTATGCACTGCGACGCGCGAGATATGATAAAAAAATGCAGCAATTGCCAAATACACAGGCCAATTCCGCGCCAACCACAACAAGAGTTAACACCCATCACCCATGGCCATTCTGTAAATGGGGCATTGACATCGCAGGCCCTTTCCCAGTTGCAGCGGGAGGGCTAAAATTCCTCATAGTAGCCATAGACTACTTTACAAAGTGGATTGAGGCAAAAGCAGTGGTGAGCATCACTGGCAACCAGGTAAAATGCTTCGTATGGGACAATATTGTGTGTCGCTTCGGGCTACCTGGAGAAATTATCTCAGATAATGGAAAACAATTCTGCGATAACCCATTCAAAGATTGGTGCGCGCAATTGAATATTACACAACACTTTGCTTCAGTAAAACACCCACAATCCAATGGCTTGGTTGAACGTGCGAACCGCAGTTTAGGAGAAGGGATAAAAGCGCGCCTTGACAGACACAAAGGAAAATGGGTGGACGAGTTATCACATGTTTTATGGGCGCATCGCACCACAATCAAAACCAGTACCGGAGATACACCATTCTCCCTTGTCTATGGAACAGAAGCCGTCATACAGCTAAAATTGGAATGCAAACCATACGAACAGCAGAGGTAAACGTCACAACAAATGACGAGGAGCGGTGCATAGACTTGGACTTGCTGGAAGAAAGGTGCGAACGCGCAGCTATACGCGAAGCAAAGGCTAAAGCAAAAATGAAGAAGTATTATGATGCAAAAGTCAAACATACTTCCTTCAGGCCAGGAGACTTTGTATACCGCGCTAACGACGCAAGCCACGCAGAAGACACAGGCAAGCTTGGACCTAAATGGGAAGGACCCTATGAGGTCACCGATGCGCTAGGTAATGGTGCATACAGGTTGCGCGATATGGAAGGTCACGAGCTGGCGCGCACTTGGAATATCTGCAATCTCAAAAGATGCTATCTTTAGGAAAGGCTACGGCCCACAAACAGACAACTTTGCACTTTAGTATGTGCCCAATAATTGTTTGTCGTTTAACATTCTTTTCTTTATTAGGAATTGTTTTTTATTTTTCAAAAACTTGCAAGTATCAATAAAACGTTATGGTTTCTAGCTAACTCCATAACACATTTTACTTTATTGTGTACATTCTTATATGTGTCAATATTGTTATTTTATATTTTTGCCTACATGGCGTGCATGCACTAATTAAGACCCACGATGGCAGAAAGGATGAGTAAACCTACTAACTAACTCGTTGAGTAAGAGGGTTGCAAACCCATCAACATTGGATCACGCATCCTTGCTAAGCGCCTTACCTTCAAGACGTTGAAGTAAGTTTTCCTTGCGCACCCCACAAAGGATGCGCAATACCATGTACACTGTACAAGCTTAGCAAATTATGAGCCAAGACTCTTGGTCATTTAATAAGACTTTGCAAAAATGATGCAAGTCTATTTTCATACTTACGATTTATTTTAAGTCACGCACTTAATTTAAACATAGGTTCCAAAAAGAGTATCTTAATTGATCTTTTTACATAAAGGATAACAATTTAAGAACGGATACCATAACACGCAAACAAAAGACATAATTTGTTATTTATACAAGGCTATACAAGTTACAAAAGCTTATATCTACACACTATGATGGTGCTCATGACTATTTTCCGGGGCAGCGGAGCTTCCTGCCTCTTGGAGCTTTCTCAAAAGTAACGCATCCTTAGGCGATACGGTCACTACGCTGACTGCAACTCCATCTGATCTGGGAATATGCGCAGCGCCCACACCATATAGGATGGCCTTACCCTTAACACCCTTTTTCTTGGCTGCTCTCTCCGCGTGCAGTTCCAAGACCTCCTTAAGGGGAACCTCCTTCTCGAGAACGAAGGGGTTAAATATATCACGCGGCTGTTCAAAAACGGGAACCTGCAGCTGCGACTCGTCAGGCTTTAGAAAAAAGTCTGGCTGCACCTCTGCACCCTCCAAGATATGTCACCCCAGGGTTAACCCCTCCATAATTAACCTTATGGGGTGATGGCGTATAGTCTATATTTGGGCCACGAGCCCAAATGATAAATATTACTAAGGCCCAAAGCCACCATGCGTGGGCTATTATAACTTGGGCCGCACCAATACTGGGAATAGGCTCACGCATGGTGAAGCTCAAGCAGCTTCATTCCCTCCATAGCCTTCATCAGCTCGTCATAGGCATCGGCATTATAACTAGGCACCTCAGCAAGTGCCACGGTCAGCAACTTCGTCTCATGAAGCTCCTCCATAGCTTGTGCCCTACCACGCTCCACGGCGCACTGAACTACCTTTCCAAAGGTCTCCACTACCTTTGGGGACTCTAAGGTGCCCATCGCAGCCAGGTGCAAGCCATGACTGATCAACCACCTACACACGTAGAAAAAGGATGCATTAGAAGCAAAGAGACAAATTGATACATATAGTAAGGCAACATTGCGGAATATACAAAAATGTACATGCGCTCAACTATTGTAGACATAAGATGAGGATATAATTCCTCATCATATTCTATACTAAGGCCGCGCAGCTTCTCCTCCTACCCCTTCAGTATCTTCTCCATGCGAAGGCTAAATTCGTCAATATGGCCAAAGTGCTTGGCCTTTTTCTCCTCAAGATACCTTACCCCCCAGGTAAGGTTCGCCTTGAACTGATGCAGTTCCCCGCGCGCATGTTGCAGCTCAGCCATCATGGTCAACTTTTCATCAGTGACCTTGTCCGCATGTGCCTTGACGGACCCTACCTCCGCTCGCGCATCAGCTAACTGCGCATGGAACAGGGCAATCTCCTCGTCCTTCTGAGCGAGAGTGCTGCTCTCCCCAACATACCGCGTCTTTAACTGAGTGACCAGCTCAGTCTGACGCTCAGCAGCAGCAGCAGCTAGCTCCTCTAATAACTGCTGCGCAGATACCTCTCCAGCCACCTTCACTGTCTCCTCCACGTTTGCATTCTGAGGAGGGACCACGCTTTCCACAAAAGCCGCATCACCCTCTGCAGCTTGGTCACTACAAAGCATAAGTAGAAGGTTAGAGCATCTACGAAAAAAAAGAGTAAGAAGACAGGAAAGACATGGATATCACTTACAGAAGGGGCGAAGCCTTTGTCATCCCCTTATCCGCGCCAGTGGCGGATGTGTCATCTTCTACGGATGACTCTTCATCCGCGATAAGATGGCGCCTCCTCTTGGAAGTGCCAGTGCCATCAGCCTCTCCCTTGCGCTTTAGACTCTGCGCTACAATCTCAGGCTCCAGCACCTCCACACTGTCAGAAGACTCAGCCTGCAACTTCTCCACATGAGCAGGCTCCCCAGTAGGAGGCACGCTCTGCACAGACGTCACAAGCAGAGGAGGTGAATCTTCAGGCCCAACTTGCCCCAACACAGTTAGATGCCCAACGGTCGCATCCAGAAGTGGCTCCTCATTTTCCCTCCGAGGACGCACACCAACCGTCACCTGCTTCGGCTTCTCAAGTTTCACCACGGCGAACAAATCCATCTCTGCGCAACACATGAGCAAATAACAAAAAACAGATTAGTTATTGATGGTACATATACAGAAACACTTACATTATTTAAAGCGAACAAATAAAAGAGACAAGCACCCACCCCTGCCGCTCTCATCAATGAAGGTTGGCACCTCGTTAGAACCATGGAAATAGTTGCGACTCAGCCCCATGTGAACCAAAAACTCCTCAGGGTAGGGGTTAATGGGGATGCGATTGGCATCAATCGTATCCGCATCCGCTACGCTATACGAACTGGGTGCGGGGCGCCCATCCCTTGGCAGCGTCTCTTGAGTATAAAACTCAAAAGGCGCAGGAAATACTCTATCATCTACCCAGAAAATTTTTTCCCTCCAATCCCTAAGTGAATCCACCTTCTCCATATAACACTGAAGGCGTCCACTGCGCTTTGCGAAAGATACCCATCCATGCGACCACGTTGTGCGGTAAAACGCACGGAATAGGTCAACAGTCAGGTTGACAGCAAGAAACCGACAGTTTATTTCAAAATTGGATACTTTTGCCGCACCTATACAGTGCAGCTGGGAAATGTGAAGGCGGTAGTGGTTGAGCATATTGCTAAAAAATATGGATATGGGTACGCGCTGGTCCGCATACTCGAAGAAGCGCGTATATAACCCTATTTTTCCCTCAGGGAAATTCGTGATGCACGCGTTGGCCTCCGGTACAACCGGATACGCGTCAAGAGGAATGAAATAATCCGAGGAGAACTGACGCAGTTCGTTTTCATCCATTTCAGATGGAAATTCATGTAATTGGCGAACCATTCCTAAGAGAATAATAAAGGCAAGTTTTCGCGGTTACCTAATAAAACAATTGCTTTCTTTGCAAAAACGCTTTGCAGAAATGTGAAAATGGTGGAAGTGTGTTTTTTACTGTGTGTTCCTCAGTAAATGGGAGGCGATGTTTATATAGGGTTACAAAAACCCTAGCATGTGAGCCACGTGGAACCCACTATCCTAATCGTGTGGCTAGAAGACGATCGGATACATGCACTTTTTCCCATTTCCCGATGAACACGTGGACACTCTCCCCACTTCCCTAGGTATTTTTTGATAATATTGGTGACTAGATACATTATTTACCATATTGGGGGGTAATTTTTCCCGCCACACTTACCGTTGCTTCAAGAAGTCTAGTATCCGCGGCTAGTAAGCCGCGCACACTAGACTGGGGGGACATGATGACGTATAGTCTATATTTGGGCCACGAGCCCAAATGATAAACATCACTAAGGCCCAAACCCATCATGAGTAGGCTATTATAACTTGGGCCGCATTGTCAAAGGGATTGGGCTCACGTAGACCCAAGCCCAACCAAACTATTTATGGTCTAGATAAGGATCTTCTATCTATGGATAAAGATCCTTGGACCGGATAAGCACCATGCGTGCGAAACATAAGGAGCACAAAACCTACGAGGATTCTGCGCCTATATAAGGAATGACATAATTCTCATTAAAGGTACGATTCACAAAAACCTAAACTCTTTACGAGAACTCTAAAACCGATTACTTACTCTCACGCCGGAGGATAATCGTGGGAGACAATCCCAGGATAAGCCTAACGGTGTTTGTTTGTTTTCTTAGTGCGCAGGTTTCAAGCATTAAGAGCTAATTGGTACGAGAGCAAGAGCCCAAACTAGGAACGCCCAACTTTTGTATCAACAGCTACAAAACAGAATTCCAAGGGCTTAGATTGGTAGGGTACACTTAAATAAGCAAAGAAACCTGAATTTGAACCACAATTACCAAACTTTCTCTAATGAACTAATTTAGACAGTTTTGGTATCAAACCTAAGCTAAGAGTACATATACTACTAACCAAGCATTCTTAGGCTACAAATGATATAATAAGCTAATGAAAACAGGAAAAGCACAAAATAAGCAGTGAATAAGCAAAGGTACAGTAAAAAGTGAAAATGAGAAATAAGGCTTACAAAATGTTTCTGTGGTGCAGGGCAATAATCCAAGGACCATTAACCAACCTATAACCTCCCATGAGGCACTAAACCCATGCCTCCATAGCCACTTCTGCTACTGCTTCTACCATTCCCTTTTTTGTGATTTTTTATTTATTTTTATATATATATTTTTTTATTTATATATTTTTATTTTTGAGAATTTTCTTATGAAGCTGAATATCAAGTTGATACAGAAGCTGATAAAGCTTTTGAGACTTCACTGTTGAGCTTATAATTAGCTTATTTCCAATACTTGGCTTTAAAAAAAAAAGAGATCTTTCAAATGCTTATACAAACTGAAACTTGAAATAAAGAGATTAAAACTGAAAAGCTTTCATTACTAGATAAAAAGGTTACAACATAAGTAAATTACAACTTAGTTCAAGCTAATACTAGTCTAGGATATGCAAAAATGGCTTACACAGATGGCTTATATATACTAATGACCTCCTCTCCCTTTTGCTCCTTTCTTTCTTTGAATTATTGATATCCTTGACTTCTTCGCATTCTTCTGAGCAAATCCCACCCATTGGATTGGGTGGGAATAATCTTGACCATCAATTTAGATTTTTGGCGCCAATCTCTTTTTGTCCACTTTCTGGATTGCTTGGAGCAATTGAGGGGCATTAATGAGGTTTAAAGGATAGTGGTGAGCTGGGGGGACAGAAGCAACTTGGGGTGGTGAAACCAGGGATAAGGGTGGTTTTGGGTGAGTGGTATTGCAAGGGAGGTGGTGGTTTGGAGGGAAGGGGTTTGGTGAAAGGGTTGTTGACCCGATTTAATATCAAAAGGGGTGATAGGAGTTGGGCTGTGGGAATGGTTGGGCCAAGGGGATGTGTGGGCTGGGGGGTTTTTGTGGATCAGGGGTGTTTTGTTTGTGTGTTGGATTGGATTATGGGTATAATAATACTTAAGGATCCGCTTGGTTGTAGAAATTTAATCACAAGGACCAATTTTGCAATTGTTGAAATTTGAGGGGCCTGAAATGGCAATTTTCAAAAGTATACTCAAGGGACCACTTCTTTCCATACGTGATAAACCAAGGACCACAAAAATCAATTTTCCATTTTTGAACATCCAGGGACCATTTTTGCCAATTTTGACACTTGAGGGACCAAAGTTGTCATTTTTGAAACTTGAACTTTAAAGGATTAATTTTTACAACTTGTGAATCCCCAAGGAACTTTTATGATATTTTTCCATATTTTGAATAACCAAGGACTAGTTTTGACATTTTATGAAAGTTGGGGGACTGAAACTGCCAATTTTGCAAACTTTGTTCATTTTTCATCTGTTTTTACTCATTTTGCATCTGAAACATATAAAACACAATTCCTGGAATATTTTCAGTATTTTGATGCTCATTTGAGTGTTTTTGGATGTTTTGCAGTTCAGATTTGACCAAAAATGATGAGTGTTTGAGCACTCATCAATCCCCCACACTAAACTATTGCTAGTCCCTAGCAATCTTTTGAGAAAACTTAATGGATTTGAATCTCTTTACCAAAAGCCATTACTTCTGGAGTAGCCAAATGTTTTAGTTCAAGTATGAACCATGGTACACCGATAACCATGTGATTTTGAGCAAACCACCAGCTGTCAACGGTTTTGATTTGTCTTTACTAGAAGCTGTTTGCTTCTGGACTAGCCTTTACCACAAGCCATAATCTTGCGGGCTAGCTAACTCTTTTACTTTTTAGGATATGGAGAGTTGAATACCATACAATTTTTGGCAAATTGTCAGCCATCAACGGATTTAAGTTATCTTTACCAAGAGCCATTTGCTCTTGGATTAGCCAATCCTTTTGTTAATTAGACATGGTGGACTGATAACCACAAATTTTTTTTGAAATAAAGTGAAAAAATTTTAAAATTTTGGCCAAAAACGGGGGTACTAGAAGGTATAATGTGATAAAATTTGCTAGAATTTCCCCCCCCCCCACACACACTTAGAATTGAATATTGTCGTCAATATTCAAAGTCCCGGCTATATGCCGACTCTTTGAATGGAAAAAGGCAATATTCTAAGCTAACTGCGGGAATATCATTTTTCACTTTATTTATATATACATATGAACACACATTTTTTTTAAACTTATATACATATATACATTGCAAACTTCAGGAGACGGCCAGTCCCCCACACTTGGGTGTTAGAAAGTAGAAAGAAGCCAGCGACATGGGTGAAAACCCATGTTGTGCTACTGTTTTTGTTCATCGAGTCGTTTGCTTGACTCGATCCCCGAATTCATTGGTTCTTGGGGAAAGTTTAGAGATTAGGGACAACCATGGATGGTATGTCCTCTCCAGAGTAGTGCTTTAAACGATGCCCATTCACTTTGAAATTTGGTCCGTCATTTTGAGATAATTCGACGGTGCCATAAGGATAAACCTTTGTGATAGTGAATGGGCCAGTCCAACGGGTTTTTAGTTTTCCCGAGAAGATCTTGAGTCTAGAGTTGAAAAGAAGGACTCGATCACCAACGTTACACACGCGGTTCTTGATTTTTGAGTCATGAATCTTCTTTGTCTTTTCCTTGTAGATCAAAGAGTTCTCATAAGCTTGATCACGAAGTTCATTTAATTCATTTAGTTGAACTTTCCAATGATCACCCGCAGTTTTGAGGTCAAAATTTGCATGCTTGAGGGCCCAATAGGCTTTATGCTCAAGCTCGATCAGTAGATGGCACGCTTTCCCGTACACAAGCTTGTAAGGCGTACACCCGATGGGTGTTTTGTAAGCTGTACGGAAAGCCCAAAGTGCATCATCTAATTTATCCGACCACGATGCACGATTTTCACCAACGGTTCTTTCTAAAATTCTTTTAATGCCCAGATTGGAAACTTCTACTTGTCCACTTGTTTGTGGGTGGTACGCAGTAGAAAGACGGTGAGTTACACCATACTTTTGCATGACTTTATCAAATTTGTCATTACAAAAATCTGTACCACGATCACTGATAATAGCATGTGGAGTTCCAAATCGAGCAAAAAGAGCTTTCAAGAATTTCACAACAACTCGGGCATCATTAGTGGGTAAAGCTTTCGCTTCAACCCATTTTGAAAAATAGTCAACAGCCACGAGTATATACTTATTTCCATGAGATGATTGAAATGGCCCCATAAAGTCGATGCTCCATACGTCAAAGATTTCACAAACTTGAATTGCATTTTGAGGCATTTTGTTTTTTTGTGAAATATTCCCGTGATGTTGACAAGCGTCACAGGATTTGACTATTCCTGGGCATCTTTGTAAATCGTGGGCCAGTAGAAACCGGAGTCAAACACCTTCTTGGCGATGTAGTTTGGATTGTGGTGGCCCCCCCGTGGGACCAGCATGGCAAGCCATTAGAATTTCAGTGGCTTCCTGACCATAAACACACCGCCGGATGACTTGATCCGCACAGATTTTGAAAAGGTAGGGGTCGTCCCAGAAATAGTGTTTTACATCTTTAAAGAATTTATTTTTTTTTTGGGACGACATCCCTTTTATAGCAAAGTTACCCGCATGGTAATTTGCAAAGTCGGCAAACCATGGGTGTAAAACCTCGCAAAAATTCGTATAAATTAACTTCGGTTAATTAAATAAATAATCTCGGTCATTATTGTAATCACCATTTGATCAACTAACCATGCTCCAAATCACCTCGTTCATTTCTAATTTCTACACACGACATACTTATTTTATTGTCTCATTTCATTAACCTCCTAGCCAACTATTAGTGTGTCAAATCTCACGTTCATACGTTGAGTTTTGATATGTTTTTACGAGGCAAATCGTTTAGCCATCAACTAAACCAAACGTTTCATATTTAATCCAATTCTTAACCGTTTTAATCCCCGTTTGTTTCTAATGGTTCCTAATAATATTTCTGAGATGATTCTATGCTCAAATGTCGAAGATGATCAAGTATATACAAGTAGTGAACGATTTTGTAAATCGTATGTATGTATATATATGTGTCGACATAGGGAATGAATCACCAAGACACATTCCATGAATTGTGCACTCACATTCCATATAATAACAATATAATTCGTCCTAGGAAGCCAAGTATCACTGACATGCATAGTTCATGTGTTTCTTTGGATGATTTCAAACCATACAAAAACTTTCAAATGAAATATATATACGTACCATGCATGCACTTGCTTCATTTCATTCTCAAACACTTTCACAACAATCTTTCTTCATAAAAACTCATTTCTATTAGTCTAGGAACAAGCTAGCGTACGTTTGGAAACAAGAGAAAAGGAACGGGTTTAAAATATTCGAATATATCTTTGAATCATAGTCGAATATATTAGTTCTTGTGTTTCCTTCGTTCCTATTCGTTTCTTCACCACCCTAGAGGTGTAGTAAGTCTTTTACAACTCACTTGAATCCATTTCACACGTTAAATTTATGTCATGCACTATATTTACTTTGTTTTGAACGCATATCATTTCATATATATATTACACGAACATATTATTACTTAGTACACAACGAGTGACAAGCCTCTATCTTGGAAGGCCTAGGAGTCACGTAACACACACACTTCACGTTTATTCTCACGTTACATGCATCAAATAAATCATTTTCGAATCATAATCCATCTTTTGAAATTGTACCAAAAACACTTAGTAAAATTTTCCATATTTTCAAAATATATGAACGAGCCATGTAGCCAAGAAAACGCACGCATACCTTGAAATTTAATTTAACGAGCACCATATATTATTACTCGACCTAATAGACCACCTAGAAAACTATTAGTTTCGTTTACACAACTTACAAACATAATCACGTTTTGACACACTAAACGAGCCATATTGAATCGACAATCACAAGTTTTTCAAACCAAAACTTTATATAAAAACTTTATATTTTGTCGAGTGGGCTTAACCAAGGCCCAATAAGAGTTGACGATTAGACAGCCCACTGGGCTCATAAAATATATTTTTGGAATCACAAAAGAAGCCCAAGTTCAAGCCCAAAACAATTTTCATGCCCTCGCCTCTAAATTTTAAAATGGGCTTTTGTTTGGTTCGATTTAAGGCCCATAAGCTAAATAAATAAGCTTTTCATAAAATAAGCTGTTGAAAATAAGCTTAGAATTAATAAAATAAGCTACGGAAATTTTTATAAAATTTTTATAATCATTTTTGTAAATTTGGACTAAAAATGTAACGCGATGACACCTAGAGGGACTAAAAGTGTAAACATTGAAAAATTGGACCAAAACTGTAAAAATAGTAAGTTTAGGATAAAAATTGATATTATATGATATTCCAAGCTTAGATTGTAATTTTGGACAAGTAGTGGACTATAAATATAAAATAGATACGAAAAGGACTAACGGTGTGACGCTAACGCCGTTAGTATAAAAAGTGTAAAAATTGGAAAAAGGACAAGGACTAAACGTAATCTGTTTGACATTCTTATTTTATTTTCTATTTTACGGCAACCATCACGTCATATGCATTTTATTACGTTTTATATATATATATTATTTATTTTTACGTTAATAATATATATAACGATATCTAAAAAGTTAATATTTTTACATACGTTTAAAAAGGTAAAACTACGATGGATATTTTAAATAAAGTAATTTATCATATCATGCATGGCATAATAATTACACTGCACATCATCTATTCGTCATAACGAATAAATAATTATTCGTTATTCGTTCGTATTACCAAATAGAATTTGGTTATATTCTCAGATAAATTTATTTATCAGGTTCCGTATCAAAGACGTTTCCATAATCGTTCCTATAAATCTCATCCTACCTTACTTTTCATCATTTCCAAATCAATCCAGGTGAGTCATAGCCCCATTTCCAATAATTGTTTTTAACTCATTGGGGGAGATACATGCTTACATATACTTTGATAAATTGATAAGTATATGAAATAAAATACATGATTCAAATTAATTTCCTAATTGATATTAAATTAATATGGTTTGTAATTTAAGATTGTGATATATACGATACTTGACAAAATACTTAATTGAAATACTGATATTCATATGTTAATGCTTCCAATTTGATTATTGTGGTATGTGATATATATATTTTACTGATGAATAATTTGACTTAAATACTGATACTCTGATGATAATGTTTCCAATACGATTATTGTGGTATGTGATATATATATGTTACTGGCAAAATACTTAAACTGAATTTCTGATACTCAAACGATAATATTTTCAAACTAATTTCTGTGGTATGATACTTGATTACATGATGTTATTCTGAATGATCCCGTTATTACCTTGATATTGCCTAAGTTAGCTTATCGCCATAAAGTCCCTCAATCATGAGCCATTAATCACATGTAAAGTGGGCGCGAATATAGTGAACAGCTTCGAAACCTGTTAAGGATTGACCCCCTGTCCTACTAATACTTGATGGAATGCCAATTGCAATTGGTTAGTCGTATTAGTCGTGATACACTATATTCGTAGACAAATAGGAATTGGCAAATCACCTATTATTAGAGGGCAAAATCTATCATTGATTTGATAGAACACCTCTTTTGGTTAAGCTTGTGTGTCATGAGGCTTGGTGCAATATCTATAAAGGAAATGTATGTTTTCAACATATATTTAGATACAGCTGTATAGGTTTGACCATACGTGAATTGTATATCTGATTGAATTAGTATCATGAGTTTCTAGCTCATGTTAGGATTATTGATTCCTTATTTGAATGTGATTAAATATTTATATGATTTATTTGTGATTATAGTAAATATACTCAATACTTGTTTCATTACTGTTTGTATTTTATCAATACCAAATATTCCTGAAATCTAACAAAATAAAGGGTTTTCCATAAAACTCTATGAATTCACCAATCTTTGTGTTGACACTTTTAAGCATGTGTATCTCAGGTAATTTAAAGGAGCAGGACAAGACACGGAGTGGGCATTTATTACTCTGATAAAATAAAATGGTGTAAAAATCAAATTTGTCATTTTTACAAGCCTTTATATCTTTTAATAAGATTTTAAATAAATTTGTTTATCTTTTTATCAAAAATATTATTTGAATGACAAATAACTTTTAAAACGTTTCTTTTAAGCCGTTTTATGAGATTAAAACTTCGATCCTCACCGTAACACCCAAATTACTTTTCCGCTGCGACAAACTTAAATTTTGGGGTGTTACAGATTGGCATCAGGGCTACAGTTATAGAGAATTAAATGTTTTCAAACATTAAAACTATAACTACATTTTCAAAATAATGATTTTACACCATAACATTTTATGCCCTCCGTGTCTGCAGACTGCCGTGCTCCATACTTTATCTGTTGAGATTATCTTACATGCTTAATAGTTACTCTTACACAATTGTTATTTCATCTGTACTGTTATATCTTTAACATACAAAATACTCATAAAATATTATTCTCGGTTACTACTGTAGCATGTCTTCAGGAACGCCCGCGAATGTCAAAACAAATATCCATAATATTAATACCTCATCTATCAATAAAAATTCTCCGAATACTGAAGATCCTTACGTACAAATAATAAAATCCCAACCTAACATAGAACTCACTCCGAGATCACCTCCATCGTCACCTATTCGTTCACCCTTACGTCAAAGAATCCGGAGAGCTACCGAATCATATGAAGATTTGATTGGTGGCCAGGCAACATTCGAAGTTGGACAAGGTTCAAGCCAAGAGATATCATGGACGAATGTTGAGCCAAATTCTCCGTTACCTTATACTTCAGATTCTATAATACCAGATTCTCCAAACAATTTATCCTCACCTAACTCTCCCGACTACGATATAAGCACTCCTGAATCAATATGGAATCTTATTTATCGACATGCCGGCATATTGGATGCTCACACTGAACAGCTAAAAGGGTTACGACCAACTCAATTTGAATGGTACGACCGTAACCTTGACGCATTGTTCAAGTGGGCAGATGCTGAGAGGCGGACAATGTGCGAGTTAGGAATAAAGATTAATAAAATAAAGGACTACACCAACCAGGAACTTGGAAGTTTGGACTCCAGGGTTCGTTGTGCAAGAAGAGAACACGGTCATACACATGTAAGAATTGGAGATATTGAGAAAACCCTATGGATTGCCAGAGATGTAGCCAGAAACCAGGGTCAAAAGATTCCCGCATTAGAAAATATGTTGGCAAACCAAATGAACATGTGTCAAGAACGTTTCTCAAACATGGAAGCTGCACAACTTGAACTTGAGAAAGAAATTAGATATTTACGTCAGAGGCGTAACTAATCTTAATTTTACAAGTTTCCTTATTGTTCCTAATAAACCAAATAGACTTGGTTAATATTTCATGTAATGTTCAATAATTCTGAAACTTCAGAACGTGTAATCAAATCATATTATATAATAACATCCTTTATGTTATATCTATATGTTATGAATCAATCTTTTCTTCCGTATCAATCATGCATGTAATGAATCCTCATATTTTCATGCAAAAATCTCATCATTTGATAACCAAATGATTCTATACAGATCAATGGAGTATTAATAAAAGATCTTGTATCATTTATCTTGCAAAAATAATCGGTCAAGTTATTAATATTCTGTTTACCTCTGAAATATTATTCAAATCTACCATAAGATTTGTTTCAAATTGTGAAGATTTCTTAAACTTACCATAATTAACCTAAAACTTTAAGAATCGTCTAAATACCAATTTGTGAAAAGGAATTTAAAGAATGAAGAAAAGATAATTAAACTTCATTTTAAATAGACAAGTCGGTTTGTTCCTTAGTAATCCCATATCAAGAGTTGATCATTGATAAATGATACAACAAAGACATATCTTGAAATTAGATTACAGTAGGGAGTCAATTCAGTCTATCATCAATGAAATAATTAACTTCATTATTTAAATTTTTCTGATATTGTATGGATTCTAATGTTGAGTTTCATTTATGTTTACAGAAAATGGACAACATGAACAATGCATATCAATCATCATCAGAAATCACCATGACTCCTGCAGCTATCCAAAAATTGGTAAAAGACATAGTGTCGGTGGTATTAGAAGGGACTACCGTAGTTTATCCGAGAAGAGAGACGGGTATACTTGGTAATCAAAACCCTGCGAGTTTCATGAAGTATAGGCCACCTCACTTAAAGATTCAAGAAGGAATGATCAACCCTACCATCAACCATCATCAAGGAATTAGGCATGGGATTATACCAAATGGAAATAATCAAAAGAGGAAACTCCCCGAGACAGGAACCATCAATCCCATCTACTGCAACATCTTCAATGCTCAAGACCGTTATCGCAAACATCTAGAAGATCGCATGGAGTACCAACGTCAGCTGGAACACAATCAGAAAGCTAATAGAAATTGTCTTGTCACACCTGTTACTGGAAGTGGTTATCGTGGAACTTTAACCTGGTGTCAAAAATGCAACCAGCATCACACCGGAAGCTGTAGGGTTAAATGCACGAAATGTCAGAAAACAGGTCACCAGGCAATTAGCTGCAGGACTAAGGACAGGAAAGTACAACCAACAACAATTGTATGCCACGGATGTGGTGGACATGGTCATCATGTGAAACGATGTCCGAACTACAATGTTAATTGGAAAGCTAAGACTTTTACAAGAAAATGAAGAATATTTAAAGAGCTTGATAGTATCAAGGGAATGGCAACTAGATTGGAACAGATGAATAAATTCCTATTGAAGATAAATAAAATCTAGTTTAAAATTTCCTAAGTTGTATCTCTTTCTTGTATTTCACTTCAAGTTACGATGGATGTAACTTAAGAATAACAATAATCTTTCTACTGTATCGAAAAATCTCCCTTGTAATATTTCCATAATAATAATAATCTAAGTTAATTTCAATTTCTGTCTCATTTACCAAATGACAATATACAATAATTACTCCATAAATTTCTGATTTATAGTATGAATCCTAAAATTTTCCACTTTATTTCAAAAAGGAATTACGTGTTATATCATATAAACAACACGTTGAACACCATCTAAAACAATTTATAGAAATATATGATTGAACCAAACATCAAATCTTTTGGTCCTCAATTATACATAGCCTGATCAACTATGTATAATTTAGGAAGAATTATGTTATGAAAGGAACAATGATATTTTCAAACATTTAAATAACAATTTTCATTTAAAAGCAAAATATAGAGCAAAAAATAAACTGTTCATAAATAATACATTGAACAACCCACAATAAATACCTATCATCACCATTGTGATAGGAAAACAACAAAAGTACAAGCAAGAAAACACAAATATTTCACAAAAACTGATAAAAGACATCAATAACGAAAATTTTATTAAAATCCATAAAAGTTAATACATAAACAAATAATTAGCATCGGAAGTGCTATCGTTACAATTATTACAGTACAAACAAAGGAATCTTCAATAGGTTGATCCGCTATGACAAATAAGACTCCCACCAACAAAACAATAGCAAGAGCCACCACAGGATGAATCACTTTAATTATGCTGAAAAATAAATATAAACAAAATATTAAAAACAATAATGAGACAAATGCTTAAAAACAAAACGAGTTTTATTACTTATTCGTTACAAATACATAGAAGCATAACAAGAACTTAATTCAAAACAACCCTAGCTCAAGATTTTACCCCCAAATCTTGTCGACAGTAATAGCAAGGATAGTGAGGGGTACGACGAACATTAAGATCGCGACGAAGAATCCAAAGTCTTCATCCGGAACATACGCTAAGTAAATGGCAGGAAGGACGACATACACAATCGCTAAGATGGTTATTAGATGCGGCATTTTGATGGAAAATGAGAGGAAAATGGTTGATGGAAGAAGTGGAAATTTGAAATGGTATATATAGGCTAGAATATAGCCGTTGGGTTACTATTCCCGACCGTTGGGCACTATTTACTAGCCGTTATTTCACTATTCATGACCACTAGTTTCGATATTCACAACCCTTAAATACGTTAGTTACCTTGTCTTGTTGGGTACAAGTAAATCTAACTGAATCACGTATCCTTAATTTTTGGAATAAAAATCTCTCGACAACTTCTGTTCAAAAATTCTTTACTCAAGTAATCACATTAAATTTGAATTTTGGGACAAAATTCAGAATGACATGTGGGTACTGTAAAACCTCGCAAAAATTCGTATAAATTAACTTCGGTTAATTAAATAAATAATCTCGGTCATTATTGTAATCACCATTTTTACGGGGAAATTTAAAATTTTCTTAGTATATTAAAATGGTCACGATTACGATATTGCCAAATTCGTCAAACGACAAAACAAGTTCTCGACACAATTAACAAAATATTAATAATTCACTAATACTAATTAATATTTCCTAATCACTAAATTAACAAACCAGACCCTTAATACTCGGCCCAATCACTCGTTCACTATTCACCAGCCCAATGCCACAAGCCCATTTTTTTTATCTTAATCCTTATTTGATCGACTAACCATGCTCCAAATCACCTCGTTCATTTCTAATTTCTACACACGACATACGTATTTTATTGTCTCATTTCATTAACCTCCTAGCCAACTATTAGTGTGTCAAATCTCACGTTCATACGTTGAGTTTTGATATGTTTTTACGAGGCAAATCGTTTAGCCATCAACGAAAGCAAACATTTCATATTTAATCCAATTCTTACCCGTTTTAATCCCCGTTTGTTTCTAATGGTTCCTAATAATATTTCTGAGATGATTCTATGCTCAAATGTCGAAGAT